>SJYF01000811.1:26035-36322 GCA_006410515.1 Procapra przewalskii | reverse complement strand
CACCCATATTGACCAGATTTTGTTGTTGTTGTTGTTGCTGTTCAGTGTTTCTTTAGCTTCTGAAAATATCCATCTTTAATCCTCATGCCTTTGGCTGAAGACATGTATTGGAAATTCCTTTAGTAAAAACTTGTTGATAATAAATTGTCAGTTTTTACTGGTTTAAAAATGTCTTTACTTCACCAACCTTTTTGAAACCTAGGTATCCAATATTAAGTTGACACCTAATATTTTCTTTCATCACCATGAAGGTAGTGTTTTCCTCCATTTTGCTTATACTATTATGTTTGGAAAGTCAGTTTGATTTACCTTTTTGTCTAATTGATGTTAAGTTGTCTTTGATATTTGCAGTTTGATTTAGACACATTCATGTATTTCTTCTTAAACTCATGCTTAAGATTTATTGGGCTTCTTTATTTTCATGACTGATGTTCTATGATTTCAGAAAACTATCATCCTTTAAATGTATGGCTTTTTCAGAATTAATTTGATTATTTTAGAGTGGTGGTAATTTTTCCATAAAATTAAAAAGGAAAACACAGATTTCCCAAATGCCTACTCACATACAGGTGCACTGCCTCTCCCATTACCAACATCTCCCTCCAGAACAGAACATTTGTTGAAACTGGTAAATCTGTTCTGACACATCATAACTACCCAAGCCTCATGGTCTACTGTTCACTCTTGATGTGATCAATGCAATGATTTGGACAAATGCATAATGACATTTATGTATCGTTATGACACCATGCAGAGTATTTCCACTGCCCTAAAAATCCTCCCTGCTCTCCCTGTCCAACTTTCCTTGCCTACCCATAGCAACCAATGAATCTTTTATCATCTCCATAATTTTGCCTTTCTATAATGTCAGTTGGTTGGAATCAAATAGTATGTAGCTGTTTCAAATTGGCTTCTTTTACTTAGGAACGTGCACATAGGTTTTTCCATGTCTTTTCATGACTTAATTGCTCATTTCTTTTTAGGGTTAAATATTATTTAAGTTTTGATATGTACCAGATTTTATTTTTTCCATTTGAAGACAAAGTACATCTCATTTGCTTCCAAGTTTTGGTAATTAATAAAGCTGAAGAAATATCTCAGGTTTTTATGTAGACACATTTTTAATTCTTTTGTATAAAAACTAAGGAGGTTGATTGTTGTATTGAACGGTAAGAATATATTTTCTTGTATAATAAACCACCAAGCTCTCTTCCAAAATGTATGAACCATTTTTCACTAACACTGGCAGTAAATGAGGGTTTCTGATGATCAACTTCTCTGTCAGCATTTGTTGTTTACAGAGTCCTGGATATTGATTTTTCTAATAAGTATGTAGTGGTATCCTATACTTGTTTTTTTAGTTTAGGGTATTTGTTTGTTTGTTTTTTTGGCAACAAGCATGTTTAATATTCAGACTTTGGTTTCTAAAAACCATTATTTACTTTAAAACAGCAACAATAACAACAAGGCCTCCTTGGAGGATGGCTAATTCCAGGGCTGGAGCAGGAAAAGTACAGGTTGAGCCTGGAACATATTTTTATGCCAGCAAGTAAGGAAATCTTCAAAGAATGATAAAGACATATCAAAATACCAGAGAAACTAGTTTGAAGAGGTTCACACGATAATCTGAACATCAAAACAAGTAATGACAGTAAAAGACTATAAGCGTTGAGTAAGAACCCATGAGTCTAAACTGGTATAAATGATAAATAAGACAAATACATGAATGAATGGGCTAGAAAGAGAAGCTTTATTTTTCAATTCTGAGTGATATATGTATGTATTTATTATTTTTAAGTTTTATATTGGAGTATATTGATTAAAATATTGCATTAATTTTAGGTATACAACAAAGTGATTCAGTTATATATATACATGTATCTATTCTTTTTCAAATTCTTTTCCCAATTAGATTGCTACAGAATACTGAGCAGTGTTTTCTGTGTTAAAGAGCAGATCCCTGTTAAAAATAGCAGTGTGTACACATCAATTCCAAACTCCTTAACTATCCCTTCCCCGAACAGTCCCCCACCTAGGAACAATAAATTCATTCTCAAAGCCTGTGAGTCTATTCTATCCCATAACTAAGTTCTTTTGAATCATTTATTTGAGATTCTCACATTAAGTGATATTATATATTTGTCTTTCTTTCTCTGATTTACTTCACTCAGTATGACAATCTCTGGGTCCATTCATGTTGCTGCAAATGTCATTTCATTGTTAATGTCTCAGTAATATTCCATTGTACACATGAATCACCCCTTCTTTATCTATTCCTCTGTTCATGGACATTTAGGTTACTCCACATCTTGCCTATTGTAAACAGTGCTGCAATGAACACTGGGGTGCATGAATCCTTCCAAACCATGTTGTTCTCTGGTTATTTACCCAGAAGTATGATTGCTAGGTTATATAATAGCTCTATTTTTAGATTCTTAAGGAACCTCCATACTGTTCTCTATAGTGACTGTACTAATTTACAAATTAACAGTGTAGGAGGATTGCCGTCTCTCCACATCCTTTCCAGCATTTACTGTTGGTAGACATTTGGATGATGGCCATTCTTTCTTCAATTTCTTTCATCTCTGTGTTATAGTTTTTGGAGTACAGGTCTTTTGTATACTTGAATAGCTTTATTTCTAGGTAATTTATTATTTTTTATGTGATGATAAATGGGATTATTTCTTGATTTTTTCTTTCTGATGTTTGTTGTTAGTATATAGAAATGCTCAGATCATGAACTCCTTATTGCCAAATTCAGACTTAAATTGAAGAAAGTAGGGAAAACCACTAGAACATTCAAGTCTGACCTAGATCAAATCCCTTATGCTTATACAGTGGAAGTGAGAAGTAGATTTAAGGGACTAGATCTGATAGATAGAGTGTCTGATGAACTACGGATGGAAGTTCATGACATTGTACAGGAGACAGGGGTCAAGAGCATTCCCATGAAAAAGAAATGCAAAAAAAGCAAAATGGCTGTCTGGGAGGCCTTACAAATAGCTGTGAAAAGAAGAGAAGCAAAAAGCAAATGAAAAAAGAAAGATATAAGCATCTGAATGCAGAGTTCCAAAGAAGAGCAAGAAGAGATAAGAAAGCCTTCTTCAGTGATCAATGCAAAGAAACAGAGGAAAACAACAAAATGGGAAAGACTAGAGATCTCTTCAAGAAAATTAGAGATACCAAGGGAACATTTCACACAAAGATGGGGTCGATAAAGGACAGAAATAGTATGGACCTAACAGAAGCAGAAGATATTAAGAAGAGGTGGCATGAATACATGGAAGAACTGTACAAAAAAGATCTTCACAACCTGGACAGTGACCATGGTGTGATCACTCATCTAGAGCTAGACCTCCTGGAATGTGAAGTCAAGTGGACCTTAGAAAGCATCACTACGAACAAAGCTAGTGGAGGTGACAGAATTCCAGTTGAGCTATTTTAAATCCTGAAAGATGATGCTGTGAAAGTGCTGCACTCAGTATGCCAGCAAATTTGGAAAACTCAGCATTGGCCACAGGACTGGAAAAGGTCAGTTTTCATTCCAGTACAAAAGAAAGGCAATGACAAAGAATACTCAAATTACTGCACAATTTCACTCATCTGACATGATAATAAAGTAATGCTCAAAATTCTCCAAGCCAGGCTTCAGCAATACGTGAACTGTGAACTTCGTGATGCTCCAGCTGGTTTTAGAAAAGGCAGAGGAACCAGACATCAAATTGCCAATATCTGCTGGATCATGGAAAAAGCAAGAGAGCTCCAGGAAAACATCTATTTCTGCTTTATTAACTATGCCAAAGCCTTTGACTGTATGGATCACAATAAACTGTGGAAAATTCTGAAAGATATGGGAATACCAGACCACCTGACCTGCCTTCTGAGAAATCTGTATGAAGTTCAGGAAGCAACAGTTAGAACTAGACATGGAACAACTGACTGGTTCCAAATAGAAAAAGGAGTTCGTCGAGGCTGTATATTGTCACCCTGCTTATTTAACTTATATGCAGAGTTAAATGAGAAACACTGGACTGGATGAAACAGAAGCTGGAATCAAGATTGTTGGGAGAACTATCAATAACCTCAGATAAGTAGCTGACACCACCCTTATGGCAGAATGTGAAGAGGAACTAGAAAGCCTCTTGATGAGAGTGAAACAGTTGGCTTAAAGCTCAACAATCAGAAAACGAAGATCAAGGCATCTGGTCCCATCACTTCCTGGGAAATACATGGGGAAACAGTGGAAATAGTGTCAGACTTTATTTTTGGGGACTCCAAAATCATTCAAATGGTGACTGCAGCCATGAAATTAAAAGACGCTTACTTTTGGAAGAAAAGTTATGACCAACTTAGATAGAATATTCAAAAGCAGAGACATTACTTTGCAGACTAAGATCCGTCTAGTCAAGACTATGGTTTTTCCAGTGGTCATGTATGGATGTGAGAATTGGACTGTGAAGAAGGCTGAGTGCTGAAGAATTGATGCTTTTGAACTGTGGTGTTGGAGAAGACTCTTGAGAGTCCCTTGGACTGCACGGAGATCCAACCAGTCCATTCTGAAGGAGATCATCCCTGTGATTTCTTTGGAAGGAGTGATGCTAAAGCTGAAACTCCAGTACTTTGGCCACCTCATGTGAAGAGTTGACTCACTGGAAAAGACTCTGATGCTGGGAGGGATTGTGGGCCAAAGGAGAAGGGGACAACAGAGGATGAGATGGCTGGATAACATTACTGACTCGATGGACATGAGTCTAAGTGAACTCTGGGAGTTGGTGGTGGGCAGGAAGGCCTGGCATGCTGCGATTCATGGGGTCACAAAGAGTCGGACACGACTGAGCGACTGAACTGAATGGAACTACTTGTCTGCTGAATGGGTGGGGCTGTGTTCTCAACCTATTTGTTGTTTGTCCTGAGGCAACATAGCACTGGAGCCAACAGGGTGTTTGGTGGAGCTAATGGAGGCCTCCAGGTGGTCTCACTCCAATGGGAACTTCCCAGAACTGTTGTTACCAGTGTCCTTGTTCCAGCAGTGAGCCACAGCCACCTCACACCTCTGTCAGAGACCCTTCAGTACTAGCAGGAAGTCTGGCTCTGTCTCTTATAGGGACACTGCTTTTTACCCTGGGTCCTAGAGGGCATGAGACTTTTTGTGTGCCCCCTGAGAGTGGAGTCTCCATTTCTCCAAGTCCTGTGGAAGCCTGTGATCAAACCCGACTAGTGTTCAAAGCTACATTTGGTGCACTGCCCACCCATTAGGTATGGGCTAAGTTTATTGTGATTGCACCCCTCCTACCGTCTTGCTGTGGTCTCCTGTTTATCTTTTGAGGTAAGGTACACTTTTTTGGTAGATCACAGCTGTTTTATTGTCAATGGCTGTTCAACAGTTAGTTGTGATTTTGGTGTTGGGGTGGGAGGTGGGAAGGGGCTTCGGCATTGGGAGATTGGGTACACCTGTGGCCAATGCATGTCAATGTATGGCAAAACAAATACAGTATTGTAATGTAGGGAAATAACAATAATAATAAAAATTTAAAAAAAAAGAAATAAAGAATAAAATATCTTTATTCAAAAAAAAAAAGTGGGTGAGCTTGCATCCTCCAGCTCCACCCTCCTGAGCACTCTTCTCTTACAGTTGTTTAATTTGCATCTCTCTGATGACATATGGTTGAGGACATCTTTTTCCATACTTACTTAGTATCTACATATCTTCTTTGTTGAAGTTTCTGTTAAAATGCTTGACCAGTGTTTTAAATCAAGTTGTTTGTTTTCTTATTATTAAGTTTTTTGAGCTCTTTGTATACCTTGGAAAAGAGTACTTTATCAGATTTGATTTTTGCAAAAATGTACTCCCAATATATGGTTTGTTTTCTCATTCCCTTGACATTGTCTTTTGTAGATCCTAATTTTTAAAAATTTTAATGAAGTATAGCTCATGTTATTTTTTTCACAGGTAATGTTTTTGTTGCTGTATATAAAATATTTTTGCTATACTCAATGTCATTTAAGTTTCATACTATGTTATCTTTAGTTCTGTGATACAAGTTTCATTAATTTTTTGAAGGGTGAAAAGTCTGTGTCTACATTTTATTACTTTGGCATGTTGTCAAGTTGTTCTAGTACTGTTTGTTGAAAAGGCTATCTTTGCTCCATTGTACAGTGTTTGCTTCTCTATCAAAAATCAGTTATTTATGTAGGTCAATTTAGGAACTGTTCATGGGGTTCTCAAGGCAAGAATACTGAAGTAGTTTGCCATTCCCTTCTCCAGTGGACTACATTCTGTCAGACCTCTCCACCATGACCCACCATATTGGGTGGCCCCACAGGGCATGGCTTAGTTTCACTGAGTTAGACAAGGCTGTGGTCCTAGTGTGATTAGATTGACTAGTTTATTGTGATTATGGTTTCAGTGTGTCTGCCTTCTGATGCCCTCTCTCAACACCTACCTTCTTACTTGGGTTTCTCTTACTTGGACGTGGGGTATCTCTTCATGGCTGCTCCAGCAAAGCACAGCCGCTGCTTTTTAACTTGGATGAGGGGTATCTCCTCGCTGCTGCCCCTCCTCACCTTGAATGTGGAGTAGCTCCTCTAGGCCGTCCTGCACCCGCGCAGCTGCTGCTCCTTGGGCATGGGGTAGCTCTTTCCGGCCACTGCCCCTATGCAGAGTACATCATGAGAAACGTTGGGCTAGAAGAAACACAAGCTGGAATCAAGATTGCTGGGAGAAATATCAATAACCTCAGATATGTAGATGACACCACCCTTATGGCAGAAAGTGAAGAGGAGCTAAAAAGCCTCTTGATGAAAGTGAGAGTGAAAATGTTGGCTTAAAGCTCAACATTCAGAAAACGAAGATCATGGCATCTGGTCCCATCACTTCATGGAAAATAGATGGAAAAACAGTGGAAACAGTGTCAGACTTTATTTTTGGGGGCTCCAAAATCACTGCAGATGGTGATTGCTGCCATGAAATTAAGATGTTTACTCCTTGGAAGAAAAGTTATGACCAACCTAGATAGTATACTGAAAGGCAGAGACATTACTTTGCCAACAAAGGTCCATGTAGTCAAGGCTATGGTTTTTCCATTGGTCATGTATGGACTGTGAAGAAGGCTGAGAGCTGAAGAATTGATGCTTTTGAACGGTGATGTTGGAAAAGACTCCTGAGAGTCCCTTGGACTTCAAGGAAATCAAACCAGTCCATTCTAAAGGAAATCAGCCCGGGTGTTCTTTGGAAGGAATGATGCTAAAGTTGAAACTCCAGTTCTTTTGCCACCTCATGTGAAGAGTTGACTCATTGGAAAAGACTCTGATTCTGGAAGGGATTGGGGGCAGGAGGAGAAGGGAACGACTGAGGATGAGATGGCTGGATGGCATCACCGACTCGATGGGCATGAGTTTGAGTGAACTCCGGGAGTTGGTGATGGACAGGGAAGCCTGGCGTACTGTGATTCATGGGGTCGCAAAGAGTCGGACATGACTGAGTGACTGAACTGAACTGATTTAGGAACTCTTTATTTTGATCTGCTGAACTATGTTTATTTGTTTACCAGTATTGCAACCCCACGGACTGTAGCTTATCAGGCTCATCCGTCCATGGGATTTTCCAGGCAAGAGTGCTGGAGTGGATTGCCATTTCCTTCTCCAGGGGAACTTCCCAACCCAGGAATCGAACCTGGGTCTCCTGCATTGCAGGCAGACGCTTTACCGTCTGAGCCACCAAGGAAGCCCCTTCAGTACTATAGCTATATAGTAAGACATAAAGTCAGATTAGTGTTAATTTTCCAACTATGTCCTTCTCCTTTAATGTTATATGAGCTATTTTGAGTCCTTTGCCTCTCCATATAAACTTTAGAGACAATATGGCAATAACCACAAAAAAACTTTCTGGGATATTGATTGGGATTATACTGAATATATAAATTACTTTAGGAAAAATTGGTATCTTGACAAAATTGAGTCTTCCTATCTCTCCATTTATTTAGTTTTTTATTCATTTTATCTGAGACTTTGTATTTTTCTCATGTAGATCTTATAGGTATTTTGTGAGGTTTACATCTAATTAGTTAATCTTTTGGTATACAAAATATATATTATATATATATTTAATTCAAATTTCTCTTGTTCTTTACTGGCATTGTTATAAATGATTAAATTTTGTACATTAACCTTGTCATTCAGAAAATAAAGATCATGGCATCTGGTCCCATCACTCCATGAGAAATAGATGGAGAAACAGTGGAAACTGTCAGACTTTATTTTCGGGGGCTCCAAAATCACTGCAGATAGTGATTGCAGCCATGAAATTAAAAGATGCTTACTCCTTGGAAGAAAAGTTATGACCAACCTAGATAACATATTCAAAAGCAGAGACATTACTTTGCCTACTAAGGTCCGTCTAGTCAAGCCTATGTATGAATGTGAGAGTTGGACTGTGAAGAAGCTGAGTGCCAAAGAATTGATGCTTTTGAACTGTGGTGTTGGGGAAGACTCTTGAGAGTCCCTTGGACTGCAAGGAGATCCAACCAGTCCATTTTAAAGGAGATCAGTCCTAGGTGTTCTTTGGAAGGAATGATGCTAAAGCTGAAACTCCAGTACTTTGGCCACCTCATGCGAAGAGCTGACTCATTGGAAAAGATTCTGATGCTGGGATGGATTGGGGGCAGGAGAAGAAGGGGACGACCGAGGATGAGATGGCCGGATGGCATCACGGACTCGATGGATATGAATCTGAGGCAACTCCAGGATATGGTGATGAACCGGGAGGCCTGGTGTGCTGCGATTCATGGGTCGCAAAGAGTCGGACATGACTAAGTGACTGAACTGAACTGTACTTTTCCGTGTAGTCAAGAGTATTAAAAATGGAAGTAAACATAGTAGTCAGAGTTTGCCTTTAGTTCTTACCCCAAGAGAAGTATTTTAGATTTATGTCAATATTATTGTCAATATTTACTCAAAGATAATGAAGTTAAAGAGAGCAAAGCAATATACTATTCTCTGCCCACTCCCACTCTGGTACTTAAGTTATATTAAATATGATATCACAGTGTATGTAATGGTGAAACATAGATTTTGCCTTTAACATTATTTGACCAGAAACTCTTTTTTTAAGCTTCATATGTAATATCTTACCAAATATCTATTTTGAAGTTATATACTGAGTTATTCTCAGAAAAGACCTAAAGTGGCATTATAATGATCAGAGAAAAGAATCCCAATGTTTCCAGTTCAATTGAATTCAGCAGATATAATTAAGTTGTGAAACTTAGAAAAGCTGAGCTTTCTGACCCTGGAGCAAAGATCAACTATCTTTTATGAAAGCTATTCAGAAAAGAAAGCTCTTATACATATATTCTATCTGCTACATGAACATCTTTTCTCTGATGAGGAAACAAAGTTTCTGTGGCTCATCAAAGAAGATAAAACCATTTTCTCTCTCAAAGAATTATTGATTTGTTTTCTCTGAATTCCAAACCAGTTTAGTTTATCTAGGTCACATAGTAGGTTTTAAGGAGTTTAACTTTTGTACTTTGGTGGAAAATTCAAAGAACACATCAAAGCAATTACATCCTTTTTCTGATTTAGAATACTTTACTTCAATCAGATATACAGACATGGATAAGAGAAGGCAAAAAAAGAGAAAAGTAATTATTTTAGGTCTAAGTTCAGCTCAGTTCAGTCTCTCAGCCTTGTCCAACTTTTTACGACCCCATCGATTGCAGCACACCAAGCCTCCCTGTCCATCACCAACTTCTGGAGCTTACTCAAACTCATGTCCATTCCGTTGGTGATGCCATTCAACTATTTCATCCTCTGTCATCCCGTTCTCCTCCCACCATCAATCTTTCCCAGCATCAGGGTCTTTTCAAATGAGTCAGTTCTTTGCATCAGGTGGCCGAAATATTGGAATTTCAGCTTCAGCATCGGTGTAAACTATTTTAGGCCTAAAATATTGCCGAATTAGAGAAAAACGCTAACAATTGACCTTGTTATTAATGGCTTAATGTAATGTCTTAATCGAAAGTGCCTCAATTATCTTTTATTATCTGATTTTGATTATAATGAGCATTAAATTGAGCTTTAGCAATTTACATAAAAAATAACATATACTCTGAAAATATAAACAAGCATGGAGGAGTGGAAACCTAATAAAAAACTAAGAGTTAAAAAATGCCTTCAATGATGACCCTCTATGTGAGATAACAGAAGAGACACAGAGGTATAGAACGGACTTTTGGACTCTGAGGGAGAGGGAGAGGGTGGGTTGGTTTGGGAGAATGGCATAAAAAC
>SJYF01000810.1:5794373-5811690 GCA_006410515.1 Procapra przewalskii | reverse complement strand
TCCTGAGCATGTACCCCCCCTCCCCCCCAAAATAAGAATCTGCCTGCCTTATTGTATTGTACTTTTCCACTCTTCTGACACTCTCTGGAAAAAGTTAATTCAGGGCTTCAGTCTCTTGCAAAAGAATGTCTCAGCTTAAAGCCCCTCTGATAGCTCTCTCACTTGCTTAACAGGTTCCCCATGACTGCTTACAGCTTGTGAATTGCTTACAGCCCCCCAGCTGCAAGAGGCACAAAGCTTAAAAACATCTTAAAGATACAGAGCCTTTTCTAGAGAGTTTAAAATTATATTGGTAGAGGGTTTTCACTGTTGACTTAATGTTTGCTGCCAGGCCTCCATATTCTTTATCTTTTAGGCACCTGGGAGGATGTTAATCAATGTAAATGGGATACGGAAAAAGATATATAGTAGTTTTGATGTTAGCAGCACTAGACTTTTGAGTTAATTACTTTTATTTTGTTGTAAATCACCGTACTCCTTTCAGTTAGTTAGTTAGTTAAGTTGCTCAGTTGTGTCCGACTCTTTGCGACCCCGTGGACTGTAGCCCACCAGGCTCCTCCGTCCATGGGATTTTCCAGGCAAGAATACTGGAGTGGGTTGCCATTTCCTTCTCCAGGGGATCTTCCCAACCGAGAGATAGAACCCAGGTCTCCAAATTGCTGTTTCTTTTCTATGTAAGAATGTAACTTTATTTAGTCCTTTCTGAGAGTGGCACCAGACTTTGGGAAGATCAACACAAATAAGTCTTCTGGTTGACAAACCCTTATCAGAAAAAAGGCTGTAAAATGTTAATTGGCCCTTTTGGCCGGAAGATGATGTAAATTACCTAAGACTTGTGTGTACAACTAGGTATGCAGAGAGAAAAGCCTGGTTTTGATAAGAGTCTGGACTGCTAACGCTGCATAATTTTGTATTACTCATTGATCTCTATGTACAATCAAAAAGGTATAAAAGGCCTTTCAAGACAATAGAGACTGGGCCAGTCATTGGAAGGACTGGTTTCCCCCGTGTCTCCTCTTTAATTTCAGGCTGAATTCCCATCTAGGGCATGGAGGCTCGCCATGTCTACTTGCCGCGGCTTCTAAGATCCGTAAGAGAGAGAGCCTGAGGCGGGGCACTCTCCGATATTCAAACGGGTGCCGGCGGCCTAACGGAGATGGTGCAAATTCCTTGTCTGGAACTTTATTGGTTTTTCCATGTAAACCAAGTTATTTAGCGTCTTTTCTTCACCGAATTTTCCTACTATACTATTATTTCTTAATATAATCTTATATTAATAAATAAATAAGTTTTTTCCTCGCCTACGCCATTCACACTTCAAATTACCCTGGACCCACCAGGGCTGAACCCTGGCACTTCTCGACCAGCACGATCCTCAGACTGATGTCCTGGACAGCGGCGGTGTCCACATCAGAGGCTGTGGAGAGTAGGCAAGTCAGCTATAGTTTACAAAGGAAAGAAAAATAATGTTCAGATTAAGTTGAAACCATTCCCAACCTTGATTTCTTACTCTGCAGAATATATAAATCAAGTCTTCTAAGCCAGGTGAAGTATTTTCACGGAGGATTCATTCTTTGATAGCTTCTATTTATTATTCTAATTCCCACTAAATGCCTCTCCTGTGTTGCTGTGATGAAAGTAGCACTAGCATGTTTAAATGTTTTTTTACTGTAATTTTTTCCCATTTAACAAAATAACGTATACATTTTGTTTTTGAAAAAGTTCAGGTTTAAAAATCGAATCTGAGGAACCCTGGTGGCAGCAGTTAGCATCCTATGCCATGGAAGAGTGCTCATTAAAGAGCATTACCAATCTAGACTCAAACAGAAAGAAAGCACGGGTAGAAGAGGGACAACAGTCCCACATGGAAACTCTCAATATGGAAGGGAAACAACCACATGGTGAGACATGTGGAAACTGTCCTGAAATTTGCACATGCCACATAGAGCTAACCTAGTCTTATTTCTCAAGTTGCATGAAGGAAGATAAATTTGACGTTCTTATTGTAAAAGTACTCTAATATTTAGAAGCAATGATGGGTGCCTTATGATTTATCATAATATAAAATGTTTGAAGTGAGTCTGATGGTCACCTGGCTACATAGTTGAGACAATAATCCTGTAGTGACTGAGAAAACAGATCTGCTAATGTTGAAATTTTAAATTACATACACCTATTGTGAGTAAATAGATCTTATCAATATTGACCCTCACCAGATGGTCAATACTGAAATCAGATTGATTATATCCTTTACAGCTGAAGATGGACAAGCTTTATACAGTCAGAAAAAATAAGACCTGAAACTCACTGTGGTTATGAGCTCCTTATTACAAAATTCAGGCTTAAATGGAAGAAATTAGGGAAAACCACTAGATCATTCAGGTTTGACCTAAATTAAATCCCTTTATGATTAAACAGAGGAGGTGAAGAATAGATTCAAGGGAGTAGATTTAGTAAACAGAGTGCCTGAAGAACTATGGACAGAGGTTTGTAACAATGTACACGAGGTGATAACTGAAACCATCCCAAGGAAAAAGAAATGTAAGCAGGAAAAGTGGTTTTCTGAGGAGGCCTTACAAATAGATAAGAAAAGTAGAGCACCAAAAGGCAAAGGAGAAACAAAATATATACCCAACTGAATGCAGAGTTCCAGAGAATAGCAAGGAGAAAGAAGAAGGCTTTCTTAAGTGAACAATGCGAAGAATTAGAGGAAAACAATAGAATGGGAAAGACTAGAGATCTCTTCAAGATAACTGGGCTTCCCTGGTGGCTCAGACAGTAAAGAACCTGCCTGCAATTCAGGAGACCAGGATTTGATCCCTGGGTCAGGAAGATTCCTTGGAAAAAGAAGTGGCTACCCACTCCAATATTCTTGCCTGGAGAATTCTATGAGCAGAGGAGCCTTGTGGGTTACAGTGGACTACAGTCCTGAGGTTGCAAAGAGTTGGACATGATTGACTGAATGTTTTTCACTCACAAGGGAATATTTCATGCAAAGATGGGCAAAATAAAGGGAAGATATGGCAAGGATCTAACAGAAGCAGAAGAGATTAAGAAAAGGTGACAAGAATACACAGAAGAACTATACAAAAAAGGTCTTAATGACCCAGATAATCATATGGGGTCAGTCACCTAGAGCCAGACATCCTGGAGTGTGAACTCAAGTGGGCCTTAGGAAGAATTATTATGAACAAAGCTAGTGGAGGTGATGGGATTTCAGCTGAGCTATTTAAAATTCTAAAAGATGATGCTGTTAAACTCTTGCACTCAATATGCTGGCAAATTTGGGAAACTCAGTAGTGGCCACAGGAGTGGAAAAATTTTCATTCCAATCCCAAAGAAAGGCAACACCAAAGAATGTTCAAACTACTGTACGATTGTGCTCATTTCACATGCTAGCAAGGTAATGCTCAAAATCCTTCAAGCTAGGCTTCAACAGTACATGAAACAAGAACTTCCAGATGTACAAGCTGGATTTAGAAAAGGCAGAATAACCAGGGATCAAACTGCCAGCAACACTGGATCAAGAGAATTCCAGAAAAACATCTACTGCTGCTTCATTGACTAGAGTAAAACCTTTGAATGTGGATCACAACAAACTGGAAAACCCTTAAAGAGATAAGAATGCAAGGCCACCTTACATGTCTCTGGTTCTAACTGGTCAAGAGGCAACAATTAGAATCAGACATGGAAAAACGGACTGGTTCAAAACTGGGAAAGGAGTACCTCAAGGCTATATATTGCCACTCTGCTTATTTAACTTTAATGTAGAGTACATCATGTGAAATGCTGGGCTGAATGAATCACAAGCTGCAATCAAGATTTCTGAGAGAAACATCAACAACCTCAGATATGCAGATGATACCACTTTAATGGCAGAAAGTGAAGATGAACTAAAGAGCCTCTTGATGAGGGTGAAAGAGGAGAGTAAAAAAGTTGTCTTAAAGCTTAACATTCAGAAAAGTAAGATCATGGCATCTGTTCCCATCACTTCATGGCAAATAGATGGGGAAAAAGTGGAAACAGTGCCAGATTTTATTTTGGTGGACTCCAAAATCACTGTGGATATTGACTGAAGCCACAAAGTTAAAAGACACTTGCTCCTTGAAAGAAAAGCTATGACACATCTAGACACCATATTAAAAAGCAGAGACATCACCTTGCTGACAAAAGTCTATATAGTCAAAGCTGTGGTTTCTCCAGTAGTCATGTATGGATGTGAGAGTTGGATCATAAATAAGGCTGCGTGTGAGTGTGAAGTCACTCAGTCATGTCTTTGCGACCCTGTGGACTGTGGCTCACCAGGCTCCTCTGTCCATGGGATTCTCCAGGCAAGAATACTGGAGTGGGTTGCCATTTCCTTCTCCAGGGGATCTTCCCAACCCAGGTATCGAACCCGGGTCTCCTGCTTTGCAGGCAGACGCTTTATCCTCTGAGCCACCAGGGAAGCCCAAATAAGGCTGAGCACTGAAGAACTGATGCTTTTTAACTGTGGTGATGGGGGAAGACTTGAGAGTCCCTTGGCCAGCAAGGAGATTTAAGCAGTCAATCCTAAAGGAAATAAACTCTGAATATTCACTGGAAGGACTAATACTGAAGCTGAAGCTCCAACACTTTGGCCACTGATGCTGAAGCTGATGCTCTAGTATTTGGACATCCTTTTGTGAAGAGCCAACTCACTGGAAAAGACTCTGATGCTGGGAAAGATTTAGGGCAAGAAGGTGGTGACAGAGGATGAGATGCTTGGAGGCATCACCAGCTCAGTGGACATGAGTTTGAGCAAACTCTGGGATATAGTAAAGGACAAGGAAGCCTGGCAGGCTGCAGTTCATAGGTCACAAAGAGTTGGACACAACTTAGCAACTACAAAACACAACAGAGACATAACACTGAAGTAGAACAGGATTCATGGAAGGAAGAATAGAGAAAGTAGTGGAAAAGCTCCTCACAAGATAGCATCAGCTCTCACATGTTTTCACAGGAGAATTCCATGAAATCCTTAGCAATCATGGGCACTTGATTCCTGAGAATCCCAATTTTTCTTAAATTATTCCAGAATATAGGAAAATAAGGTAAGCCTTAAAATTCTAAGAAGTAAATGTAACTTTGAGCCACAAAGTTGACAAAGATTTTATCAAACAGAAAGCTTTGGTTGAATCTCATGTATGAATATCAATACAAAATCCTAATCAAGTATTAATGAAAACAGAATCTGACATTTAAAAAATTATTTAAAATATTCATATATCTATTTGGCCACACCAGCACATGGATCTTCAATCTTCATTGTGACATCTTTTTAAAATGCAGCTTGTAGGATCTTTAGTTGTTCCAGTTGAGCTCTTAATTGTGATATGTGAGATATATTTCCCTCACCAAAAGGAATCTGGGGTCTGTACATTGGGAGGGTGGACTACCAGGGACATCCTCAGAATCTGACAACATTTTAAGAAGGGCTACATCATAACTGAGTGGGATTTTCTCTGGAACACTAGAGTGAGGGGCACAGGTTCAATAAGAGGAAAATTACTGATATTAAGATAG
Source organism: Procapra przewalskii (assembly GCA_006410515.1). Lineage (NCBI taxonomy): Eukaryota > Metazoa > Chordata > Mammalia > Artiodactyla > Bovidae > Procapra > Procapra przewalskii. The sequence goes on along the minus strand of SJYF01000810.1, from coordinate 5,806,146 downwards.
CCTTTCCATAGTAAAAACATTTCATAAAATATGAATTGACACATACTTTCTTACCTATTTCTCTACTCATCCCAAAAGCCAGTAACTTACTCAGTGGAGAAATACTTTCTCACTAAAACCATAATCATTCCACCTCACTTTCCAATGGTATTTGTGATATCCTTCAATGCAAATAGAAGATAAAATGATTATAGGAATGAGAATTAGAAAAAGAAAAAAAGGAGAGGCCAGATAGTAAATAACATCATAAAGCCTCTTAGAGAATTGGTGCACAAATAGGCCAGTAGGGGGAAAAAAACAACAACAGAAAATCTCTACAAATGCTCATTTGCATAGGGAAATTTAGTATATAATAAAGGCAACATTCCATATCAATGGAAAGAAGATGGACATTGTAATGAGAAGTATTGAAGTAACTGAATAACCATTTGAAAAAGCATAAAATTGGATTCAGTCCTCATACCAATGTAAGAAGTATCCCAAATTCATCAAGTATTTGTTAAAAACTATATTCTATTGGAAGAAAGCAAACAAATTCTTTCACAACATGAGAGTGAGAAAAACATTTCTAAACTGAGCCCAAAATACAGATACAATATGGAATCCAATTGATAAATCTGACTTTTTGTTTCTGGCTGCATGTCAGAAGCTTGGAAGTCACTACTCCATCCTAAGAATAAGTGAAAGTTGAATGGACTGAAAAATCAACTTTTCTCGAATACTTCAGAGGTTGTTTTGAGGAGACAAGGTAAGGTGCTTCCCCAAAGACAGGAGAACAGACAGGGAAATACAGGGAGCCATGGCTCAGGAGAGCAGAGACTCAGCGTGGGCACCAGTGCTGGGGCAGCCAGATTGGGATTGACCATTTGCTAGATGGTCAGTGTGGAGTTAAAATTCCAGGAGGATCCTGTCGTAGAGCGACCCCACTCTTTTGTGAGTTTTACTTCTGGGAGCCCCACCGGGTTCTGATAGCAAATATCCAAAAAATCCGCTGGTGCTTCCTGCTGCTGCTGCTGCTGCTAAGTCGCGTCAGTTGTGTCTGACTCTATGGGACCCCACAGACGGCAGCCCATCAGGCTGCCCCGTCCCAGAGATTCTTCTGGCAAGAACACTGGAGTGGGTTGCCATTTCCTTCTCCAATACATGAAAGTGGAAAGTGAAAGTGAAGTCGCTCAGTCATGTCTGACTCTTAGCGACCCCATGGACTGCAGCCTATCAGGCTCCTCTATCCATGGGGTTTTCCAGGCAAGATTACTGGAGTGGGGTGCCATTGCCTTCTCCCTGCAGGGGAAGGGAAAAGAAATCATTTTGAAACAGGGCAAAGCATCTTGTTCTTCTCAACAAGGCCTGCCCTCAGAGGAAAGCAGTTAACCAGAGCCTGACCTTCTGGGGTTTTATCAAAGCCTAACTCACTTAGAGAAAGAAAAATATGCTACTACAGTCAGTTCTAAGCCGTTCATATAGGAAAAGGGAAATGGCCACCTTCAGTCCACTCGAATGCTTGAACCCAGGGTGGGGGAGGAAAACGTTTGTGAGGCTCACAGTCCAGAGGCAAAGGCTCACTAGAACTGTGATGTGCTCATAGGACGATAGACTATGTTCCCTCCCCCACTCAGCACCACAGTACTAAAGGCTTCTTTACAGCAGCAGTTTTGTTTACCCAGGTCATCGTGTCCAGCTGATGAGAAAAACGAGCAGACATACTAAAGAGCAAAAAATATAATTCGAAAATACAAACCAAGCATCAGTACTAGACATGGCAGGTGTCAACCGAACAAATATTCACAACCTAAAAGTTGAGAATGATGTGTTTGAGGAAGTACTGAAGACTATAGCTTGGGAGACACTCTCAGATGGCTCTGAGGAACTGTTCCAAAGAGGTAGTGGAAGAGACAGGATAAATAGGAACCTTCATTGAAAACAAAACAAAAGAAAACAAAATGTATGGTCAAGCATCAAAAGATTACTTCTAATTACAAAAAACAAGACACTCAAATTAATGATTATAGTGCTTTTCTACATATGGGAAGATGCAAGAGTCTGGGCTCATTGAAACCATTCTTTTGATATACATCTTAGATATTTAGGGCCAGTATCCTGTTTTTCTCCAATCTAAATTCCCCTCAGGGCACACTGTCTGGGGCTGCAATGTTAATGACTTAATAATGGGCAACATTCATTATTTATTGAAATGGCAGGTAAGATTTATTTGTCCACCCAGGGATGTTAGAATGATTCAGTTCAGTTCAGTTCAGTCGCTCAGTCGTGTCTGACTCTGTGCGACCCCATGAATCTCAGCATGCCAGGCCTCCCTGTGCATCACCAACTCCCAGAGTTCACTCAGACTCGCGTCCATTGAGGCTGTGATGCCATCCAGCCATCTCATCCTTCTGCCCCCAATCCCTCACAGCATCAAAGCCTTTTCCAATGAGTCCACTCTTAGCATGAGGTGGCCAAAGTACTGGAGTTTCAGCTTTAGCATCGTTCCTTCCAAAGAAATCCCAAGGTTGATCTCCTTCAGAATGGACTGGTTGGATCTCTTTGCAGTCCAAGGAACTCTCAAGAGTTTTCTCCAACACCACTGTTCAAAAGCATCAATTCTTCGGCGCTCAGCCTTCTTCACAGTCCAACTCTCACATCCATACATGACTAATGGGAAAACCATAGCCTTGACTAGATGGACCTTAGTCTGCAAAGTAATGTCTCTGCTTTTGAATATGCTATCTAGGTTGGTCATAACTTTTCTTCCAAGGAGTAAGCGTCTTTTAATTTTATGGCTGCATCACCATCTGCAATGATTTTAGAGCCCCCCAAAATAAAGTCTGACTATTTCCACTGTTTCTCCATCTATTTCCCATGGAGTGATGGGACCGGATGCCATGATCTTTGTTTTCTGAATGTTGAGCTTTAGGCCGACTTTTTCACTCTCCTCTTTTACTTTCAGCAAGAGGCTTTTTAGTTCCTCTTCACTTTCTGCCATAAGGGTGGGGTCATCTGCATATCTGAAGTTATTGCTATTTCTCCCAGCAATCTTGATTCCATCATGTGTTTCTTCCAGCCCAGTGTTTCTCATGATGTACTCTGCATAGAAGTTAAATAAGCAGGGTGACAATATACAACCTTAACGTACTCCTTTTCCTCTTTGGAACCAGTCTGTTGTTCCATGTCCAGTTCTAGCTGTTGCTTCCTGACCTGCATATAGGTTCCTCAAGAGGCAGGTCAGGTGGTCTGGTATTCCCATCTCTTGAAGAATTTTCCACAGTTTCTTGTAATCCAAACAGTCAAAGGCTTTGGCATAGTCAATAAAGCAGAAATATATGTTTTTTCTGGAACTCTCTTGCTTTTTCCATGATCCAGTTAATGTTGGCAATTTGATCTCTGGTTCCTCTGCCTTTTCTTAAACCAGCTTGAATATCAGGAAGTTCACAGTTCAGATATTGCTGAAGCCTGGCTTGGAGAATTTTGAGCATTACTTTACTAGCGTGTGAGATGAGCACAGTTGTGCAGTAGTTTGAGCATTCTTTGGCATTGCCTTTCTTTGGGATTGGAATGAAAACTGACATTTTCCAGTCCTGTGGCCACTGCTGAGTTTTCCAAATTGGCTGGCATATTGAGTGCAGCACTTTCACAGCATCATCTTTCAGGATTTAAAATAGCTCCACTGGAATTCCATCACCTCCACTAGCTTTGTTAGTAGTGATGCTTTCTAAGGCCCACTTGACTTCACATTCCAGGATATCTGGCTCTAGATTAGTGATCACATGATCATGATTATCCAGGTTGTGAAGATCCTTTTTGTACAGTTCTTCTGTGTATTCTTACCATCTCTCCTTAATATCTTCTGTTTCTGTTAGGTCCATACCATTTCTGTCCTTTATCGAGCCCATGTCTGCATGAAATATTCCCTTATCTCTAATTTTCCTGAAGAGATCTCTAGTCTTTCCCGTTCTGTTGTTTTCCTCTATTTCTTTGCACTGAAGAAGGCTTTCTTATCTCTTTTTGGATATTCTTTGGAACTCTGTGTTCGGATGTTTATATCTTTCCTTTTCTCCTTGGCTTTTTGCTTCTCTTCTTTTCACAGCTATTTGTAAGGCTTCCCCAGACAGCCATTTTTCTTTTTTGCATTTCTTTTCCATGGGGATGGTCTTGATCCCTGTCTCCCGTACAATGTCACGAACCTCATTCCATAGTTCATCAGGCACCCTATCTATCAGATCTAGGCCCTTAAATCTATTTCTCACTTCCACTGTATAATCATAAGGGATTTGATTTAGGTCATACCTGAATGGTCTAGCGGTTTTCCCTGCTTTTTTCAATTTGAGTCTGAATTTGGAAATAAGGAGTTCATGATCTGAGCCACAGTCAGCTGTCGGCCTTGTTTTTGTTGATTGTATAGAGCTTCTCCATCTTTGGCTGCAAAGAATATAATCAATCTGATTTCCGTGTTGACCATCTGGTAATGTCCATGTGTAGAGTCCTCTCTTGTGTTGTTGGAAGAGGGTGTTTGCTATGACCAGTGCATTTTCTTGGCAAAACTGTATTAGTCTTTGCCCTGCTTCATTCTGCATTCCAAGGCCAAATTTGTCTGTTACTCTAGGTGTTTCTTGACTTCCTACTTTTCCATTCCAGTCCTGTATAATGAAAAGGACATCTTTTTTGGATGTTAGTTCTAAAAGTTCTTGTAGGTCTTCATAGAACTATTCAACTTCAGCTTCTTCAGCATTACTGGTTTGGGCATTGACTTGGATGTTATATTGAATGGTTTGCCTTGTAAACGAACAGAGCTGTCATTTTTGAGACTGCATCCAAGTACTGCATTTCAGACTCTTCTGTTGACCATGATGGCTACTCCATTTCTTCAAAGGGATTCCTGCCCGCAGTAGTAGATATAATGGTCATCTGAGTTAAATTCACCCATTCCAGTCCATTTTAGTTCACTGATTCCTAGAATGTCAATGTTCACTCTTGCCATCTCCTGTTTGACCACTTCCAATTTTCCTTGATTCATGGACCTAACATTCCAGGTTCCTATGCAATATTGCTCTTTACAGCATCGGACCTTGCTTCTATTACCAGTCACATCCACACCTGGGTATTGTTTTTTCTTTGACTTCATCCCTTCATTCTTTCTGGAGTTATTTCTTCACTGATCTCCGGTAGCATCCTGGGCACCCACTGACCTGGGGTGTACCTCTTTCAGTATCCTATCATTTTGCCTTTTCCTACTGTTCATGGGTTTCTCAAGGCAAGAAAACTGAAGTGGTTTGCCATTCCCTTCTCCAGTGGACCACATTCTGTCAGACCTCTCCACCATAACCTGCCTGTCTTGGGTTGGCCCACAGGCATGGCTTAGTTTCATTGAGTTAGACAAGGCTGTGGTCTTAGTTTGATTAGATTGACTAGATTTCTGTGAGTATGGTTTCAATGTGTCTGCCCTCTGATGCCCTCTTGTTAGACCAGGAATTTAAAACAACTGAGATAAATGTTCTAGGGCTCTAATGTAAGAACTGATGGGCCATGTAAGCAGAGACATGAAATCCTAAGAACGAAAAATAAATGTTCGAGATTAAAAAATAGTGTAACAGAAAAGGAGAATGCCTTGGATGAGCTAATTAGACCAGCCCAGATTTTAGTCTTCAGGATTAGTTTCTGCTCAAATAAACCAGGATCTCTTGTAGAAATGACTGATTTAAAATCTGAGGCAGGAAATGCATAAAATGACCTTGGATCATTTTATTGGACTTTTTTTTTTTGTATCCTGCTGCAAACAAACTAAAGTATAAATAATTTATGAGATAATCCATGAAATCTAACAAAAGGATATTTGATAAAATTAAAAATTTATACTACTTTTGATATTGTGGTTATATTTTTTAGGATATAGTCTTTCTTTTTTAGATATGCATCTTAAAATATTTGCAGCCACCTTCTAGTGAAGTGTGGGAATCTAGATGAGAAGTCAGTAGGCAAGGTTCTAATCTTTTCTTGTCAACCTCTTTGAGCCTTGCAGAGTCACCAGTTCTCTGGTATTTGGTTCTTCTTTCAGTGAATAAAGAGAATTAGAGTAGGTTTAATGGAATGCTGTCCAAATGGTTTTCCAGTTCTGAAGGTCTGCCTTGGAGTCACTAACCTGTATTGAAGGAAAACAACAGGTTTCCAGGTAACATTATCACAACATACACTGGCTAAGAAGTATACTGTGAAGACAAGCTCAGCCCCACCTAATGAAAGAGTAAGTGTACAATATATTACCTGTGTTCCAGCCTCTGGCAACCACCATTCCACTCACTGATTTTATGACTTTGACTATTTTTTATATAAATGGAATCACACAGTATCTGTCTTTCTGTGACTGCCTTGTTTCATTTAGCATACTGTTCGCATATTTTATTTGTATTGTCTCATATGGTATGATTTTTCTTTTTTAGAGTTGAATAATATTCCATTGTATGCTTTTCTTTTAATCCACTCATCTGTTGATGGATATTCAGGCTGTTTCCACCTCTTGAATACTGGGAATAGTGCTCTAATAAATGTGGAAATGCTAGTGTTTCTTTAAGATTCTGATTTCAATTTTTTGAGTCAATGCCCAGAAGTGAAATTGCAGGATCATTTAGTACCTCTATTTTTCATTTTTTGAGACGTCTCCAGACTGTTCTATGGTTAGATCTCATCTTAAGTGTTCTTACCATAATAAAATAAAGTTGAAATATTAAAACTATGAGTAATGTGGTAGTTATAGCAATGAGTATAGGACCATTGGACTGAGAGGGGGAACAGATCACAATATTATATTATTAGAAAACAGAAAGTTATCAAAATAATAATAAAAAAACCCAATGCATCAGCTGAGCAAACACCACTTAAAAAATGAAAAAGGAAAAAGTTAAACAAAAATGTTTGTGCACTATTTCTCTACACATAAATGAATATGATACATAAAAATGGAATCAAATCATAAGAGAACATAACCCAATGTAAAGAATATATTTCCTCATGTGCTTTAGACTATGAAACACTATAATAAGAATACAAACTCAAAAACAAAATTCCCAAGAGGAGATGTTAGAAGGAAGAATGAGAAGAAAATGCAGGCTCAAAGAAACAAAGTGAAGATAAAAAGTACAGTCATTTCAGGACCCATAAATGAGTTAGAAGCAAAGAGGTTGGAAAAGATATAATTCAAAATAAATGTCTTATTAATAGGAAAGCCTTTCACAAGAAATGAAAATCTCAAACACAAGAAGGTTCAACAGTTAGAGAACGACTAAAATGTGAGTAGGAGCAACAGCGAATCTTACTTAAAAAGGATTGATGTTGCTGAAGTTAACAAATCAATAAATAAAACCGAGGAAGCATAATCCAGTAGTTTCTCTGAAATGGGAAAAATAACCCCCTCAAAAATCTAACTCTTTAGGAAAAAGAAGACTACATTTCATTCCCTGGAAACTTGGTGTAAGATATTTAACACTGAATTCAGTGTTAAACATTTTCCGAAAGATCTGCTGCTTTGGTTTTAGCCTCTGAGTTCCAGTTGCCCTAATGCAGGATCAAAGTAATATTGGTGTTCCTGTTTCCCCTGTTGACGTTACCAGTGAAGTCACTCTGTCGTGACCCACTCTCTGCGACCGCATGGACTGCAGCCTGCCAGGCTCCTCTGTTCATGGGGTTTTTCAGGTGAGAACACTGCAGGGGGTTGCCACCAGGGCCACAGACAGGCACAGCCCGCAGAGCTTTCTGCGTGGGGGGGAGGGAGTGGGCCTGGCTGGAGGGCTCCGCCCACTTCCTCTTCCCTCTTCTCACAGCTGACAGCTGAACTCTCAAGGGCAGTTCTTGAGTTGAGCTTCCGGATCACGTAATACTGAAAAACTATCCGCCATGTCTTCTATGTGTGTGTACGTCTGGGGCACTGTCACTGATCTCCTCCACTCAGCCTGCAGTGTGTTAGCTCTCAAAGGAGACACAGAGAGTTCAGGAGAGCACACGGCCCCAGGAGACGCAAGACACGGGCATTCCTCCTGCCCCACGGACACCAGGGCGGTAAGTCAAAGGCCGTGGTGACTGTGCCTGTGCCTGTGTGTGTGAGTCTGTGTTTGTGTGTGTTGTGCTTGAGAGTGTGTTGTGGGGGTGTGGTGCATAGTGTGTTTGTGTGTATATGTGTGTGTGTTATGTTGGTGTGATATATGTGTGTTGTGTGTGTCTATTTGTGTATAGATGAGTATATGTGTGTTTCCATGTGTGTTATGTTTGCATGTGTTGCATGTATGTTTATATGTGTGTTTGTATGTTTGTGTGTGAGTGGAATGTTGTGTGTGTATATTTGTATGTCTGTGTTGTGAATATATGTATGTGAGTGGTCTCTGTTTTGTATGTTTGTGTGTTATGTATGTATGTTCATATGTTTGTGAGTAAATATGTGTTCATGTGTGTTGTACGTGTGTGCTATGTTTGTACTTTTGTATGTATACGTGTGTAAGTAGTGTATGTGTTGTGTTTGTGTGTGTCTTTTGTTTGTATGTTTGTGAGTGTGTGTGTGTGATTCTGTATTTGTGTGTGTATTGTGTTTGAGAATGTGTTGCAGGGGTGCTGTGCATAGTGTTTGTGTGTATATGTGTATGTTTATATGTGTGTGTTATGTTTGTGTGTATGTGAATGGTGTGTGTCTATTTGTGTATAGATGAATATATGTGTGTTTTCCATATGTGTTATGTTTGTGTCATATGTATGTTTACACGTGTGTTTGTATGTTTGTGAGCATATGCATGAATGGTATGTGTTGTGTTTCTATGTATGGGTTGTTGTGAATATGTGTGTGTGAGTGGTCTCTGTGTCTTATGTTTGTGTGCTGTGTGTGTATGTTCATATGTTTGTGAGTAAATGTGTGTTCCTGTGTGTTGTATGTGTGTGCTATGTTTGTACTTTTGTATGTGTATGTGTGTAAGTAGTGTATGTGCTGTGTTTGTGTGTATCTTTTGTTTGTATGTTTGTGAGTGTGTGTTTGTGAGAATGTCTGTGTGTGTGTGCCTGTTTCAGGAGCAATGGGAGGAGCCAGGGGAATCAGGACCTTGCAGCCTTTGGGCTCTGCCTGGCGCTCCCCACTTACCCTTGGGCAGGACACTGTGAGTCTCACTTTTCTCCTGAGAAACCTCACAAGGTGGCAGACCTGCCCCATGTTGGAGACAAACACTGGCATGGGGCCCACATGTGGTGATGCCCCGTCAGGCAGGGTTTGGGGTGAGGCGGCCGGGGCTGGGCAGACTGCTCTCTGGGCTTGAGAGCGGATGACAGGAGCTCCTGGTGGGCGATAATGTGCTCCTTGGCAAAGAGGAGTCGGAATTGCTCTAGAAAACATCGTAAAATGTCCTGGAATCTTCCGGGGGGCAAGATCTCAGGAATGTGTAGTTTGGACTCAGCATCCACATCTCCAGGGACACAGAGGCTCTGGCAGCGTGACCACCTGAGTCGGTGGCCTGGAGCTGATTGCTGAAGACCCGGGGCTCCTGGCAGGACTGGACCCCACAGGGAGAGGGAGCCTGTGCATGTCTGCCACCCTCCTCACCACCCAGCGCTCGGCCTCTGTGGCCCTCACTGCCAGGCTACCCCCACAGATCATTCAGGCCCCATGAGCCCCTCAGCAGCCCCTCTAGCAACATCCTGCTCACGTCCACCCGGCACACTGGCCACAGCTCCCGAGACAGTGTCTGTCAGGACACGTCTCTGGTCATTTCTCCCCATCACAGAATCCCCCCCACCCCAAGTGGAGAACAAATGCAGGGGAAGGAAGGGAGAAACAGGGTCCCTAAAGGAGGTAGTGGGTGTCTCAGATGCCCCCTCACCCTGTCCCATGCCAACAAACTAATGCAAACAGCTTCCATGCACAAGAGAAAGGCAAAAGTCAGGAGTCCCTGAAAGCTTGGAGGAAACATCAGTAAGACACATGCTGAGTTTTTTTCTAGATGGAGGAAGAAGAATTTGAAATCCTTCTCCTGGAGGAACCTGAAGAGGGCGCATCCCAGGATCCTTCTCCAGACGGGTCAGGAGGTAGAACAACTTTCTAGCAGACATGAACTTGAGAGAGGCGGGGCTGGGGCTTGAGGGGCAGGTGGTGTGCTGGGGCGGCAGTCAGAGTCCTCGCTGTCAGAGATTCACCCACCAGGGTGGCCATCGCTGGGCGTTTGGGTTGGGCCTCCCTTTACCCCACCCAGCCAGAGGGGAGGGCCCCTGATGGTGCCATGGGTCAAAGGGAGTGACAAACCACAACCACTGCCCCTTCACTGAGTGTCAAGAAGGATGTGTTTGTGGGTGTGACAGACGACTCGCCCCAGGCCCCTGGTGGGTATCGTGCTGGCTCTGCTGTGAGACTCTCAGGACCACGGGGGCTGCAAAGCACTAGTGAACACATAGGATGCAATCAAGGGCCTGCAGGTCTGGGCTCTGTCTTCCCAAGGGGCTCCCTCTCCCCAAAAGCTGTTTCATCTGGGTCAGGGGCTTCACTTTCGTGGGCTCAACTTGACATCTAACCTGGGGAGACAGAACTTAGGAATTTAGGAAAGCTAGAAATCAATTACTTTCCTGGATAAAGGAATTGAACCCAGGGCGTATCTCGGATGCAGACGCTACTCTTCCTTTATCCTGCCCCCACCCGGACTGTCAGTCCCTGGGGAGGCTAAAGTGGGGGAGGGGCTCTAACTGGGGGCCCCCACCTTCTCTCGATGCTTCCAGGGCTGCGGGGGAATGAAGGGACCCCGCAGACGCTGAGGCTCATCCTGGTGGGAAAATCCGGGAGCGGGAAAAGTGCCACGGGAAACAGCATCCTCGGGAGGAGAGTGTTCGAGTCCAAGCTCAGCGCTCGCCAGGTGACCCAGGCCTTCCAGCAGGGAAGCCGCGCGTGGGAGGGGAGGGAGCTGCAGGTCATCGACACCCCCGACATCCTGTCCTGCTGGGGGGCACCGTGGGGGACCGCTCAGGGCATTGGCGAGGCCGGTGCCTGCTCCCCGCTGGGGCCGCACGCAGTGCTCCTGGTGACTCAGCTCGGCCGCTTCACTGAAGAGGACCAGCGGGTGGCCAGGCGCCTCCAAGAGGTGTTCGGGGCGGGCATCCTGGCCCGCACTGTCCTGGTGTTCACGCGGAACGAAGACCTGGACGGCGGCTCCTTGGAAACGTACCTGCGGGAGACCGACAACCGGGCGCTGGCCCAGCTGGACGTGGTCTGCTCAAGGCGACATTGTGGCTTCAACAACAAGGGGGACGGAGCCGAGCAGGAGGCCCAGCTGAGGGAGCTTATGCGGCATGTTGAAGGGGTCCTGTGGGAGCACGAGGGCCGCGCCTACAGCCCCCTGGCCGCCCCCCACCTCTGTGCCAGCACCCCATGAGAGCTGGGGCTTCCAGTGGTGGGGCGCCAAGGAAGGTCAAGGGGATCAGGCCTGGGTGTGGGGCTTGTGCCACATCCTGAAGGAGCCCTAGCAAGCTGGAGGCCACCTTCCACCCAGCACGCCCATCTGAGGTGCAGGTTTCCACGACTTCTGGCCTGTCTTCTTAGGCCTGGAGTCTGGCTCCCAGGTCCCTCACTTGCCCGCTCCATCCCAGGGGTCCCTGGTCCCCCTGTGTCCAGGGCAGCCTCTGGTCAGGCGAGAGGAGGTGACTGGGCTCCTGAGTTCTCAGGTCCTTCATCACATCTTCCAGAACACAGGGGCCCTCCTGCTCTGCACCCCCAGCCCATCCTCACTTGTCTCTGGCGTTCCCTCTCAACAGAACTCAGAGAAGCCGAGCCTCC
>SJYF01000810.1:5758012-5785904 GCA_006410515.1 Procapra przewalskii | reverse complement strand
ATGCAATTTCTATCAAATAACCAATGGCATTTCTCACAAAATTAAAACACAACATTTTACTATTTGTATGGCAACACAAATGACTGTGGATATCCAAAACAATATTGCTAATAAAATGAACAACAAAGAAAAAGTGGACTAATTCTCAGAAAGGTACAATCTCCCAACAGTGAACCAGGAAAAATATCAAATATATGAATAGAACAATAACCAGTTGTATAGTCTTCCCATTGGGAAATCTAACCTAGTCTCCTGCTTGACAGGTGGGGAGACTGGTAAAGAAACCACCTGCATTGAGGAGACCTGGGTTCAATCCCTGGGTCGAGAAGATCCCCTGGAGACAGGAAAGGTTACTCACTCCAGTACTTTGGCCTGGAGAATTCTGTGGACTGTATAGTCCATGGGATCACAAAGAGTTGGACACATAGCGACTTTTGCTTTTGCAATAACTAGTCGTGAAACTAAATGTGTTATTTGTCCAAGAAACAAAAGTCCAAGACCAGATGGCTTCACAAGTGAATTCTACCAAACGTTTATGAAAATGTTAACAGATATCCTTCTCAAATGATTTCAAAAATTTGCAGAGAAAGAAATACTTCTGAACTCATTGTATGAGGCCAGCATCACTCTGATATAAAAATCAGAAAAGATAACACAAAAAATAAAAGTAAGGCCAATATCAGTGACAAACATATATGCAAAAGTCCTCAACAAAATATTCACAAATTGTGCTCGTGCTGGGCTTTCACTCTCTACCTTCCAGACAGTGCCTGTGTGCCACTCCCTTGCCCTGTCTGGCTCGGTCCTCCTCTTCCAGGGGCCAGGCAATGGGTGGGCAAGGGGTTGATAGGTTAAAGGGATGCTGGCCAGGAGGTGGGTGCCTCTGCCCACACCACCTTAACCCCTCAGTCCCACTATGGTGGAAGATGCCCAACCCAGGGATAGAACTCGGGTCTCCTACATTACAGGCTCTTTGGATCATCTAAAACTATTATGCAAGAGGATTTAGAAGCATTACATTCATACAACCCAGATTCTGTTAGTGAGTTATTTATGATAGCTGTTCACAGTTTGTGGCATAGTAATATTTCCTCTTCAAAAGCAAGTATGTCCAACATTGAAAACTTAAAGTTCTGTATCTGGACTTTTATGGATAAAGGAAATAAACAGATTTCCCAAATTTAGGACTAGGAAACTAGTTTATGTGAAAATGAATAGCATATTATTTTAAACAAATGAGATAAAAATAGCAAAAATGCAAAATCATTTTTAACCCACTCTTTCATTCTAAAATGACTACTGGTTTTTCCAGTAGTTATGTATGGATGTGAGAGTTGGACCATAAAGAAGGCTAAGTGCCAAAGAACTGATGTTTTTGAACTGTAGTGTTAGAGAAGACTCTTGAGAGTTCCTTGGACTGCAAGGAGATCGAACAAGTCAATCCTAAAATAAATCAATTCTGAATAGTAATGAGACATACTGATACTGAGGCTGAAGTTCCAATACTTTGGCTACCTGATGCAAAGAGCTAACTCATTGAGAAAGACCCTGATGCTGGGAAAGATTGAAAGCGGGAGGAGAAGGGGAAGAGAGAGGACAAGATGGTTGGATGGCATCACCAACTCAATGTACATGAGTTTGAGCAAGCTCTGGGAGTGGGTGATGGACAGGAAAGCCTGGTATGCTGCAGTCCATAGGGTTGCAAAGGGTCAGACACCACTATTGAACAACAGCAACATTCTAAAAAGTTAAAGTATCTATGAAAAGCAAAACTTATGTGTAGAGCATCTATCGGAGTGGGATACTTTAAAAAAATGTTTATATTTTGTATTGGAGTATAGCTGATTAAGGAGTGGGACACTTTTGAAATATCTTTCTTGTTGGCTCCATAAATAGCAGGTATTGCTTTTCTTCTGGCAGAGCCCTGCCCATCACGAAAAATACCTTTCTGTTATTAAAAAATTTCTCATGAGCTAGATTTCTGTTTTGAGGGGATTGACATCATGATTATATGTCATAGTGTCCTGAGTGTTGATATCCTTTTAGAACTTAAGTCTAGAAATTCAGAAATGTTAGCTGCTGTTTGTATTTGTCTTTTGTTCATTGTTTGTAGCCAATATTTGCTCTTTCTCGTCAGTCTTATGAATAGTAAAATTTAAAAAATTAGCAAAATGAATCTATTAATATGTTAAAAGGGTCATATACCATGATCAAGTGGGATTTATCCCAGGGATATGAGGATTTTTCGATTTCTGAAAACCAATCAGTGTGATATACCATGTTAACAAATTGAAGAATTTAAAAAAATTCAATTATCTCAATAGACGTAGAAAAAGTTTTTGATAAAATTCAGCATCCATTTATAATAAAAAATCTGCAGTAAGGGGTCACAAAGGGAACTTAGCTCAACACAATAAAGGTCATAAATGACAAGCCCATGGGCTTCCCTGGTGGCTCAGTGGGAAAGAGACTGCCTGCCAATGCAAGAGATGTGGGTTTGATCTCTGGGTGGGAAAGATCCTTTGCAGAAAGGAATGGCTACCCACTCCAGTATTTTTGCCTGGTAAGTCCCACTGTAGCCTGATAGCTACAGTCCACAGGGTCCCAAAAGAGTTGGACATGACTTAGTGACTAAATGACAACAATGAAAAACCCATAGCAAGCATCATACTCAACAGTGAAAAGCTGAAAGCACTCAGTCCAGGATCAGGAGCAAGCTGATAATGCCCACTCTTGCCACTTTGACTGAACATAGTTTTGGAAGTCCTAGCCACAGTAATCAGAAGAAAAAGAAATAAAAGGAATCCACATCGGAAAGGGAGAAGAAACTGTCACTGTTAGCAAATGACTTGATACTATATATAGAAAATCCTAAAGAAAACTACTAGAGCTCATCAGGGAGGGCAGGATAAAAAATTAATACAGAGGAACCTCTTGCATTTCTACACACTAACAAAGAGCTATCAAAAAGTGAAATAAGGAAACAATCCCAAAGAAAGGCAATGCCAAAGAATGCTCAAACTACTGCACAATTACACTCATCTCACATGATAGTAAAGTAATGCTCAAGATTCTCCAAGCCAGGCTTCCATGTACATGAACTATGAACTTTAAGATGTTCAAATTCGTTTTATAAAAGGAAGAGGAATCAGAGACCAAGTTGCCTACATCTGTTGGGTCATAGAAAAAGCAAGAGAATTCCAGAAAAGCATCTATTTCTGCTTCATTGACTATGCCAAATCCTTTGACTGTGTAGATCACAACAAACCATGGAAAATTCTTCAAGACATGGGAATCCCAGATCACCTTATTTGCCTCGTGAGAACTCTGTATGCTGGTCAAGAAGCACCAGTTAGAACCAGACATGGAACAACAGACTGGTTCCAAATTGGGAAAGGAGTATGTCAAGGCTGTATATTTTCACCCTGCTTATTTAACTTATATGCAGAGTACATCATGAGAAATGCTGGACTGGAAGAAGCACAAGCTGGAATCAAGATTACCGGGAGAAATATCAGTAACCTTAGATATGCAAACGGCACAACCCTCATGGCAGAAAATGAAGAGGAACTAAAGAGCCTCTTGATGAAAGTGAAAGAGGAGAGTGAGAAGCCTTGGTTAAACCTCAAAATTCAAAAAACAAAGGTCATGGCATCCAGTCCCATCATTTCATGGCAAATAGATGGGGAAACAGTGGAAACAGTGACATACTTTCTTTTCTTGGGCTCCAAAGTCACTGCAGCTGGTGACTCTATCCATGAAATTAAAAGATGTTTGCTCCTTGGAAGAAAAGCTATGAGCAACTTAGAGAGCATATTAAAAAGTAGAGCCATTACTTTGCAGACAAAGGTCCATCTAGTCAAAGCTAGGGTTTTTCTAGTAGTCATGTATGGATGTGAGAATTGGACTGTAAAGAAAACTAAAAGCTGAAGAATTGATGCTTTTGAAGTGCTGTGTTGGACAAGATGGTTGAGAGTCCCTTGGACTGCAAGGTGATCAAACCAGTCAGTCCCAAAGGAAATCAGTCCTGAATATTTATTGGAAGGACTGATGCTGAAACTCCAATCCTTTGGCCACCTGATGTGAAAAACTGACTCATTGGAATAGATATTGATTCTGGGAAAGATTGAAGGTGGGAGGAGAAGGGGATGACAGAGGATGAGATGGTTGGATGGTATCACTGACTCATGGACATGAGTTTGAACAGCTCTGGCAGTTGCTGATGGACAGAGAAGCCTGGCGTGCTGCAATCCATGGGGTCACAAAAAGACACGACTGATCGACTGAACTGGACTGAACTGAACTGAATGGAGTCTGAAAGGGCATCACTGATAGCTCAGTTGGTAGAATCCACCTGCAATGCAGGAGACCCCGGTTTGATTCCTAGGTCGGGAAGATCCCCTGGAGAAGGGAAAGGCTATCCACTCCAGTATTCTGTATAGTCCATGGGGTCCCAAAGAGTGGGATACGACTGAGCAACTTTCACTTTCACTATGGAGATTAAAAGAAAGACATTTATTATCTCCTAGTACTGGGAGTTCAAACTCAAGATGCTGGCAGAGCCATGCTCTCTGAAAGCTCTCAGGGAGGCTGCTTTCTGGCTTCTTCCAGGCTTCTAGGGCTGCTGGCAACCCTCAGCTTCTAGACGCATCACTGCAACCTCTTTCTTCTTGCATTTCACTATAAGCAGAAGGCAGAACCAGGCTGCACCTTCCACACTTTGCTTGGAAATCACTTCAGCTAAATGATCAGGTTCATCACTTACAAGTTCTACTTTCCACCCATCAGTAGAACAGGCAATATCCCCAGGAAAAACGCGAGCCACGTGTCTGACTTCCTTCTTTCCTGAAGCACCCTGTGGTCTCTCACAGCTCCCAGGAGAGATGATCAGACACTGTGTCTGGCTTTCTGGGCAAGATTTAGGTCATTTACTATAACCCCAAACAACAAGTGTAATTTTTGGAAATTCGGATGTGACTGCAGGCACATGGAGGAAAAGCTTCCAACTTGGCAAACCTAAACAACATTTATGAGCAATATTTCTGTCTCTTTAAAAAAAAAAAAGTGTCTTCAGTAACCACACCCAATTTGATTCCTGGCTGGGAGGTGTCAGAGGTACAGCAGTTAAGGCAAAATCAAAGGCTCAAATAGCTCTCTGGAAGAAATCAGACAGCTCATCAAATCCTTCAGAAGCAGGTGAGCCTGACTGAGAAGAGGCCCCAGTGCAAGAGAGCTGTAGGGGCAGTAGGATACCTGGAGTTGGAGAGGGAGTGGATTCTGGCCTGAGGTGGGACCAGGTGCTGTGCAAGCAACTCTGAAAAAAGGATGGTGGAGGGTAGGGAGGGGAATAAGGATTTTGTTAACATAATATCCATGCATCTCATTTCAACATGACAATCTTTTGCTGAATACTACACCTTCCATCCAGTTGTTGGGATAGACATTGAGTATACTTGATAATCCAGACATTTTTCTTAAGAAGAAATGAATTCCCAAGACAGATCTTTAGAGCTGGAAGGCAACTCTAGAGGCCACCTATTCCTAATCTCTCTTTTTGAAAATTTAGTTTCTATTTTATATTTTTGTATAGTTGATTGTAAATCAAATAATTTTTTGGTGATAAATGGTATTTGAAGACTGAAATCTGGCACTAAGGATGCTTGTTGCTACTTGGCTCATTGTTTTTATGCCTTTTCAATGAAGTTCAGAACTATACAAACACACACAACCATGAATAGTATTCCTGAAAATAATTTTTTGCAGGTCTTTCTGGGGGGAGAGTAGTGGGAGAACTTAAATACATCCCACTGGGGATGGACAAAGAAATGACCGCTTTGTCAGGTCTCTTGGAACGATTTTTTGTGTGGTTCATTCACAACACAAAATACAGTTAGGCTCGTTTGCTTCATTTGCTTTGAATTTTTACTAGTATTTTGAAACATAACTTTTATTGTATAATTGTTTAAACTATTTATATGGCTTTAAGATTAAATCTATGAAATGTAAGTATATCCCAACAAGTCTAGTTCCGAACGTCTATCCCTGTGCCCTCCTTCCTCTTTCCCATCCCCATCCAAGTAACTTATTATTTGTTTAGTTTTCAGATTATTCTGCCATTGCTTCTACAGATGAATGAAAAACACATACATCACATTTATAGATGTAGGTCACATTCCTCCTTGTTAGAGAAATGCTAGTAAACTGTATGTTATTTTCTTCACTTTGCTGTTTTTGCTTAATGATGTATTCTACAGATGTCTCCATACTGGGGTATAGAGATATACTTTATTCCTTTTTATAGTTGGCTACTACTTCACCAGGTGAATATATTTTAGTTAATTCAATCAGGTCCCTAATGATGGTCATTTGATAAGTTTTTGGTCTTTTGAGGTTTGAAACAGTGGTGCATTTAACAGCCTTCTGCATAATTTTCTTCTTCTTTTTTTTTTTGGGGGGGGAATCAGTGTTCCTTTGGGATAAATCCTAAAATTGTGATTGATAATCCAAGGGTAAATGCATATATACCATTGCAAGTTCTTGCTAACTTCTCCTCTGGTTCTTTTAGACTATTTTTCTCTTCCCAGTAGTCATGCAGGAGAGGATCTGTCTTCCCTAAATCTTTTGTTTTTAAATAGTTATTTATCTATTTGTCTGAATTGGGTCTTAGTTGCAGCACATAGGGTCTTTGTTGCCTCATGTTGAATCTTTCCTTGGGACACACGGACTCTCTGGTTGTGGTGGGATTAGTTAATCCATGGCATGTGGGATCTTAGTTCCCCAACCAGGGGTAGAATCTGCATCCCCAGCATTGCAAGGCGGATTCTTAACCACTGGGCCACCAGGGAGTCCCTCCCCTATAACTTTTACCAATAGATTATGCCAACAAACTTGAATTTTGCCAAAACTACGTGAGAAATAGTGTCATAGTATAACTTTAATTAATTACTTAATTTTATGGTTTTTTATGTTTTGATATATTTTTCTATGAGCAAATGTTAATATCTTTTTATATATTCAAAGGATATTTACAATTTTTATTGAACTTGTTCATTCATATCTCTTACCCCATTTTTCTATTGAATTATTGATCTTTTGTTTCTCTACTTTTAGTTATTGTTTGTTTTCTAAAATATTTTTATTGAGCTGTAGTCGATTTACTATAATTGCAGCAAAGTGATTTAGTTTTATATATATATATATATATTTCTGATTCTTTTCCATTATAGTTATTATAAGATTTTGAATGTAGTACCTTTTTACTATACAGTAAATCCTTGTTGCTTATGTATTTTATATATAGTCACAAGTGAAAGTCACTCAGTCGTGTCTGACTCTTTGCTACCCCATGGACTGCATAGTCCATGGAATTCTCCAGGCCAGAATACTGGAGTGGGTAGCCTTTCCCTTCTCCAGGGGATCTTCCTAACCCAGGGATGGAAACCAGGTCTCTCACGTTGTGGGCGGATTTTTTACCGACTGAGCCACAAGGAATATATAGTGGTATGTATCCATAAATCTGATACTACTAATTTATCCCTTTTCCCGGTACTCTTGTCTGGAGAATCCTATCGATGGAGGAGCCTGGTAGGCTGCAGTCCATGGGGTCGCTGAGTTGGACACGACTGACCGTCTTCACTTTCACTTTTCACTTTCATGCATTGAAGAAGGACATGGCAACCCACTCCAGTGTTCTTGCCTGGAGAATCTCAGGGACAGGGGAGCCTGGTGGGCTGCCGTCTATGGGGTCACACAGTCAGACATGACTGAAGTGAATTAGCAGCAGCAGCAGCAGCAGCAGCAGCAGCTGACTTTCCTATCTGTTAATCATAAGTTTGTTTTCTGTGTCAGTGAGTCTGTTTCTGCTTTGTAAATAAGATCATTTATTTATTTAGATTTCACATATAAATTGTACCACATAATATTGTTTTTTTTTCTGTCTGACTTAGTTCACTCAATGTGAAAACATCTCATTTCATCCATGTTGCTGCAAATGGCATTATTTCATTCTCTTTTATGGCTGAGTAATATCCTATTGTATATACAAACCACAGTTCTTTGCACATTCATCTGTAGATGGACAATTAGGTTGTTTCCACTTCTGGGCTATTGTAAATAGTGCTATTATGAACATAAGGCTGAATGTATCTTTTCAAATTAGAGTTTTATCTGGATAATATGCCCAGGAGTTGGATTGCTGGATCATATGGCGACTCTATTTCTAGTTTCTTGAGGATCTTCCATACTGTTCTTCATAGAGACTATACCAATTTATGTATCCACCAATAGTGGAGAAGGGTCCTCTTTTCTCCACTCTCTCTCCAGCATTATTTGTAGACTTTTTGATGGTGGCAATTTTGACTGCTGTGAAGTGATACATCAAGGTATTTTTGATTGCATTTCTTGAGTAGTTAGTGACGCTGAGCATCTTTTCATGTGCTTGTTGATCATTTGTAGAGATATTATTTGTATAAAAGGGAAATGGCCTTTCTTTTATATAAGTAGGAAAATTTTTTCCCTGGCTTGACATTTGTGTTTTAATTTGTATATGGTAGTATTATCCCCCAAATATCTGCTTGATTTTTATGGAATCAAATTTAAGAGTCTCTTTTCTTACTCTGGGCTTCCCTGTGGCTCAGCTGGTAAAGGATCCATCTCCAAGGCAGGAGACCTGGGTTCATCCCTGGCTTTGGGGAGATTATTTGGAGAAGGGAAAGACTACCCACCCCAGTATTTTGGCCTGGACAATTTCATGGATGGTATAGTCCATGGGATTGCAGAGTCGTACAGCACTAAGTGATTTTCACACAACCTTACTCTTTTCCAAATCTTATAAATATTTTACCTATACTTAAGTTACAAAGATTTACTCATGTTTCTTCTATTATTTATATGGATTAACTTTTTCTACATTTAAATTTCTAATCTATTTGGAACTTGAACAGCAAGAAGAAATAGATGCAGTTTTATTTTTTCTGTGTGGTTATCTCAATGTTCCTTATTAGTCCATCTTTCTTCACGTTGATGTGAGATGCTACCTTACTAAATATAAATGTAGCATAATGTAAATGATTTGAATATAAATGAATTGTGTGATCAACTTGGCCTATATTTGAATTTTCTGTTTTTATTTCACTGTTCTGTCTACCCATGCATCAATATCATACTAGTGTAATTATAGAAACTGTTATTTTCTACTCTCTGGCAAAGTTAGTCTTACCTCTTTTTTTTTTTGGCTTGATTGCCCAGGCTAATTTATTTCCTTCATCCAAATAAATTTTATAATCAACTGCTTTAGTTGCTCAGTTTTCCAGGTGGAGGAGACTCGGGTTTGATCCCTGGGTCTGTAAGATCCTCTGGAGAAGGAAATGGCAAACCACTCTAGTATTCTTGCCTGGGTAATTCCATGGACAGAGGAGCCAGGCAGGCTACAATAAATAGGGTCACAAAAGAGTTTGACACAACTTAGTGGTCAAACTATTTTAGTTGCATGAAGAAAAAAGTTGTAACAAAATTTTTAATTTTATATATACAGACAATCATGTTAAAGAAGAATCAGTTAATTTAAATTTGATGAACTGCTTTAAACATGAATCAGGATTGAATTTGGCCAAATGACTCTTCTGCACCTAGTCACTTTTCTTCTTAATCTCTTGATGGAATGTATTGTAACAACCAAAATTGTCATGTTGAATCACCCTAGTATATCTGACAATTATACTCATGTGATACTGCTTTTCACATCTAACAATTTATTTAGGACTTTCATATCAATATTTACTGATGAGACACATCTATAGCTTTATTTATTGTGAAATCTTTGCTAGCTTTTGGAATCAACATTACACTTGCTTCACAGAAAAAAAAAAAAACTGAACATTTTCCTTCATTGCTATGTGATCAGGAATAGTTTGAGTAGCACTGAGATTATCAAGTCTTTAAAGGTTTCAGTGAGTGCCTTATGAAATCATCAAGACCTGACATTTCTGTGGAGATGCTCTAACTACTTGGTTATTTCTTCAGTAACAATTGAACTGTTTAAATTTGCTGTCTCTACCAGGGTCAATATGCATAAGAGAATATTAGAAACTTTCAGGGAGGAAAATAAGAAAAAAAAATAGACAGTTGGAAATGGTTCCTACTCACCTACATTGACCCTCCCCCCCCCCTTTCCTTTTACTAAGGTGGTGTGGGTGCCTGCACCCGAGTCTCTTGATATAAACATGGCTGCCACGCTAAACAACACTCTGAGGATCGTGCTGGTCGGGAAGACCGGAAGTGGGAAAAGTGCGACTGCAAACACCATCCTGGGGGAAGAAGTATTCGACTCTAGGATTGCTGCCCAAGCTGTTACCAAAGCTTGTCAGAAAAAAGTTCGGAAACAGAAGGGGAGAGAGCTTCTCGTTGTTGACACCCCAGGGCTCTTTGACACCAAGGAGACCCTGAACACCACCTGCAGGAAAATCAGCCAGTGTGTCCTCCTATCCTGTCCTGGGCCTCACGCCATCGTCTTGGTCCTGAGGCTGGGCCGCTACACACAGGAAGAGCAGCAAACCGTGGCGTTGGTCAAGAATCTCTTTGGGAAAGCAGCCATGAAGTATATGATCATCTTATTCACCCGCAGAGATGAACTGGGGGACCAGAGCCTGAGCGACTTTTTGAAGCACGCAGATATAAACCTACGAAGCCTCCTCCAGGAGTGTGGAGAGCGCCGCTGTGCCATCAGTAACAGCAGATACACAGAGAAGGCTGAGAAGGAAGCTCAGGTGCAGGAGCTGCTGGAGCTGATAGACAAGATGGTGCAGAACAACCAGGGGGCTTACTATTCTGAACTCATTTACAAGGACATAGACCAAAAGCTGAGACAGCAGGAGGAACACTTGAAGAAAGTCTATGCTGATCAATTACAAAGCGAAATTAAACTAGTAGAAAAGGAGTATGCCAATAAACCAGAAGAAAAGGAGAAACAAATAAAGCTGCTAATGCAGAAGCATAATGAACGAATGAAAAACATAAGGGAAGAAGCTGAGATGAATATATTTGAAGCTGCATTCAACATGATTAAAAATATGCTTTTAAAAATATGGTCTATATTGTGGTAGCATAAACTTTATTTTTACTCCTCATTTTAATATAACTTGTTAATATAGTAGTTTATAATTTCCAAAGATTGTTAGAACCATATTTTCTGACTTTTTACAATCTGACTTCCTCTTATGATCTCTCTCCCTTGAGCTATGGGTCTATGTCCCCTACCTTGGAATTGGAGGGACTTTGTGACTGCTTTGATAAATAGTGGGTGGTTGAAGCAACACCATGTGACTTCTAAGATTAGATAGGGAACATGCCTCCTTGCTCTTCTATGATAGTTACCCTTGGAATTTGCCCATCGTGTTGTGAGGAAGCCTGAGTAGAAGCCCAAGTCACCCCCATAATGAGAGTCTGATCCACTCCCCTAGCTGATATTTCATCTGCCATCCAGAATCAGCTTGCTGGCCTTGCAGGTGAGGCAACACAGAGTGGATTCTCCAGCTGCCAACTGATGAAACTGCAAAGAGCAAAGATGAGCCATCCCCATGAGGTCCTGCCCAAATTTCAGATTCATGAGAAAAATAAATGATTGCTGTTGTTTTAAACCATTATGTTTTGGGATGGTTTGTTATGCAGTGAGGGCTGCATGTTCACATGCTAAGTTGCTTCAGTCCTGTCTGACTATTTGCAGCTCTGTGGACTGTAGCCCACCAGGCTCTCTGTCCGTAGAATTCTCCAGGCAAGAGTATTGGAGTGGGTTACCATGCCATTCTTCAGGGGATCTTCCTGATCCAGGAATCAAACCCACATCACTTATATCTCATATATTGGTAGGGGGATTCTTTACCACTAGCATCATCTGGGAAATCCATGCAATGAGAGTTAACCAGAATTAAATATCTTTTCAGCTCATTCTCCAGCACTCCTGGCTCCTACCTGTCCTTCCACACAATGCCAACAAATTTAAGAGTTTATGAAATTGACATAACCAGGTAATGATCCATTTTGTAGAGCTCAAAGAACATGTGATGGCCACGTGGTCCCCTGAGTGAAGTGTCAAGTTTCCTATAGCCTCTCCCTGTATTTGGTCACTCTCAGTGTCTTCCAGCAGTTGCTTAAAAACTCTCATTATTTTGAATTTTCTACATAGTGTATGAAAGTTATTACAGGAGAATTTAGAACTGTACTGTAGCCCACCAGGCTCCTCTGTCCGTAGGGTTCTCCAGGAAATAATATTGGAATGGGTTTCCATGCTGTCCTCCAGAGGATCTTCCTGACCCAGGGGTCAAACCTACATCCCTTAAATCTCCTACATTGGTGGTGGTGGTGGAATGGGGGCAGGGTTCTTTACCACTAGCATCAACTGGGCAATCTATGTAGTGAGAAATAACCAGAATTAAATATATTCCTTATTCCCCAGAACTTAAGAATTGAATTTAAGAGTTTATGAAATTGGCATAACCAGGTAATGATCCATTTTGTAGAGTTCAAAGATTCAATTTGAGAAAATTCAAATAAGAAACCTTGCCCATGTTAAGTGTAGGCCCCACTGATGTATAACTGGAGTGTTATTTTAATCCACACCTATGAGAAGTTTGTTTGTGAAACATGGGCTTCTTGGCACCATTATTCTGTGG
The DNA here is from genome assembly GCA_006410515.1 of Procapra przewalskii. Taxonomy (NCBI): domain Eukaryota; kingdom Metazoa; phylum Chordata; class Mammalia; order Artiodactyla; family Bovidae; genus Procapra; species Procapra przewalskii. Next base: position 5,773,239 of record SJYF01000810.1, on the reverse strand, counting down.
TTCATGGAGATGTGGAAGTTGGCAAATTCTCTTGTTGTTTTTTTCTCTCCTCTTTCTGCTATTAAATATATCTCATTTTTTCTGTCAATGCCATTTAAGTATAGTACAGATTAACGTGACTGTTCTTCTATACAAAAATATTTTATATATCATTTTATTTAAATTAATTCTGATAGTAACCCTATAGAAAAGATGACAATGAGTCTCAGGAATATAAGTAATTTGACTAGAGCCTTCTGAACTCTTGCCTAGTGATCAATGGAGCTGAACTTTAACTCAGAGCCGTTTGCTTTTAAAGTTAAAGGTCTTTCAAAGGCACCAGTTTGATCTTTTTAGATAGCTTTCATTTTTTAATTGGAAGAAATTGTTTTCTAGTATTATGTTGGTTCCTGCCATATATCAACATGAATCAGTGATAGGTACACATATGTCCCCTCCCTCTTGAACCCTCCTTCCACCCTTGTTGGTTGTCACAGAGCACAACCTAGGGATTTGAGATCTTTGCATCAAACAGCACATTTGCTAATGAAACATTAATTGACAGGAGCTCTTCCAAAGGGCTCCATATAAACACTAAGACAAAGCCTCACCCAAAGACCCAAAACCTCCAGTCCCGGACACTTCACGCCAAACCACTTGCAAAACAGAAACGCAAACTTGACCATTAGTAGAAGGACTGCCCAAAGCCATATCAAGCCCATAGACACCTGAACACACACTGCTAGACACAGCACTCCCTTTCAGAGAGACAAGGTCCAGTTCCATCCAACAGAGCAGATGCACAAGTCCTCCCAACTACGAAACTTCCACAAGACATGGGTCCAACCCCACCAGTGGGCTCTCTCCCTCTTAATTACTGTCCTAATTCCGAGTGTTTCTAACTGTAACATAAAAACGTCTTCTCTATCAAATAGTTTTCGTTTGCCTCTGCACATCCACACTTGACTCCCCTCTCCCCTTCAAGCTAGCTTGTTGCCTGGGAGGCTGATTTGCATGGACTACATCAGTGGGATCTCTTGGTTGGTTTCTGCTGAAGAAAATCCAAGCAGGAGATCTTTTGAAGGTAAAAAAGCATGATCAGTATATCTGTTCTCCTGCCTCTCTCTCTGCAAGGTCATTTCTGAGTAGTTGCTCCTCTTAGTTGAAGGTCATAGTTTCTCTCCTTAAGATCTTTTCACCCAACTCTCCTTCTGGATTCCACCTTTGTTTACCAGTTAGGGTACTGGTATAAATTCCTCACTGTTACTGGACCTCTCTCTTGTCATTTCCAAACCTTGTTTCCATCACTCATAGGAAGCCTCTTCACTGGACTCTGCTTCAAATATCGCAATAGACCATCTTTTTTTCTGCTAGAATCCTGATGGATACATCTTATGATACCTCCTTCTTTTTCTATTTGAAAGCATTTCCTGATTTTTAGTTTTTATTGTTTTCAATCCCCTGACAGCAGGAAAATCTCATGTGACTGTTGAAATCTCTGGGAAAATTTTACCCACATAGACTGTGACATTGGCAGTAAGCATATTAAAGGTTCTATCTTGCTAAAATCATTACATGACTTCCATGATAGAGAGATGAGTTTATATTAAAATAAACATGGCAGATAACTCAGTCTCAAATATCTGGGATTTTTACAGTTGTCCTATGCTTTGTATCTGAAAGTGACAAAGTCTTTACTGCATCTGTGAAACTTAGGGACACAGGGATTGGAGATTAAATCTGGAGAAAATAACATCTCAAATACCTGCTCATTCTAAGGTTCATAACAAATACTATGAATAGAGTAAGACAACGTGCAAGAAAAGTCTGTTGTGAGAAACATTCATAGTATACATGAAATAACACTGCAGGCCCCAGCTGCTATTTGCTATTACACAGTCTTATGTTTATAGTTAGTTCGCTGTGAATGATTCATCAGTGCAACATTATCTCTGAGAGCAAACAATCGTGCACTGCCCAGACATATTTCCTTTATGAACCATTTGGATGATATGTTCTCTCAGGGATTTGCAGAAGCATTATGAAGTAAGTCAGCTTGTGTGTTCTAGGCTTGTGTTAGGACCTAATGAAGATGCAAATTAAAGGAATTGATTTCTTTTCTCCCAGAACTATGTTCTTTTTTTGAAGGTAAAACATACTCAGAAGGAAAATAAGTAATTCAAATGAGTCGTATACACATCATCTTTTCCTTGATGCATGAATTCTTGACCATTAGATTATCTTCACTTTCATTATATCCCAGTTTTCTCTGAAGGTGGTTCTGAATCTTGAGGTCTCAGGAAGTTCCAGCACTCATTGTGTGTACTATTCCTATGGCTGAAACATAACATAGCCATGATCCACAGCTGTGGAGAATAGAATTCATAGGAGAAGACTTGAGTAAAAATTCCGGGCTTGAGTCTACTGAAGAATGTATAGGTTGTGTGCATGTGGGTGATGGGATGATATGCCCCCTTCCTTTCTGAAAGAGGAAAGTTAGGATCTGCAGGTGAGATCATCAGGGTAGACTCACAAGTGACAGCATTCAATTAGATGTGTGACAAGTTGAGTATCAGAATCAAAGGGAGGGTCTGGCATTGAAATTTTGAACTGAAGCTTATGTGAGAGGCCTATGGTGAATGTGGCAGCATATTAACAGTCATTTTGACTGATTCAGTACTGACAACATCCCCACATTCCAGCTTTATGTACTAAAAGATTTGTGTAAAACTTGAAAAGAAGCAGGTGGTAACCAGTTCTGTGAGACATAGTTCTTTAAATAATTCAGTAGGTATTTGAGGAGTTCAAAGGAAAGTGAAAGTGGCTCAGTATGTCTGACTCTTTGCAACCTCATGGACTGTAATCCATGGAATTCTCCAGGCCAGAATACTGGAGTGGGTGGCCTTTCCCTTCTCCAGTGGATCTTCCTAACCCAGGAATCAAACCGGGGTCTTCTTGGATTGCAGGCAGATTTTTACCAATTGAGCTATGAAGAAAGGGCTTTCTAAAAGAGAACACTTTGATTGGAAGGACAACTTTCAGGACTGTCAAATTTGGAAGGTTTATGCCTAGAATAGTGGCTCCCCTAGTCAGGAGGGTACTCTCTCTGTAACCGTGGCATTTCATAAGGGAGACTCCACGGGGAATCCTCTTGTGCTCTACCCAACAGGACAAGAGTTCCCTCTTACCTTGCACCAATAAGGTGGCCCCCTGGGTCTTGGTGCTGCCTGAGGACATGAGTGCTGCATGGTAAGAGATTCCTGGGGGACATAACCAGTGTCCTCTGGAGTGAAACTTTAGAGCCAGATGCTCTTGGGGGAAATATCAAATATGTTGCCATGTGCCAGAGGATAAAGACTGAGGAGGCTGAATTGAAGCAACCATAACTCTCACTGACTGTGGGACCCAAGTGTGTTCTTCCCACAAATCAGCTGTAGGCCACACAGGAGGGAGCCAGCCAAAGCTGGCTTGAAGGGAACTTGACTTGATGTCTACCAGGAATCCCAAGTCTACCAGGAACTGGAGTTGAAATGACCAACTGGAGGGCAGATAGCAGTCACTAATTGGACATGTAACGGTCCAGAGGAGGCTATCTGCAGAGTCATTAATGGGGCCCCATGAGGAAAAGAGCCACTAAGTGTGTCTCTATTGCCCAAGGACCAGATTGTGCTGGACTTGTCTTCAGTGGTTTCTTCTCTCTCCTCCAATCAAGGAGGAGTCAGAAGCAAGGCCAGTGGCTGGAGGAGGAGAAGGCGAGGGCAGGAGTGCAGATGGAAGCAGCCCCGTCCACACTGCTTGGCGTTCAGCAGAAGCCAGCACAAGCCATGGGAAGGAGAGGCTTTACCCTTCAATGAAATTCAGCTTGATTACTGGGTTGGATGCTTTAATTACACAAATGGATGAGCAGTGGTTGGAGAGAGTTTCTGCTTAGGGTAGCAGCTATCCAAGATTTCCTTCATGAGACACTAATGGAGCCAGCAAGATGGGTGTGTAGGAGACAAGAATGTATGTCCTCCTTCTTTGTGATGTATTTCTTACTTAATGCAGGGCTTAGATATAGATCAACTCATTTTCTGTGGAGGAAAACACTCTTAAGAAGAACCCCAAGATCTTCCCCTTCTATTCCTGAAATAGTGGCGTTGGGTGCTCTGAGTGGTGTAGCAGGAGTCCAGAGAAGCACTGTGCTCCTTCAGATTATGGGAAGAATTTTGAGATGGCCACATCCCTCTCACAGACTGGTACTTATGTATAAATCCGACAGAGTCAAGAGAGTCATAGAGGTGGAGTAGAGCCTGCATATGTGAAATGGTAGAAGTGTCCCTCAGAGCCCTGATCCTTTTGTACTCAAGATCAGTCAAAGACCAGCGTTGACCAGTTAAGCATCTGTGTGGTGGAGTCTTCACGTCCTTGTGACTGAAAAGAAAGCAGGCAGTAAAGTTTACTAGCGTGAGTGGAGACTCTCACAACAAGCGTAGGGCATAACTCTGCTAAATGCTTTGACTGTCCTTAGAGATCATGACTTGACCTCTTTAGTTTTGACAGAGTCTCAATCTGGTGAATAAAGTCAATGACCAAGCTTGAATACATGCTTTGATTGAAAATAAAAAGAAGCTACAAATCACAGACTTGTTTTCTTTCCACTGTGACATTTAACTCCAAAGATGACTCCACCAGAAGGGTTCCAGAGATGTTGAGTAATGAGTCCTCAAGGTCAAGGAGGCATGTCTGAAATGCAGCAGTCATTCATAAAATGCTGTGTACAGAACCCATGAACAACCAAATGTTTGTCACAATCAATCTGTTGAATGTAGACTCAAAATTTCTTATTCATGGAAGATAGCATGCATAGAAGCCCATGATGACTTCACCCAGCATGTCTTGAATGGTGGCCAACAAAGCCTGTCCTTACTGAACATTGACATATCTCTAATGAGAAAAGCTGGCCTCAAAATTACCATGTCTCTTAGTGCAGACAGAATGAAAACCACAATCACAGAAAACTAATCAAATTGATCACATGGATAAAAGTCTTCTCTAACTCAATGAAGCTATGGGCTGTGCTGTGTAGGGCCACCCAAGATGAATGGGTAATTGTGGGGAATTTTTACAAACTGTGGCCCACTGGAAGGGCTTCCTTGATAGCTCAGTTGGTAAAGAATTAGCCTGCAATGCAGGAGACCCCTGTTCTATTCATAGGTCAGGAAGATGTGCTGGAGAATACCCACTCCAATATTCTTGGGCTTCCCTTGTGGTTCAGCTAGTTCACTGGTGAAATGAACATTAAACTATTTTAGTATTGCCTTGAGAATCCTATGAACAGTATGAAAAGGCAAAATGATATGACACTGAACGTTGAACTTCCCAGGTCGGTAGAAACCCAATATGCTACTGGAGAAGAGTGGAGAAATACCCCAGAAAAGAATAAAGAAGCTGAGCCAAAGCAAAAACAACATCCAGCAGTGGATTTGACTGGAGATGGAAGTAAAGTCCAATGCTGTGAAGTACAGTGTTGCATGCTGCTGCTGCTAAGTCGCTTCAATTTTGTCAAATTCTGTGTGACCACATAGACAGCAGCCCACCAGGCTCCTCCATCCCTGGGATTCTTCAGGCAATAATACTGGAGTGGCTTTCCATTTCCTTCTCCAATGCATTAAAGTGAAAAGTGAAAGTGAAGTTGCTCAGTCGTGTCCGACTCTTCGCAACCCCATGGTCTGCAGCCTACCAGGCTCCTCCATCCGTGGGATTTCCAAGCAAGAGTACTGGAGTGGGGTGACATTGCCTTCTCAGACAATATTGCATAAGAACCTGTAATATTAGGTCCATGAATCAAGGTAAATTCGAAGTGGTAAAACAGGAGATGGCAAGAGTGAACATCGACATTTTAGGAATCGGTGAACTAATATGGACTGGAATGGGCAGATTTAATGCAGATAGCCTTTGCATCTACTACTGTGGACAAGAATGCCTTAGAAGAAATGAAGTAGCCCTCAGAGTCGACAAAAGAGTCTGAAATGCAGTACTTGGGTGCAGTCTCAAAATGACAGAATGATCTCTGTTCATTTCCAAGGCAAACCATCCAGTATCACAGTAGTCCAAGTCAATGCTCCAACCACTAAAACTGAAGAAGCTGAAGATGAACAGTTATATGAAGACCTACAAGACTTTCTAGAACCAACAACAAGAAAAAGATGTTCTTTTCATCATAGGGGACTGGAATGACAAAGTAGGAACTCAAGAGATACCTGGAGTAACAGGCAAGTTTGGCCTTGGAGTACAAAGTGAAGCAGGGCAAACCCTAGAAGAGTTTTGTCAGGATAATGCACTGGTCATAGCAAATGCCATCTTCCAACAACACAAAATAGGACTCTACAAATGGACATTACCACATGGTTAACACCGAAATCAGATTGATTATATTTTTTGCAGCCAAAGATGGAGAAGCTCTAAACAATCAGCAAAAACAAGAGTGGGAGCTGACTGTGACTCAGATCATGAACTCCTTATTGCTAAATTCAGACTTAAATTGAAGAAAGTAGGGAACACCACTAGACCATTCAGGTATGACCTAAATCAAATCCCTTATAATTATACAGTGGAAGTGACAAATAGATTCAAGGGATCAGATCTGACAGAGAGAGTGCCTGAGGAACTATGGACAGAGGTTCATAACGTTGTACAGGAGGCTGTGATCAAGACCATCCCCAAGAAAAAGAAATGTAAAAAAGGCAAAATGGTTGTCTTAGGAAGCCTTAAAAATAGCTAAGAAAAGAAGTAAAGCTAAAGGCAAAGGAGAAAAGGAAAGATATATCCATCTGAATGCAGAGTTCCAAAGAATAGCAAGGAGAGATAAGACAGCCTTTCTAAGAGGTCAACTGAAAGAAAGAGAGGAAGCCAATAGAATGGGAAAGTCTAGAAATCTCTTCAAGAAAGCTAGAGATACCAAGGGAATATTTCATGCAAAAATGGGCACAATAAAAATCAGAAATGGTATGGGCCTAACAGAAGCAGCAGATATTAAGAAGAGGTGGCTAAAATACACAGAACTATACAAACAGATTCTTCATGACCCAAATAACCACAATGGTGTGATCACTTATCTAGAGCCAGACATCCTGGAATGAGAAGTCAAGTGGGCCTTAGGAAGCATCACTATGAACAAAACTAGTGGAGGTGATGAAATTCCAGCTAAACTATTTTAAACTCTAAAAAATGATACTCTCAAAGAGCTGCACTCAATATGCCAACAAATTTGGAAAACTCAGCAGTCTCATAGGGCTGGAAAAGGTCAGTTTTCACTCCAATCCCAAAGAAAGGCAATGCCAAAGAATGTTCAAACTACTGCACAATTGCACGCACCTCACAAGCTAGCAAAGTAATGCTCAAGATTCTCCAAGCTCGGCTTCAACAGTTCGTCAACTGAGAGCTTCTAGATGTTCAAGTTGGATTTAGAGAAGCCAGAGGAACCAGAGATCAAATTGCCAACTTCTGTTGGATCAGGGAAAAAGCAAGAGAATTCCTGAGAAACATCTGCTTCACTGACTACACTAAAGACTTTGACTGTGTGGATCACAACAAACCACGGCAAATTCTTCAAGAGATGGGAATACCAGACCACTTTACTTGCCTACTGAGGAATCTGTATGCAGATCAAGAAATAACAGGTAGAACCAGACTTGAAACAATGGACTGGTTCCAATTTTGGAAAGGAGTATGTCAAGGTTGTATATTGTCATGCTGTTTACTTAACTTCTATGCACAATACATCATGCAAAATGCCAGGGTGGATGAAGTGCAAGCTGGAATCAAGATTGCAGGGAGTAATATCAATAACCTCAAGTATGCAGAAAACACTGCAAATTTGGAAAACCCAGCAGTGGCCACAGGACTGGAAAAGGTCAGTTTTATTTCCAGTCCCAAAGAAAGGCAATGCCAAAGAATGCTCTAACTAGCACACAATTGCATTCATCTCACATGCTAGTAAAGTAATGCTCAAAATTCTCCAAGCCAGGCTTCAGCAATATGTGAACTATGAAGTCCCAGATGTTCAAGCTGGTTTTAGAAAAGGCAGAGGAACCAGAGATCAAATTGCCAACACCTGCTGGATCATGGAAAAAGTAAGAGAGTTCCAGAAAAACATCTATTTCTGCTTTATTGACTATGCCAAAGCCTTTGACCGTGTGGATCACAATAAACTGTGGAAAATTCTGAAAGAGATGGAAATCCAGACCACCTGATCTGCTTCTTCAAGCAACGGTTAGAACTGAACATGGAGCAACAGACTGGTTGCGAATAGGAAAAAGAGTACCTCAAGGCTGTATAATATCACTCTGCTTATTTAACTTATATGCAGAGTACATCATGATAAACGCTAGGCTAGGAAAACACAAGCTGGAATCAAGATTGCCGGGAGAAATATCAATAACATCAGATATGCAGATGACACCACCCTTATGGCAGAAAGTGAAGAAGAAAGAACTAAAGAGTCTCTTGATGAAAGTGAAAGTGGAGAGTGAAAAAGTTGGCTTAAAACTCAACATTCAGAAAACGAAGATCATGGCATCCGGTCCCATCACTTCATGGGAAATAGATGGAGAAACAGTGGAAACAGGGTCAGACTTTACTTTGGAGGGCTCCAAAATCACTGCAGATGGTGACTACAGCCATGAAATTAAAAGACACTTACTCCTTAGAAGAAAACTTATGGCCAACCTAGATAGCATATTTAAAAGCAGAGACATTACTTTGCCAACAAAGGTCCATCTAGTCAAGGCTATGGTTCTTCCAGTGGTCATGTATGAATGTGAGAGTTGGGCTGTGAAGAAAGCTGAGCACTGAAGAATTGATGCTTTTGAACTGTGTTGTTGGAGAAGACTCTTGAGAGTCCCTTGGCCTGCAAGGAGATCCAACCAGTCCATTCTAAATGAGATCAGCCCTGGGATTTCTTTGGAAGGAATGATGCTAAAGCTGAAACTCTAGTACTTTGGCCACCTCATGCAAAGAGTTGACTCATTGGAAAAGACTCTGATGGTGGATGGGGTTGGGGGCATGAAAAGGGGATGACAGAGGATGAGATGGCTGGATGGCATCACTGACTCGATGGACGTGAATCTGAGTGAACTCCGGGAGTTGGTGATGGACAGGGAGACATGGCGTGCTGCGATTCATGAGGTGATAAAGAGTCGGACACGACTGAGCGACTGAAATGAACTGAACTGAACTGAATGCCAGAAAGCAAAGAAAAACTACAGTCACTTGATGAAAGTGAAAGGGGAGAGTCAGAAAGCTGGGTCAAATCTCAACATTCAGAAAATGAAGGTCATGGCCTCCCGTCCCATCACTTCATGGTGAATAAATGGGGAAACAATGGAAATAGTGACAGGCTTTCTTTTCTTAGACTCCAAAGTCAATGCAGATAGTGACAGCGGCCATGAAATTAAAAGACGCTTGCTCCATGGAAGAAAAGCTATGGCCCACCTATACAGGATATTGAAAAGCAGAGAGATATCACTTTGCTGACAAAATTCTGTCTAGTCAAACCTATAATTTTTCTAGTAGTCATGTATGGATGTGAGAGTTGAACCATAAAGATTGCTGAACACCGAAGAAGGTATGCTTCTGAAGTGTGGTGTTGGAGAAGACTCTTGAGAGTCCCTTGGATTGCAAGGAGATCAAACCAGTCAATCCGAAAGGCAATCAATCCTGAATACTCATTGGAAAAACTGATGCTAATGCTGAAGCTCAAATATTGCCGCCTGATGAGAAAAATTGACTGACTGGAAAATACCATGATGCTGTGCAAGATTGAAGGCAGGATGAGAAGGGGACAGCAGAGGATGAGACGGTTGGATGGCATCACCAACTCAGTGGACATTATTTTGAGCATGCTCCAGGAGTTGGTGATGGACAGGGAAGCCTGGCGTGCTGCAGTTCGTGGGGTTGCAAAGAGTTGGAGACTACTGAGGGACTGAACCATAGTCAAGGCTATGGTTTTTCCAGTGGTCATGTATGGATGCAAGAGTAGGACTGTGAAGAAAGCTGAGCGCCGAAGAATTGATGCTTTTGAACTGTGGTGTTGGAGAAGACTCTTGAGAGTCCCTTGAACTGCAACCAGTCCATTCTGAAGAAGATCAGTCCTGGGATTTCTTTGGAAGGAATGATGCTAAAGCTGAAACTCCAGTACTTTGGCCACCTCATGCGAAGAGTTGACTCATTGGAAAAGACCCTGATGCTGGGAGGGATTGGGGGCAGGAGGAGAAGGGGACGACAGAGGATGAGTTGGCTGAATGACATCACCAACTCAATGGACTTGACTTTCAGTGAACTTTGGAATTTGGTGATGGATATGGAGACCTGGCATGGTGTGATTCATGGGGTCGCAAAGAGTTGGACATGACTGAGCAACTGAACTGAACTGAGGGACTGAACGGAACTGAACTGAAAAAATGACCTTGGACATGGTCACTTGCTCCCTAGGAAGCACCAGAACCATTATCCAAACAGAATGTAGTGTGTTCCTACTGATGAAACTGTTAATGTGTCCTCTTTATTAAGTCACAGGAAGGCACAAGTGAACACTCTGAGTGATCCCACCCCCTACGTGGGGGACATTGTAAATCCAAGATTCAGGTCATGTGATTTTTGGCAGAACATTGTCATTCTGTTGGGAATCACTGACTTCACCCATGTTCTCTCACATGTGACTCTATTGTTGCTGTGGCATCTGCCTGCACTGCAGCCAGGGAGCCACCAGAACAGCTGCCTCCATGCTGGTGAAAGCCCAGGGAGAGGGGAGCCTGTGAGATTGCAAGAACTGGTCACAGGGTTGAGAGGTGGACCAGCAAACTGCACCCATGCAATCGAGGGCTCCCCAGCCACTCCCCTGTCCTAGAAATGTGTCTTTTGCTTGCCTTCCCCACTTCCAGAAGCCCCTCCAAGGATGCAGCCTCGAGTAGAAACTGACACTGTCTGGATGCTATAAGTGATCAAACCCACTTAAGGCCTCTCTATAAGCATTTCAGCTTCTGGCAGACAGGTGTGAAGAATTGCTTTTCTTGGGGGTGCCCAAGACAAGCATCATGAGTGAGTTCCTTGTGTATTAAACCTGCCAGCTTGCAGCCTGGAGTGGATGCCTCATCATCAGGTTTCAGATGAAATCTAGATAGAGCCCAGGGAAGCTGCAAACCAACACACATTTTTAAAAATCAGTCTTATCTATATGTATAATCATATGTTTGTTGGAATATCCAGGGCAATTATTCTCAAAGGTTTTTTTTTGTTTGTTTGTTTTTTGCTTGTGAAAACCACATCTTAATTATCTAAATCCCTTCCTAACCTGGTCTGCATTCTCTGGGATTTGGAATCAACAAGTTGCCATGGTGTAGAGTAGGACTTGGTAGGTGTTCCCTTTGCACTGTTGAAGTTTCCCCTGCCTTTCTGACCTGGCTCCTCTCTTCCATGCTCCCTGAGTTCTTATTCTTGCATAGGGGAATATCTTATATCATGATTCTTTATTTATCAATTATTTCTTTTTTTTATTGTTTGTCCCTTCAAGGAACACTGATAGATCTGGAGAGGCAAGGATCTTTACCTGCTATCATGTGCTAGTATATCCAGTTGCCTAGGACAGGGCTTGGCATGTGATAGGCTCTCACTAGACACTGAATGAAAAGTCTGTTTCATTTGATATATTGTCTGTGTTTGTTTAGAATTGTATTGCTGTTTTTGCCTTTACTTCTGCTTTCAATCTATCTCTAGTTTCATGTCTTAGATTCAGATTTCTTTTGCAGTCCACTTCAAAAAAATATTTATTTTTGTAACTGAAGTCTGTGCCCTATTTATCATAATTATATTCTGTAATCTACTTGGATGCATTCATAATTTTATTTTCTGCTGTCTGTGTGTCCAGCCTGTTTCATAATTTGTGTTTTCTTTCTTCTTTGTATCTTAATTTGGGTTATCTGGTTATTTTTTTCTTTTTGAGTTTTTTCCTTCACTTGTATGGAAGTTTTTAGTGTTCCTTCAATTTTTAAAGGTTACATATCTTTTACAGATATAACAAAATATTGGCTTTATTCTTATATAACACATATTCTTAACTTATCAAAGTTTAAAAGGATTTTATGTTTTCATCTTTCTGTTATACAACAAATACTTTACAATATTTTTGTTTTTATTCCCACCTGCCACCCCATCTCTACATTATTGTTGTTCTGTATTTTATTTTTCTTATTTTTTTTCCTTTTTAAGCTCTGCTGATTAATCTGTAAGTCGAATCCAACTCTTATGATCCCATGAACTGTAGCCCATCAGGATCCTCTGTCCATGAGGTTTCCCAGGCAAGAATATTGGAATGGATTGTCATTTCCTTCTCCAGGGGATCTACCCTACCCAAGGATTGAACCTGGGACTCCTGTATTGCAGGCAAATTCTTTACCAACTGAGGCACCAAGAAAGCCCTAGAAATTATTAATAGTATCTCTTCTTTCTTCTTCTTTTTCACCTGTGATTTGCCATCTGGGATTACTTTTCTCTTGATCAAGAACACTCTTTACAAATTCTACTTAAGTTTTGCTTGTGGCAAAAGGCTCAGTCTGTATTGTCTGAAATGTATTTCTTTTGTCCTTTTGATAGCTATTTTCCCTGAATGTGGAATTTTAAGTTGACTGTTATTTTCTTTCAGCATATTGAAAGCCTGCTTCCACTGTTTTGTGGCTTCTTTTGTCATTACTAAGAAATTAGTTCCTACTTTCTTTTCTTCAGAGGTCATCTGTCTGTTCATTCTGGTCCATTTCTTTCCCCACAATTTCACTACTACACTTTAAGGTGTGAATTCTTTCCTAATGAACCTCTTTGGTATTAGATTTCTTGAATGTGTTGATTGCTGAATTTCATCAGCTCAGGAAAAAAAAATCCAATATTATTACTTTAAAGTCTTCCTCTAGCTTATTTTCTCTCTCTCTTTTTCTATAAAGATCTTTTGCTCCTTAAACTTTATTCTGATCTTTTCTTTTTCAAATCTCTCATCCATTTCATTGACTAGAAGTCACTGACCCCTATGTCACCTTTTGTTGAGGGAGTGTCCCTTTGGACTTAGAGATACAAGTTCCTCTATTACCTACCTGCCCCCTCCTACCTTGAATCCCCCTTTGCCTTGACTCTGATTTTCGTGTCATTGTGGCTTCCAGAAATAAAGTTTAAATTCTCTGGAGGTGGTAAAGTATCCTCAGAAAAACAGCCTGCTGCTGCACTCCACTTGTCACCCACTTACTTCTGTTCTGAGAATGCTTATTACTTGCCTACTCATACATGCTTTTAAGAAAAGGTATCTAATACGTTTTCAGCATTTTTAGTTGATTTCAGTGGGAGGATGATTAGGTATTGGAGATTCAGCTTCAGCATCAGTCCTTCCAGTGAATATTCAGGGTTGATTTCCTTTAGGATGGACAGGTTTGATCTCCTTTCTGTCCAAGGAACTCTCAAGAGTCTTCTCCTGCACCACAGTTCTAAAGCATTAATTCTTCGGTGTTCAGCCTTCTTTATGGTCCAACTCTCACCCATACATGATGGCTGGAAAAACCATAGCTTTGACTATGTGAATCTTTGTCAGCAAAATTGTGTTTCTGCTTTGTAATATGCTATCTATGTTTGTCACAGCTTTTCTTCCAAGAAGCAAGCATCTTAATTTCATGGCTGTAATCACCATCCACAGTGATTTTGGAGCCCAAGAAAAGAAAGTTTGTCATTGTTTCCATTGTTTCCCCATCTATTTGCCATGAAGCGATGGTTTTCGATGTTATGATCTTAGTTTTATGAAGGTGGAGATTTAAGCCAACTTTTTCACTCTCCTCTTTTACTTTTTTAAGAGGCTTTTTAGTTCTTCATCACTTTCTGGCATTAGGGTGGTGTCATCTGCATATATGAAGTTATTGATATTCCTCCTGGCAATCTTGATTCCAGCTTGTGATTCATCCAGCCCGGCATTTCCCATGATGTAGTCTGCATAAAAGTTACATAAGCACCATTTATAGTTTATTATAAAACACTGGCTATATTCCCTTTGTACAATATATACTTGCAGCTTATTTTATGGACTTCCCTAGTAGCTCAGACAGTAAAGAATCCGCCTGCAGTGTGAGAGACCTGGCTTCAATTCCTGGGTTGGGAAGATCCCCTGGAGAAGAGAATGGCAACCCGCTCCAGTATTCTTGCCTGGAGAATCCCCTGGATAGAGGAACCTGGCACATTACAGTCCATGGGGTCGCAAAGAGTCAGACAAATTGAGCAACTAACACACACAGTTTGCACCTTTCAAATCTCCTACTCTTATTTGCCCCTTCCCTTTCCCTGTCTCCACTGGTAACCACTAGTTTGTTCTCTATATCTGTGAGTCTGTTTCTTTTTTGTTATATTCACTAGTTTTGTTGTACATTTTAGAGTCCACTTAAAGTGAGATGACACAGTATTTTTCTCTGACTTATTTCACTTAGCATGATACCCTCCAAGTATATCCATGTTCTTACAAATGGCAAATTTTTATTTTTATTTTTTTTGTGGCTGAGTAGTATTCTAGTGCATGCGTGTGTGTGTGTGTGTGTGTGTGTGTGTGCATGTGTGTATCACATCTTCTTAATCCATTTGTCTACTGATGGACACTTAGACAGCTTTTTTTTTTGTCTTAACAACCATAAATAATGCTACTATGAACACTGGGTGCTTGTATCTTTTTGAATTAGTATTTTTTCAGATATATATCCAGAAGTGAAATTGTGGAGTTATATGGTACTTCTATTTTTAGTGAGAAGCAGTTTTCCACAATGACTGCACCAATTTACATTCCCACCAACCACATACGATGGTTCCCTTTACTCCACTTCCTCACCAGTGTTTGCTATTTTTTTTTTATGATAGCCATTCAAACAGATATGAGGTATTCAGTGCTAAATCATTGTGGGAGTTTTCATTTCCCTGGTGATTAATGATGTTGAGCATCTTTTCATGTGCCTGTTATCTGTCTGTCTGCTTTAGAAAAATGTGTGTTCAGGTTTTCTGCTCACTTTTAAATCAAATAGTTTTTTTTTAAATGTTTAATTGAGTGAGTTGTTTATGTATTTTGAGCATTAACCCCTATTCCCTCCTATAATTTGCAAGTATTTTCTCCCATTTGGAGGGTTGTGTTTTTATTTTGTTGATGGTTTCCTTTGCTGAGCAAAGGATTTTAAGTTTCATTGGGCTCCATTTTTTAACTGTGG
>SJYF01000810.1:5736794-5751866 GCA_006410515.1 Procapra przewalskii | reverse complement strand
CCAACCTTCAACAATCTGTTATTTTATTAGGAGATCAATTAGTCAGTTTACAAAAACAGGTGAGTCTAAGATGTGATTGGAACTATACTTCCTTTTGTGTAACAGGCTTTCAAATATAATAAGACACAATTTAATTGGGATAAGTTAAATGATACCTATTGAACCAAGGTAACATTTCTGTAGATATTCAATATCTACAACAAGATAAACTAAAAGCTTTTAATAAACATCTTGATGTAATTTCTGGACCAGATTTTCTTGATACTGTTGCTGATCTTTCTTCTCTTAATCCCTTAAAACAGATCAAGACATTTGGATATGCAATTGCTCTGGTTATGGGAGTGCTATTAATTATGCGTTTGTGTTTCTGTATAGTCTGGAGAAAGACGATCAAGAGACAATGAAGCCAGCAACAGCAACTAGCATTTCTCACCATTTCTCATCAAGTGCAAAATCAAAAAGGGTGAGATGTAGGAGACAGGAAGAATAAAAGAGAAGCAGGCTCTGGCAAGGGCTGCAAGAGAAATTTGTAATTATTGTAAACTGGATGCTATAAGGCGTAAGACTCTTGGAACAAGTCCAGAGGGAACAGTTCTGTTCTTGAAAACAAGATATGATCCCTGGGTCGGAAAACCGACCCCAGACGGTTTCCCAACTGGCGTCTCAGAGTCACATGTTTCTCGTGTCTGGTGGAAAATCTATAGATAAGAATATCAGTCTTAGTTACTGATTTGTGATTGATTACTGTTTCCTAATTACTCCGTGGTTAATGTACATTTTGTTCTTTGGCCCTGAAGGCCACATGAGTTACAGTTTAACTCCCCACATATTTCTTCATTCACGGCTGGAAGTCTAATAAAGCTGGCTTGGATTCAGTTTCGGCACCTTCACCTTGCAGCAGTCTTGGTCCCCTGATCATCGCTTTTCTCTGAATGGGTAACAATGGGGCAAACTCCTTCTAAGCACAGTGACTATATGCAAGTGTTAAAAACTTAGTCAAAAGGTTTAGGGGTTGAGATATCTCACTCCTCTTTTAAAGATTTGTTTTTTGCCATTGAAAAATATTGCTACTGGCTAGATCCAGATAAAGGGACTTTGAGGCATGAGGAATGGCAAGAAGTTATGTTTCCTGAGCTGTGCCTACCAATGCAGGGAAAAGATTCTTTATATGGTCAGTAGGGAATCTTATTAGCAGAGCTTTAGAACCACTGCAATCTGACACCTAGAATTCAGGGGATTCTGTAGAACAAATACAAGAACAAATGGAAAAAATGAATTTATTGACAACATAGGTGATGAGGAAGATAATCAGTAAAAATGAAAAATAAGAGCCACAAAAATGATAGAAATCAAGAACAGATCTTTCTTGCTCGACCAACTGCTCCTTTGTTCAAGACCCCACCTTTCAAATCTGAAACCTCTTGGGATGATGGATTTGCTTTTAAACCACAGATAACTGTGCATAATAAAATGATGCCTTTACAAAAGGGAGTTCTATGGCACAATTGCAAGGGGATGAAAATGCTGTTTCTTCCTGTAGCTGTAACTCAAATCCTACCAAATCCTCAATTCTCACAAGAAGGAATGCATTAAGATTATAATGCTATAACATTTAAAACTATCAAGGAGATGAAACAGGCATGTACCCAATATGGAACTAAAGTTAACAAAGATTTCCTCAGTGATCAGTGCAAAGAAATAGTGGAAAATAATAGAATGGGAAAGAATAGAAATCTCTTCAAGAACATTAGAGATAACAAAGGACATTTCATGGAAAATTGGGCTCAATATAGGAAAGAAATGAGATGGTATCACTGACTCGATGGACGTGAGTCTGAGTGAACTCTGGGAGTTGGTGATGGACAGGGAGGCCTAGCGTGCTGCGATTCATGGAGTTGCAAAGAGTCGGACACGACTGAGCGACCGAAATGAACTGAACAGAAGCACAGGATATTAAGAACGGGTGGAAAGAATATACAGAACTGTACAAAAAAGATCTTCAAGACTCAGAGAATCATGATGGTGTGATTATTCACACAGAGCCAGACATCCTGGAATGTAAATTCAGGGGGGCCTTAGGAAGCATCACTGCAAACAAAGCTAGTGTATGTGATGGAATTCCATCGTCAAATCCCGGATGATGATGCTGTGAAAGTGCTGCCCTCAATATGCCAGCAAATATGGAAAACTGAGCAGTGGCCACAGGATTGGAAAAGGTCAGTTTTCATTCCAATCCCAAAGAAAGGCAATGCCACAGAATGCTCAAACTACCACACAGTTGCACCCATCTCACACGCTAGTAGATTAATGCTCAAAATTCTTCAAGCCAGGCTTCAGCAATATGTGAACCGTGAACTTCCTGATGTTCAAGCTGGTTTTAGAAAAGGCAGAGGAACCAGAGATCAAATTGCCAACATCATCAAAAATGCATCATCAAAAATGCAAGAGAGTTCCAGAAAAATATCTATTTCTCCTCTTTTGACTATGCTAAAGCTTTTGACTGTGTGGATCAAAATAAACTGGAAAATTCTGAATGAGATGGGCATAACAGACCACCTGACCTTTCGGTCACTCAGTTGTGTCCAGCTCTTTGCGACCCCAGCATGCCAGGCCTCCCTGTCCATCACCAACTCCCAGAGTTCACTCAGACTAGCATCCATTGAGTCAGTGATGCCATCTCATTTCTTTCCTATATTGAGCCCATTTTTCTATGAAATGTTCCCTTGGTATCTCTAATGTTCTTGAAGAGATTTCTATTCTTTCCCATTCTATTGTTTTCCACTATTTCTTTGCACTGATCACTGAGGAAAGCTTTGTTAACTTTAGTTTCATATTGGGTACATGCCTCTTGAGAAACATGTATGCAGGTCATGAATCAACAGTTAGAACTAAACATGGAACAACAGACTGTTTCCAAATAGGAAAAGGAGTACGTCATGGCAGTATATTGTCACCCAGCTTATTTAACTCCTATGCAGAGTACATCATGAGAAACCCTGGGGTGCAGGAAGCACAATCTGCAATCAAAATATTAGGGAGAAATATCAATAACCTCTAATATGCCGATGACACCACCCTTATGGCAGAAAGGGAAGAAGAACTAAAGAGCTTCTTGATGAAACGAAAGAGGAGAGTGAAAAAGTCGGCTTAAAGCTCAACATTCAGAAAACGAAGATCATGGCATCTGGTCCAATCATTTCATGGGAAGTAGATGGGGAAGCACTCGAAACAGTGCCTGACTTTATTTCTGAGGGCTCCAAAATCACTGCAGATGATGACTGCAGCCATGAAATTAAAAGACGCTTATTTCTTGGAAGGAAAGTTATGACCAACCTAGATAGCATATTGAGAAGCAGAGACATTACTTTGCCAACAAAGGTCCATCTAGTCAAGGCTATATTTTTTCCAGTGGTCATGTATGGATGTGAGAATTGGACTATAAAGAAAGCTGAGTGCATAAAAATTGATGTTTTTGAACTGTGGTGTTGGAGCAGACTCTTGAGCATCCCTTGGACTGCAAGGAGATCCAACCTGTCCATCCTAAAGAGATCAGTCCTGGGTGTTCATTGGAAGAACTGATGTTGAAGCTGCAATTCCATTACTTTGACCACCTGATGTGAAGAGCTGACTCGTTGGAAAAGACCTTGATGCCTTGAAAGATTGTGGCCAGGAGGAGAAGGGGACGACTGGCCAGGAGGATGAGACGCT
This sequence comes from Procapra przewalskii, assembly GCA_006410515.1. NCBI lineage: Eukaryota > Metazoa > Chordata > Mammalia > Artiodactyla > Bovidae > Procapra > Procapra przewalskii. The sequence goes on along the minus strand of SJYF01000810.1, from coordinate 5,748,158 downwards.
TGGATGGCATCAACGACTCAATTGACATGGGTTTGTGTGGACTCCGGGAGTTGGTTATAAACAGGAAGTCTGGTGTGCTGCAGTTCATGGGGTTGCAAAGAGTCGGACACGACTGAGCAACTGAACTGAACTGATAGCTTATCTTTCTCCTGGTTTGGCTTATTTCTGGATAGTGCAAGTTAATTTATCTGTCTACTGATTACAGTGATCACATCATTTGCTCCAAAACTTGAGTTGAAATGAGAATGAACCACATTAAATTAATTTCACTCTTGATTCATACTCTGCATAATGATCTCCTATCTAACACACACACACACACACACACACACACACACACACATATATATATATAATATAACCAACATTTATATAATATAACCTACTGAGAAAGGTATAAGACTCCACTTTTACATGGTTTGACCTGATTCAGTTCATTTCAGTTTACTTCAGTCACTCGGTCATATCCGACTCTTTGTGACCCCATGAATTGTAGCACGCCAGGCCTCCTTATCCATTACCAACTCCCAGAGTTCACTCAAACTCATGTCCATCGAGTTGGTGATGCCATCCAGACATCTCATCCTGTGTCCCCTTCTCCTCTTGCCCCTAATCCCTCCCAGCATCAGAGTCTTTTCCAGTGAGTCAGTTCTTCACATCAGGTGGCCAAAGTACTGGAGTTTCAGCTTTAGCATCATTCCTTCCAAAGAACACCCAGGACTGATTTCCTTTAGAATGAACTTGTTGGAGCCCCTTGCAGTTCAAGGACTCCTATGAGTCTTCTCCAGCACCACAGTTTAAAAGCATCAATTCTTCAGTGCTCAGCTTTCTTCACAGTCCAACTCTCACATCCATACATGACCACTGGAAAAACCATAGCCTTGACTAGACAGATCTTTGTTGGCAAAGTAATATCTCTGCTTTTCAATATGCTATCTAGGTTATGCTAACTTTCCTTCCAAGGAGTAAGCATCTTTTAATTTCATGGCTGCAGTCCCCATCTACAGTTGTTTTGCAGCCCCCCAAAATAAAGTCAGCCACTGTTTCCACTGTTTCCCCATCTATTTCCCATGAAGTGATGGACCAGATGCCTTCACTAACAGGGCCTAATATGATAGAATAATTTCTCATTATTTTCTTGGCCCTTCTCCACCGCTGCTTTCTTAGGGAAAAAAAAAATACTGTGATGGGAAAGGAAGGAGTTTTCAAGACAGACAATTTAGTATTTCCCTAAGTATCATATGGATTCCAATCTACTTCGATAGCCCATGTTGTTGTAAAATGATCATCTGATTTTACCTCCACTTTGCAATTAATGTCTATGATAAGCCAACACCTGCAAATGCTTGCATCCAGACCAAGCACCCTAGATATAGAAGACTCCTCAGCTCTCTCCTCATTTACAAAAGGCTGTTTTATATCCAGAATTCAGTTCCTCAGTCCTTCCTTGCTTCAATCATCCTTTGCCACAGAGAAGTTATATTTTCATTCTGTCCAATTCTTGTTTTCAGTGTAGAAGTTGAAGGTTTTTGAATCTTTCTCCAACTTAACCAGAAGTAAATATCATATTCTTTGTTCTGGGGCAGGAGACACTCGGGACTTATTTTATATGGAGGAAATGCCATAGGGTAAGAAGTAATTGACATTTAGATCACTAAGTTATTCTAGACTTGGGCCTCAGGATCCTACAAGATATTTGGTGTCAGAGGGCCCAGCTGGAGAGCACAGCACATTAGTCACAACAGGAGGGAGGTTTTGTAAGTGAAATGCTTTAAGCCACAAAGTATGTTCCTGTCTCTTTAAGTCATCACCATGTAACCCTCTCTCTGGGCTTTCTGGGGCTCTGAGTCTCAAAGACTTCCTCTATGTACAGTGGAAGGAAACAGGGTGCCCGACTCACAGCCTAAGAGAAAGCAGAGATCAGGGCTTTCTTGGATCGCAGGTGAGAGCCTGTCACCAGGAAAGGCGAGCCCCGCAGGGAGCAGGAGCTACAACCAGCCAGAAGGAACATGGTTGAGAGCATTTACTGTCTGAGCACCCAGGCTCCACCAGGCACCTTTTGGGTGAAAAATAGCCAGACCCATTAAAATGGAGTGTCCGGATTTGTAAAGTTGTTCCAAGTTTCCAATAGAGAAAGTTCAAAAAAGGTTTATGAGCATGGTCCCCAGTCTGGAGGGCACACATGTCTGTCTCTTTCCACACTTCCCACATACAGTAAGAAAAATCTGTATTGGAACCATGTCCAGGAGTAAAATGCATTTTAATATGCATTCAACGTTGCTCAAACTGCACGTTCAGCACAGGCAAAAGATCGTTCCTGTGGCCCCAAAGCAATCTAACTTCAGAGCAAGATACAGTGTGCTGAGTAAAGAAACCATCAGAATTCAACCCCACCCCAAATTCCCCTTCTCCCCTCTGTCCACAGAAAGGGACCCTCAAGAGACTAAAGAGGTTATTAACCAGGTCTTCAACCCCTTGTCCTCATGACCCCTGACACATTGGCTCTCTAATTCAAGTCTCTTCCACCCCTGCTGTAGGAACACCTCCATTTTCTCATCTGTACAATGAAGGGGTCTGAATAAATGGCTCATATCCAAACTTTGATGTGTGGACTGATGATATCAGATATACTGGATTCATAAATCAGAATTTCTGAGCATGGTCCTACCAGAATCGACATTTTTAGTGAATATTCAAGTAAGTCTAAAAAACTACATATTTGATAGGCACTGAGCTACATGAACTTTGAATTTTCAGTGTATTCAGAATACAAGAATCAACATTTTTTACAATAGTTAAGAAAAATTTGTCACCCCAGATTGCAGTAGGAGCGTACCTCCTTCTTAAAAATCATTTTAAGTTGATTTTAACCTTCATTTCAAATTATATGAAAATTCCAGTAACCTACTCAAGAGTTCTATGGATTCCCTGTAGCACAATTTGATTTCCATTTTTGACTAGGACCTCTTGCTTTAGCTAGCCTTTTCTTGGGTTTGAATTTTCTGGCTGTTTCTTAATTTCTGCTCTGGTGTCAATTATGGAAGTTTGTTGATGTCTAGACACAAAATAGCTATCCGTATCATGTGATTTGCCCCAGAATAAACTTAACTGAAAGCTTTGATGGGGTGGGCAGTAGGAGAGTTACTGCAGAAACACGAACAGTTTTGGCTTGAGTTCTAGACAAACCTGTCCTCTGAGTCCTTTGGCCAGAGAGGGGTTACTGACCCAGCCTCTTCCTTTACTTTTCCTTCATTGTTGGAGCCAATGCAGGTTGAACACAATTACCTTTAGGAACTGGGTGGGCGACATGAAGAGGTAGAGTTTGAAATGGACGGTAAAGCACAGACAGGACTCCGGCAGAAATGTGGGGTGGGATGAAGGGTCCTAGGAGGGAAAGCACGAGGTGGGTTGGGAAACGCACTGAAATCTTCTGTCTCTGGAATGGCTGACTGGGGAGGGGATTCCCTGGAAATGAGGCTGGAGAAGTAGGCTGAGGAGACTGTGCTCTGGGATGTAGGTGCTCAAAGGATCAGACAAAAGATCACATAATTTTAATTGTATAAAATGATATTTGAGTGTAATCACATTACTTTGAGAAGCCTCAGGTTTGAGGGCAAGAACATAAAGAGCCAGCGGGCAACATCCCAGACTCCCCATACTTAGACATATCAGGATAAGCTGAACTACGTGGTTTTCTGAGAGCAGAAGCTCTTGAGATCAGTTTGGGAAATATGTCTTTTTTCCAGTTTTCTTCCTGTTTGTTTCCCAGGCCAGCAATCCTAAGGTAGGTTCTAAGTCAGTGAGCAAACTTTCTTCTTCTCATGGTTTTCCATAGCACCCCCACCCATCCAGCTGCTCAATCTCCTGGTAAAACTTATTTCTACAGCTTATATCACTGACATAGAACCACCTGGAAAAACTAACATCTGAAGCTTACAACAAACTGGAAAATTCTTAAAAGATGAGGATACTGGGCCACATGACATGTCTCCTGAGGAATCTGTATGCAGGTCAAGAAGCAACAGTTAGAACTGGACATGGAAAAACAGATTGGTTCCAAATGAAGAAAGGAGTACATCAAGGCTGTATACTGTCACCTTACTTCTTTAACTTACATGCAGAATACATCATGAGAAATGCCAGGCTGGGTGAAGCACAAACTGGAATCAAGATTGCCAGGAGAAATATCAATAAGATCAGATATGCAGAAGACACCATCTTTACGGCAGAAATCGAAGAAGAACTGAAGAGTCTCTTGATGAAAGTTAAAGAGGTGAGTGAAAAAGTTGGCTTAAAACTCAGCATTCAGAAAACTAAGATAATGGTATCCAGTCCCATCACTTTATGGCAAATAAATGGGGAAACATGGAAGCAGCGAGAGACTTTATTTGGGGGGCTCCAAAGATCACAGCACATGGTGACTGCAGCCACGAAATTAAGGATCCTTGCTCCTTGGAAGAAAAGCTATGAACAAACTAAACTGCACATTACAAAGCAGAGACATTACTTTGCCAACAAAGGTCCATCTAGTGAAAGCTATGGTTTTTCCAGTAGTCATGTAAGGATGTGAGAGTTGTACTCTGAAGAAAGCTGAGCGCCAAATTAATGCTTTTGAATTGAGGTGTTGGAGAAGACTCTTGAGAGTCCCTTGGACTGCAAGGAGATCCAGCCAGTCTATCCTAAAGGAAATCAGTCCTGAGTATTCATTGGAAGGACTGATGCTGAAGCTGAAACTCCAATACTTTGGCCAGCTGATGTGAAGGACTGACTCATTGGAAAAGACCCTGATGCTGGGAAAGATTGAAGATGGGAGGAAAAGGGGACAACAGAGAATGAGACTGTTGGATGGCATCACCGATGTGGTAGACATGAGTTGGAGTAGGCTCCAGAAGTTCATGATGGACAGGGTGGCCTGGCACATTGCAGTACTTGGGGTTGCAGAGTCCCACACGACTGAGTGGCTGAACTGAACCAAAAGCTTACTCATTGGCATGGAACGTAATCATCTCCCCCCTGGAGATCCTAAGAAGACAAAGTGGAGCTTACCAGGTATTCTCACAGCATCATCCCAAGTCAGATAAGGCTCCTCCAATGTCTTCCCTAAATTCCAATGCTCAGGGGAGAGAAAGAACTATGAGTGGTGTCACCAGCTCTTTGGATTTGGCCAGACATATTTTATGCAGTTACACATATTTGATGAATGAATGAATGAACAAATAGTGTCTGGGACTCTTTCAGGTAATCATGGGAAGACAGAGGTGGCAAGAGATGAAGAAATCGCCTATGGTAAGAACACATCTCACAATGCATGCTTGCCCCCAGGTGTGAGCTCTGGGTAGTAGGGGGAAGGGCTCACTCAAGACTGAATAGAGAGAAGCTGAGAGGCATCTCAATCCTGGGGTGAAGCAGCAAGAGGCCTGGGGCTGGCACTTCACCTCGATCTGTACTCCTGCCCTGCTGTGAGATATTAAGTTCTTTGACTAACCTGCAGCTCTGTTCCCAAAGTAAAATGAATAACAAGAAGGGGACATAGAGGGCATCAGATAGTGTATTAGAGGGAACATGATTCACCAGGTAGAAGGTGTTAGGGAACATGAATGGAGGTTATTAGGCAGCAAGTTTAAGAGAGAAGAGAGCAAGAGGGAAATAGGGAGGGACGGAAGGGAGATGGTCTCCTCTTATTTTTCTGATAGCCTATGAGGACAGTACTATAGTATTGATCTCACTTGTGCAGAAGAGATTTAACATTTAGATTAAACAGCTTCCCAGGATTACAGAGCTGACAGTGGGTGGGACTGTGATCCAAACCAAGGGTATGGTACTCCAGGCAGCCCTCACGGCCACGCCGATTCCCCCTCCTCACAACTTTCTTTGGTGGAAGAGTATCTGGGGGAAAAGCAGAGGCCCCTTAAGTTGTCAAATAGGGACCAGTTCTGGATGAAAGATGTTTATTGGTTAATATTTTATGATGAAAGCTACCTGATGAGACATGAAGGATGATTATCACTAACAGACTTATTTGAAGAGGAAAATAATCTATTGAGAGCCTAGTGACTCTCTAAGGACAAAAAGTGGCAAATCAGAACTGGAACACATTTTTTAATTTACCTATAAGAAGTTTCCTTGAGGAGTTGTTGTTGTGTAGTTGCTCAGTCATGTCCGACTCTTTGCAACCCTATGGACTGTAGCCCACCAGGCTCCTCTGTCCATGGGATTTCCCAGGCAAGAATGCAGGAGTGGGTTGCCATTTCCTTCTCCAAGGGTTCTTCCCAGCCCAGGAATTAAATCCACATCTCCTGCATTGGCAGATGGATTCTTTACCACTGAGTCACCAGACACAGGGTCAAAATATTATAATTTCTCAAAAACTGTCTATTTAAGTGATAAATTCATACCAACTAGGTATGTATTCTCTCAGCTTTTCTTTTATCTCCTCTTTATGAACATTCTTTGATTGTGTGTTGAAGTTTATTTCATATTTTCATGCCCTGCTGCCTGGATCAGCTGTTGTTTTGCCCAAAGAGGTTCATCTTTGGCTTACTTCTGAGAGTTGTTTTTGGCCATGATCAGATTTTCCAGCAGATTTCAAACAATGCATATCCTCTTACATAGTCATATTCAGTATTGTACAATATTCAGTATTAATGTGCAATATTCATCTACCTGGCTGGACAGAAGCCACTACTCATCCAGTGAATACCATGTGGATTGAATTCCCTAGAAGAGGAATACCTGCAAATCTGTGGAGAATCCAGAGCTAGACTATGATCTAAGACTCATTTTCTAAAAGTTTTTGAATTTATTTTTAAAAATTTTTATTGGAATATAGTTGCTTTACAATGTTGTGTTGTTAGTTTATGCTGTGCAGCAAAGTGAATCACTTGTATGTATGTTGTAGCCATGCATTCCGGAAACAAACTCACTCAGGAGGACAATGCAGACAGTGCAGTGCAGTTTATTACACCGGCGGGTCCAAGGCAGTCTCCCCTTAACCAAGGACCCTGACCAGTTTTTGTGAAAAGCTTATATGCCCTAAGTGTATAAGGGTCCCTGAATCTAGTCTGAACAAAGGAAAAAGAAAGATACAATCAAAGTTAACCTGTGATCATATGCCTTAAGCCTAAGTAGTTAACAGTGGACAATGACCAATAGGCCTGTGGTCATACCCCATTAAGCATAATAGAATGTATGATTATATTGTGTTACACACATAATTAGGGTATTTTTTTTTTAGGCGATAGAGAGCCTTGGGGGCTCTTCCTACCAGGGGCCTGGTTTTCCAGTTAGTATGTCATTTCCATAGATACTGGGGATATAGCTTAAAGTCCACAGGCCAGCCCAAGACAGAGTCTGGCCCTCAAGAGAGAGCCTGTTCTGTTTCCTCCTTCACATATACATCTACCACATTTCTTATAGTTTTCCCTCCTATTTAGGTCACCACAGAGCATTGAGTAGAGTCTCTGTGCTATACTGTAGATTCTCATTAGTCATCTATTTCATACATGCTGCTGCTAAGTCGCTTCAATCGTGTCCAACTCTGTGCGACCCCATAGATGGCAACCCATCAGGGTCCCCAGTCCCTGACCTTCTCGAGGCAAGTACACTGGAGTGGGTTACCATTTCCTTCTCCAATGCACGAAAGTGAAAAGTGAAAGTGAAGTCACTTAGTCGTGTCCGACTCCTAGTGACCCCATGGACTGCAGCCTACCAGGCTCCTCCTTCATGGGATTTTCCAAGCAGGAGTACTGGAGTGGGGTGCCATTTCCTTCTCTGATTTCATACATAGTAGAGTATTAAAGCTCAACATTCAGAAAATGAAGATCATGGCATCTTGTCCCATCACTTCATGAGAAATAGATGGGGAAACAGTGGAAACAGTGGCAGACTTTGTTTTTTGGGGCTCCAAAATCACTGCAGATGGTGATTGCAGCCGTGAAATTAAAAGACGCTTGCCAAGGTCCAGCCCCAGTGGATCCAGAGTAATTCGAAGGGGAGACAGAGTAGGCGTCCTAGGAAAAAAGTTATTTAATTACAGATAGAGACAGATTAGAAACAGATAGTGTAATAGGAAAATTAGTGGAGAAAAAGAGGCTGAATAACTTGGTTAATGTGGAATACAAATCACCACCTATGTAGGTAGGCCACAGGAGTCTTTCTGTTCTCCTGAAGGAGAGGAGGCGCTGAGGCCTCCCCAGTCCGATCTTAGAAGCCCAGGCAAAATTAGCAGGCTTGGTGAGTACCCACATACCAGATGGGAATTCAGCCAGAAGGGAAAGAACGATGTGGGGGAATCAGTCTTTCCAGAAACTGATCCCATTTCTTTATTTTTAAGGTTTGCTTATATACCTTTTGTTATACATAGGGATGAATACAGAGTTACACAGGGGTCAGCAGACCTGACCCTTGTCACAATCAGGTGCTTCATATAAATGTATACAAAGGTCTTATGGGTTTTACATCATCTTCTGGCCATGAGGCCTGCTGACATTTTATGGCCCTTTCTGATACTGGTCAGTCAACCAGAAAACTTATTTTTTCCAGGGTTGATTTTTTCTTAAACCAGGTGCCACCCTCCAAATAAAGTTGCATTCCTATAGGGTGAGGGTGTAGTGGGTTACAATCAAAAAATGAATTTACTTAGCCTAAGGTTTAACATAATTAATCTTAAAGGTTAATACTTATTTTTCCTATATGCTAGTTATATTTATTATAAGGGCAGGGAATATGGAGATTTAGCAGCAAATATTGGCTCAACAAATGAAAAACCCTTCACAAATATAATTTCTAATCAATCTACTATACTATACTAATTTTTTAACTTCTTGAAAGAGTCTGTATTTAGAAAGTTTTAAAGCATCTTGTGCCTCTCACAGTTGGAAGGCTGTAAACAATCACATGTGGCTGGGCAAACCTGCTCAGGCAGGCTAGAGAACCTTCAGAGGAGTTTGTAAGTTGAAACACTCTTGTCAAACCCAGGAATTTTTATTAACTGGAGCTGCAAGCTAACTCCTTCTCTGAGAGAGATGGTGGTGGGGGAGAGCCCCTCATAAAGTCAGAGGTGTAGGTAAGAGCATAAAATAGTAAAGTAGGCACTCTGTTTTCGGGAGTAGACGCTCGGGAACAGGGAGTTTTCTGAGGCTCGATCTCGCCTTTGCATATGACAAAGCCTCCTTCTTCATGACCTTTGCCATGGGCAGAGCTCCTCATGCTGGCTCCTGGAAGATGCTTGCTCCTTGGAAGAAAAGTTATGACCAACCTAGATAGTATATTCAAAAGCAGAGACATTACTTTGCCAACAAAGGTCTGTCTAGTCAAGGCTATGGTTTTTCCAGTGGTCATGTATGGATGTGAGAGTTGGAATGTGAAGAAAGCTGAGCACTGAAGAATTGATGCTTTTGAAATGTGTTGTTGGAGAAGACTCTTGAGAGTCCCTTGGACTGCAAGGAGATCCAACCAGTCCCTTCTGAAGGAGATCAGCCCTGGGATTTCTTTGGAAGGAATGATGCTGAAGCTGAAACTCCAGTACTTTGGCCACCTCATGCAAAGAGTTGACTCACTGGAAAAGACTCTGATGCTGGGAGGGACGGGGGCAGTAGGAGAAGGGGACAACAGAGGATGAGATGGCTGGATGGCATCACTGACTCAATGGATATGAGTCAGTGAACTCCGGGGGTTGGTGATGGACAGGGAGGCCTGGCATGCTGCTATTCATGGGGTCGCAAAGAGTCGGACACCATTGAGTGAATGAACTGAATTGAACTGAGTGTATATATTTCAATCCCAATTTCCCATTCATCCTACTCCCCCTTCCCCTCCTTAGTATCCATAAGTTTGTTCCCTTTATCTGTGTACCTATTTCTGTTTTGCTAATAAATTGATCTGTATGACTTTTATAGATTCCATATATTGATATTATACAGTATTTGTTTTTCTGACTTACTTCACTCTATGTGACAGTCTCTAGGTCTATCCATGTCTCTGCAAATGGCACTATTTCATTTCTTTCTATGGCTGAGTAACATCTCATTATGTATATGTACCACATCTTCTATATCCATTCCTTTGCTGATGAACATGTTGATTGCTTCCCTCTCCTGCATATTGTAAACAGTGCTGCAATGAATACTGGGATGTATGCATCTTTTTGAATTATGGCTTTGTCCACATCAGGCACAGGGGTGGGATCTCTGGGTCATATGATAGTTCTGTTTTTAGTTTTGTGAGGCACCTCCATACTCTTCTCCATAGTAACTGTACCAGTTTGCATTCCCACCAACAGTGTAGGAAGGTTCCCTTTTCTCCACATCCTCTTCAGCACTTATTGTTTGTAGATTTTTTTTTATGATGGCCATTCTGAGCAGTGTGAGCTGATACCTCATTGTAGTTTTGATTTGCATTTCCTGCATAATTAGTGGTGCTGAACATGTTTCCTGTGTTGCTGGCCATCTGTATGTTTTCTTTGCAGAAATGTCTGTTTAGGTCTTCTGCCAATTTTCTTTGATTGAATTATTGAGTTTCTTTGGTTTTTTGATATAGAGTTGCATGAGCTGTTTCTATATCTTGGAGTTTAATCTTTTGTCATTTGCGTCGTTTGAAAATATATTCTTCCACTCTGAGAGTTGCCCTTTCATTTCATTTATAGATTCATTTGCTATGCAAAGCTTTTGCATTTACTTAGATGCCATTTGTTTATTTTTGTTTTTATTTTAATTACTCTAAGAGGTGTGTCAAAACAGATCTTGTTGCGATTTATGTCAGAGTGTTCTGCTTATGTTTTCCTCAAAGAGTTTTATACTTCTGGACCTTACATTTAGGTCTTTGATCCGTTTGGACTTTACTGTTGTGCAAGATGTTCAGTTCAGTTCAGTTTAGTCGCTCAGTCGTGTTTGACTGTTTGCGATCCCATGAATCGCAGCACGGCAAGCCTCTCTATCCATCACCAACTCCCGGAGTTCAATCAGACTCACGTCCATCGAGTCAGTGATGCCATCCAGCCATCTCATCCTCTGTCATCCCTTCTCCTCCTGCCCCCAATCCCTCCAAGCATCAGAATTTTTTCCAAAGAGTCAACTCTTCACATGAGGTGTCCAAAGTACTGGAGTTTCAGCTTTAGCATCATTCCTTCCAAAGAAATCCCAGGGCTGATCTCATTTAGAATGGACTGGTTGGATCTCCTTGCAGTCCAAAGGACTCTCAAGAGTCTTCTCCAACACCACAGTTCGAAAGTATCAATCCTTCGGGTCTCAGCCTTCTTCCCAGTCCAACTTTCACATCCATACATGACCACTGGAAAAACCATAGCCTTGACTAGACGGACCTTAGTTGGCAAAGTAATGTCTCTGCTTTTGAATATGCTATCTAGGT
>SJYF01000810.1:5696433-5736762 GCA_006410515.1 Procapra przewalskii | reverse complement strand
TGGTCATAACTTTTCTTCCAAGGAGTAAGCGTCTTCTAATTTCATGGCTGCAGTCACCATCTGCAGTGATTTTGGAGCCCCAAAAAGTAAAGTCTGACACTGTTTCCACTGTTTCCCCATCTATTTCCCATGAAGTGATTGGACTGGATGCCATGATCTTCATTTTCTGAATGTTGAGCTTTAAGCCAGCTTTTTCACTCTCCTCTTTCACTTCATCAAGAGGCTTTTTAGCACCTCTTCACTTTCTGCCATAGGGGTGGTGTCATCTGCATATCTGAGGTTATTGATATTTCTCCCGGCAATCTTGATTCCAGCTTGTGTTTCTTCCAGCCCAGCATTTCTCATGATGTACTCTGCATAGAAATTAAATAAGCAGGGTGACAATATAGAGCCTTGATGTACTCTTTTTCATATTTGGAACCAGTCTGTTGTTCCATGTCCAGTTCTAACTGTTGCTTGCTCTCCTGCATACAGATTTCTCAAGAGGCAGCTTAGGTGGTCTGGTATTCCCATCTCTTCAGAACTATCCACAGTTTATTGTGATCCACACAGTCAAAAGCTTTGGCACAGTCAATAAAGCAGAAATAGTTGTTTTTCTGGAACTATCTTGCTTTTTCCATGACCCAGCGGATGTTGGTAATTTGATCTCTGGTTCCTCTGCCTTTTCTAAAACCAGCTTGAAAATCAGGGAGTTCACGGTTCACGTATTGCTGAAGCCTGGCTTGGAGAATTTTGAGCATTATTTTACTAGCGTGTGAAATGAGTGCAATTGTGCAATCGATTGAGCATTCTTAGGCTTTGGAAACTGGAATGAAAACTGACCTTTTCCAGTTCTGTGGCCACTGCTGAGTTTTCCAAATTTGCTGGCATATTGAGTGCAGCACACTTTCACAGCATCATCTTTCAGAATTTGAAACAGCTCAACTGGAATTCGAACACCTCCACTAGCTTTGTTAGTAGTAATGACAGAACGTGGTCCACTGGAGAAGGGAATGGCAAGCCACTTCAGTATTTTTGCCTTGAGAACCCCATGAACAGTATGAAAAGGCAAAATGAAAGGATACCAAAAAAGGAACTCCCCAGGTTATTAGGGGCCCAATATGCTACTGGAGATCAATGGAGTAATAACTCCAGAAAGAATGAAAGGATAGAGCCAAATCAAAAACAATACACAGTTGTGCATGTGACTGGTGTTAGAAGCAAGATCCGATGCTGTAAAGAGAAATATTGCATAGGAACCTGGAATGTCAGGTCCATGAATCAAGGCAAATTGGAAGTGGTCAAACAAGAGATGGCAAGGGTGAACATTGACATTCTAGGAGTCAGCGAACTAAAATGGACTGGAATGGGTGAATTTCACTCAAATGACCATTATATCTACTACTGCAGGCACGAATCCCTCAGAAGAAATGGAGTAGCCATCATGGTCAACAAGAGTCCAAAATGCAGTCTCAAAAACGACAGAATGATCTCTGTTCGTTTCCAAGGCAAACCATTCAATATCACAGTTATCCAAGTCTATGCCCCAACCAATAATGCTAAAGAAGCTCAAGTTGAACGGTTCTATGAAGACCTACAAGACCTTTTAGAACTAACACCCCAAAAAGATATCCTTTTCATTATAGGGGACTGAAATGCTAAAGTAGGAAGTTAAGAAACACCTGGAGTAACAGGCAAATTTGGCCTTGGAATGCGGAATGAAGCAGGGCAAATACTAATAGAGTTTTGCCAAGAAAATGCACTGGTCATAGCAAACACCCTCTTCCAACAACACAAGAGAAGACTCTACACATGGACATCACCGGATGGTCAACACCGAAATCAGATTGATTATATTCTATGCAGCCAAAGATGGAGGTACTCTCTACAGTCAACAAAAACCAGATCAGGATCTGACTGTGGCTCAGATCATGAACTCCTTATTACCAAATTGAAACATAAATTGAAGAAAGTAGGGAAAACAGCTAGACCATTCAGATATGACCTAAATCAAATCCCTTAGGATTATACAGTGGAAGTGAGAAATAGATTTAAGGGACTAGATATGATAGACAGAGTGCCTGATGAACTATGGAATGAGGTTCGTGTCATTGTACAGGAGACGGGGATCAAGACCGTCCACATGGAAAAGAAATGCAAAAAAGCAAAAAGACTGTCTGGGGAGGCCTTACAAATAGCTGTGAAAAGAAGAGAGGTGAAGAGCAAAGGAGAAAAGGAAAAATATAAGCATCTGAATGCAGAGTTCCAATGAATTGCAAGAAGACATAAGAAAGACTTCTTCAGCAATCAATGCAAAGAAATAGAGGAAAAGAACAGAATGGGAAAGACTAGAGTTCTCTTCAAGAAAATTAGAGATACCAAGGGAACATTTCAGGCAGATATGGGCTTGATAAAGACAGAAATGGTCTGGACCTACCAGAAGCAGAAGATATTAAGAAGAGGTGGCAAGAATACACAGAAGAATTGTACAAAAAAAGATCTTCATGACCCAGATAATTATGATATTAGAAGGTAAACGATGATAAATAATTTCTGGAAAGTTGGGAGAATTAGAAAAGGCACTTAAAGTACTCAGGACAGTGTCAGGTACACAACAAGCACTGGAAGTTGTTAGTTGTGATGATCACCAGTTCATTTTACAGAGGCTGCTGCTGCTGCTAAGTCACTTCAGTCATGTCTGACTCTGTGTGACTCCATAGACAGCCGCCCACCAGGCTCCCCCATCCCTGGGATTCTCCAGGCAAGAACACTGGAGGGGGTTGCCATTTCCTTCTCCAACGCATGAAAGTGAAAAATGAAGTGAAGTCACTCAGTCGTGTCCGACTCTTAGCAACCCCATGGACTGCAGCCCACTAGGCTCCTCCGTCCATGGGATTTTCTAGGCAAGAGTGCTGGAGTGGGGTGCCATTGTCTTCTCCGATTTTACAGAGGAGGGAGCAGAAATCTAGATGTGGTTAAGGACTTGCCATTGTGCTGGGAGCCAGCATGAGGAACTCCTCCCATGGCAAAGGTCATGAGGAAGGAGGCTTCGGCATACGCAAAGGCGGGATCAATCCTCAGGAAACCCCCTGTTTCTGAGCATCTACCCCCCAAACCAGAGTTTACCTACTTTACTGTTTCATGCTCTCACCTACACCTCTGACTTTACATGGGGCTGTTCCCCACCGGTTCTCTTGGAGAAGGAGTAAACGTGCAGCTCCAAGTCAATAAAAATTCCTGGGTGTGACAAGAGTGTTTCAACTTACGAACTCCTCTGAAGGTTATCTAGCCTGCCTGTAGAGTTTCTTCTGGCCACATGTGATTGTTTACAGCCTCCCAACCGTGAGAGGCATGAGATGTTTTAGACTTACTAAAGGCAAATTCTTTTGGGAAGTTAGAAATCATTAGTATAATGGGTTGGTTAGGAATTATATTGGTGAAGAGTTTTTCATTTGTTGTGCCAAAAATTGCTGCTAATTCCCTGCCCTGGGTGTGACAAGGGTATCTCAGGTCAAACCTCTCTGTTGACAGACTGGCTTGTGTGACAGCCTCTTAACCATAAACAGCACAGAGAGTTTGGAGTATTTTGAAACTCTTAATTAGCATAGGGCTTTTCTCATAGTTGAGTCAACGATTGCCACCAGGCCTCCATATCCTTAGGCATCTGGGAATATATTAATCAATGTATTTGGAATATAGAAAAAGAAATATAGTAGTTTTTGATGTTAGCAATACTAGATTTTTGAGTTAATGAATTTTCTCTTTTGCTATAGATCACTGTACTTTGCTGTAAATCACTGTGTCCTTGCTATGTAAAAATGTAACTTTATCACTATCTTAAGACTAAATAGATCTTAAGGGGAACATTGGTGAAGGATTTTCATTTGTTGGGCTGATGTTTGCTGCTAAATCTCCATATTCCCTGCCCTTATAATGAATATAACTAGCATATAGGAGAAATAAGTATTAACCATTACGATTAATTATGTTAACCTTAGGTTAAATAAATACCTTTCTTAGTTGTAACCCATTACACCCTCACCCTATAGGAATGCAACTTTATCTGCTACCTTCAGAGGGTGGCGCCTGGTTTAAGATAAAACACCCTTGGAAAAAATAAGTTTTTTGGTTATCAGAAAGAAAGGATCATAAAATGTCAGCAGGCCTCATGGCCAGAAGATGATGTAAAACCCATAAGACCTTTGTATACATTTATATGAAGCACCTGATTTTGACAAGGGTCAGGTCTACTGACCCCTGCGTGACTCTGTATTCATCCCTATGTATAACAAAAAGTGTATAAGCAAACCTAAAAAATAAAGAAATCAGATCAGTTTCTGGAAAGACTGATTCCCCTGTGTCGTTTCTTTCTTGGTCCCTGTTTTTCTGGCTGAATTCCTATCTGGAACGTGGGTGCCCTCCAAGTCTACTTACTTGCCCTGGCTTTTAAGTTCCATGCAAGAAGGAGCCCAAGGAGGGGCACCTTCTGATATTCAAGTGGCACCAGTGGCCCAACGTAGATGGTGCAAATTCCTTGTCTTGGAATTTTATTGATATCCCACATAAACCAAGTTATTTAGCATCTTATTCTCCACTAATATTTCCTACTACACTATCCGTTTCTAATCTCCCTCTGTATCTGTAATTACATAAGTTTTTTCCTAGGATGCCAACTCTGTCTCACCTTCGAATTACCCTGGATCCACCGAGGCTGGACCCTGGCACCAGAGGTTACAGTAAGAGTGGCAGCACCAACCGTGATTATGCAACTCATAACTGCTTTAAGCATCTGTCACTTGAACTGCAAAATGAGGGGGTTGTACAACATCTTCTCTAGAGAGCTTCCAATTCTACAGTTCTCATTCTACTAACTGGCAGCCTAGGGCTTAAAGAATTAATTTACCTGCTTGAATGGTCTAGTGGTTTCCCCTACACTCTTCAGTTTAAGCCTGAATTTGGCAATAAGCAGTTTGATCTAAGCCACAGTCAGCTCCTGGTCTTGTTTTTGCTGACTGTATAAAGCTTCTCCATCTTTGCTGCAAATAATATAATCAATCTGATTTCAGTATTGACCATCTGGTGATGTCCATGTGTAAAGTCTTCTGCTGTATTGTTGGAAGAGGGTGTTTGCTATGACCAGTGTGTACTCTTGGAACAACTTTGTTAGCCTTTGACCTGCTTCATTTTGTACTCCAAGGCCAAATTTGCCTGTTACTCCAGGTATCTTTTGACTTCCTACATTTGCATTCCAGATCCCTATAATGAAAATGACATCTTTTTTGGGTGTTAATTCTAGAAGGCCTTGTAGGTCTTCATAGAACAGTTCATCTTCAGCTTCTTCAGTGTTACTTGTCAAAGCAGAGACTTGGATTGCTGTGATATTGAACAGTTTGCTAAGGAAACAGAGATCATTCTGTCATCTTTGAAATGGCATCTAAGTACTGCATTTAGGACTCCTTTTTTGACTATGATGCATACTCCATTTCTTCTAAGGAATTCTTGTCCACAGTAGTAGATATAATGCTCACATGAGTTAAATTCACACATTCCAGGCCATTTTAGTTCACTGATTCCTAAAATGTCAATGTTCACTGTTGCAATCTCCTGTTTGAACACTTCTAATTTGCCTTGATTCATGGATCTAACATTCTACATTTCTATACAATATTGCACTTTACAGCATTGGATTTTACTTCCATCACCAGTCACATCCACAATTGGGTGTTTTTGTTTTGGAGGTGATGGGATTCTGGTTGAGCTATTTCAACTCTTAAAAGATGATGCTTTGAAAGTGCTTCACTCAATATGTCTGTAAATTTTGAAAACTCAGCAGTGGCCACAGGATGAGAAAGGTCAATTTTCATCCCAATCCCAAAGAAAGGCAATGTCAAAGAATGTTCAAAGTACTGCACAATTGCACTCATTTCACATGCTAGGAAAGTAATGCTCAAAATACTCCAAGTGAGGCTACAATGGTATGTGAACTGTGAATTCCAGATGTTCAAGCTGGTTTTAGAAAAGGCAGAGGAAGCAGAAATCAAATTGCTAGCATCCATTGGATCATCCAAAAAGCAAGAGGGTTCCAGAAAAACATCTACTTCTACCCTATTGAATACACCAAAGATTTTGACTATGTGTATCACAACAAACTGTGGAAAATACTTCAAGAAATGGGAATATCAGACCACGTGACCTGCCTCTTGAGAAATCTGTATGCAGGTCAGGAAGCAACAGTTAGAATTGGACATGGAACAGCAGACTGGTTCCAAATAGGAAAAGGAGTACGCCAATGCTGTATACTATCATCCTGCTTATTTAACTTCTATGCAGAGTACATCATGAGAAATGCTGGGATGGATGAAGCACAAGCTGGAGTCAAGATTGCCGGGAGAAATATCAATAACCTCAGATATCCAGATGACACCACCCTTATGGCCCAAAATGAAGAAGAACTAAAGAGCCTCATGATGAAAGTGAAAGAGGAGAGTGAAAAAGTTGGCCTAAAACATAATATTCAGAAAACTAAGATCATGGTATCCAGTCCCATCACTGCATGGCAAATAGATGGGAAACAATGGGAACAGTGACAGATATTATTTCTGGGCTCCAAAATTACTGCAGATGGTGACTGCAGCCATGAAATTAAGAGATGCTTGCTCCTTGGAAGAAAAGCTATGACCAACCTGGACAGCATATTAGAAAGCAGAGACATTACTTTGCCGCAAAGGTTCATCTAGTGAAAGCTTTGATTTTTCCAATAGTCATGTATGGATGTAAGAGTTGGCCTGTAAAGAAAGCTGAGCACTGAACAATTGATGCTTATGAACTGTGATGTTGGAGAAGACTTTTGAGAGTCTCTTGGACTGCAAGGAGATCCAACCAATCCATCCTAAAGGAAATCAGTCCTAAATATTTATTGGAAGGCTTGACGCTGAAGCTGAAACTCCAATACTTTGGCTACCTGATTGCGAAGAACTGACTCATTGGAAAAGACCCTGTTGCAGGGAAAGATTCAAGGCAGGAGAAGAAGATGACAGAGGATGTGATGGTTGGATGGCATCACCAACTGGATGGACATGAGTTTGAGCAAACTTCAGAGGTTGGTGATGCACAGGGAAGCCTGACATGCTGCAGTCCATGGGATTGCAAAGAGTTGGACACAACTGATCAACTGAACTGAACTGACCAGGCTGAATGCTTTCTTTATAGTATGGAAATGAGTTACTACACAGCATCAGTAAATGGGTAAAAAAAAAAAAAAAGCCAGACACTAGGGAGACTCTTATGCAGCCTTAATAATACACATATATTATATATCTATATATATTTATTGATATATGTATGTTTGCATATATTGGAGAAGAGCATGGCTACCCAGGTCAGTATTCTTTCCAGGAGAATCCTCATGAACAGAGAAGCCTGGTGAGCTATAGTTCATAGTGTCCCAAAGAGTTGGACACAACTGAGCGACTAAGCATATATGTGTATGTGTGTGTGTGTGTGTGTGTGTGTGTGTGTGTGTGTGTAGATGTTCAGTCACTCAGTCATGTCCCATCCTATGCCACTCCATGGACTGCAGCACACCAGGCTTCCCTGTCCTTCACCTTCTCCTGGAGCTTGCTTAAACTCATGTCCATTGAGTGAGTGATGCCATCCAACCATCTCATTCTTTGTTGTTCCCTTCTCCTCCTGCCTTCAATCTTTCCCAGCATCAGGGTCTTTTCTTTGCAACAGATGGCCAAAGTATTGGACCTTCAGCTTCAGCATCAGTCCTTCCAAAGTTTATCAGGCTGTTTTCCTTTAGGTTTGACTGATGTGATCTCTGTGTAGCCCAAGGGTCTCTCAAGAGTCTTCTCCAGCACCACAGTTCAAAAGCATCAGTTCTTTGGTGATCAGTCTTCTTTATAGTCCAACTCTCACATCCATACATGACTACTGGAAAACCCATACAGACTTTTGCTGGCAAAGCGATATCTTTGCTGTTTAATACACTGTCTAAAGTTCTCATACCTTTCCTTCCACGGAGCAAGCACCTTCTAATTTCATGGCTGCAGTCATCATCCACAGTAATTTTGGAGCCCAAGTAAAGAAAATCTGTCACTGTTTCTACTTTTTCCCTTTCTACTCGCGATGAAGTGATGGAACCAGATGCCATGATCTTTGTATTTTGAATGTTGAGTTTTAAGCCAGCTTTTTCACTCTCCTCTTTTACCCTCATCAAGAGGCTCTTTAGTTCCTCTTCAATTTCTGGTAAAAGGGTGGCATCATCTGCTTATCTGAGGTGATTGATATTTTCCTGGCAATCTTGATTCCTGCTTGTGCTTCATCCAGCCTGGCATTTCTGATGATGTTCTCTGCATATAAGTTAAGTAAACAGGGTGACAATATACAGCCTTGTCGTACTTGTCTCCCAATTTGAACCAGTCTTTTGTTCCATGCAGTGTTCTAACTTCTGCTTCTTGTCCCACAAACAGATTTCTCAGGAGACAGGTGAGGATATCTGGTATTTCCATCTCTTGATGATCACAGTTTGTTGTGATCCAAACAGTCAAAGTCTTTACCATAGTCAATGAAGCAGAATTAGTTTTTCTTGAATTCCCTTGCTTTCTCTATCATCCATAGGATGTTGGCAATTTGACATCTGGTTCCTCTGCTTTTTGTAAACCCAGCATGGAAAATTGAAAATATTATTTTATATAAATTATATATGAGTATATATATTATATAATTATGTGTAACCTCAGTTACAGATAATTTCTACCAGTACATAATGGATGCATCCAAGGAGAATGTAGACTTTGACTGACAGAGGGGTTGAGAATGTGGCTCAAACCTTCTGACAGAAAAAGGGGAGGGGTCTGGAGGGTGGACCAAGTTTACACCAAAATCATCTTGAACTTTTACAAAAAACTGAAATTCATCCCTGTGTTCTAAGAAAGAGTAGTGGTGCTTTCCAAGAAAAAAAAAAAGACACATTCCAATTTGCACAAATACGAGAGAACAGAAAAATTTTATTAAAATAACAACAAGCAAACAATTCATTTGCATGGGGGCAGTTGTTAGTTTCACAGGAAAAGGAGAGAGAGAACTGGTTATTCAGCAATTTGGTTGTTGTTGGCCAAAGATTTCCTACAGATACATCTGAATACAGCAAGCATTATTCTCCTATCTCTTGAATATCTTTTGGGACTTTTGGCATTTCAGGTAGTTGAGTTCTGAAAGATCTATTTGCCAGGGAACTCTGTTCATAATGGTCAGTTGATAAGGAACAATTTGAGGCCTTCAGTAAAATTATAAGTGAACAAATTTCCATTCATCTAGAAAGATTTGTATCAGTATCTCATTCTGTAAGTTTAACTAATGGAATGAATTGATCTTTCAAATAAACTATAAGGGTAAGATGATCAGTGCCATCTAGAAAAAATAAGTAAGAAAAAGCTGTAGGGGAAGATCACCCACCAATCTAGAAAGGATCTAGAGGAGAATGTTTTCTAGGGATAAAGAGAGAAAGCTCAGGGTCATCTTCTTTGATCTCCTGCAATCCCTGTCTTGGTGTCTCTGAGAAACAATTCACAAATAGGGAGCATCAATACTTTCTCCTTTGGAGTTTCACAAGTTGAGAATTGATCCCTTTCCTGTTAAATCAATCAAACATATACCAATTATCAATAGTGAACTTACTCTCCTTAGCCCTGAGAGTCTCAGAGGAAAAGGAAAATGCTTTGAATTACATGAGGCAGGACAACCCAAAAATATGCAGGAAATATAGACAAATCTCCATGAGGTTTAATCCTTAAACAGAGAGAAAAAAAAACGGAACACATTAAGGATGACTTCAAGTATCTTATTCTGACTCAAAACATCATCTCTGGCTGTTTGCTGCCTTAAAACCCAGTGAGCCTCCCTTTCTGCCAATTGCCTTTCCATTTCCGCCTTCCGCTTTTGCTGTTCTAGTTCATCCTTCAGCTTTCTAATTTCCTCTTCAAACTTCTGTATTATCTGAGCTTTCTCTCTCTCCATCTCTGCTCTGCAATTTTCTTGTAACACTTGGGTTTCTTTCTGAATCTCCTCCTCGGTCCTCTGATACAGGTTATCCGTGTAGTATCCCCCCTCACACTTGTCCACCACATCCTGAACCAGGGTCAGCAGCTGTTCCCTCTGGTTCTCCTGCTCAGCTCCTGTGGCCTTGTTGTTGAAAACACAGTAGCGATCTCTGAAGTTGCTAATCAGTCCTTGGATGGCTGTAGGAGCTTGCTTTAAGTATTCACAGAAATCCATGCCTTCCAAGTCATCTTTCCGGGTGAATAAGAGAATCATGTGTTCCCTAGCTCTCTCTCCAAACATCGCCAGGATCTTCTCTGTGGCTTTCTGGCCTTCGGGGGTGTAACGGCCCAGTGGTATGACCAGGAGCAGAGCATGAGGCCCCGGGGAGGTCAGAACCATACAGCGGGTAATCTCCTTGAGAGTTTCAGCATCTGGGGTCTCCGTGTCAAAGAGGCCAGGTGTGTCCACGATGACAACTTCTCTCCCCTTCCAGGTGCTGCTTCCTTTTTGACAGTGCTTGGTGATGGATACAGCTGAAAAGCTAGATGGAAACACTTTCTCTCTGAGGATGCTGTTTCCTGTTGCACTTTTTCCTGCCCCAGTCTTACCCACTAAGACAAGTCTCAGCTGGGAATCTCCAGGGTTTTCAAGCCCTAGAACATCAGGAAACAGAAGACCCAGTGTTAGAAGGCAATGGCACCCCACTCCAATACTCTTGCCTGTAGAATCCCATCGATGGAGGAGTCTGGTAGGCTGCAGTCCATGGGGTTGCTAAGAGTTGGGCAGAACTGAGCGACTTTGCTTTTACTTTTCACTTTCATCCACTGGAGAAGGAAGTGGCAACCCACTCCAGTGTTCTTGCCTGGAGAATCCCAGGGACAGGGGAGCCTGGTGGGCTGCCGTCTGGGGGTCGCACAGAGTCAGACACGACTGAAGTGATTTAGTAGCAGCAGTAGCAGAATGAACTTCAACTGTCTCCCCTGCAAGGCTCCCATCCACTGAATAAATATTCAACCCTGAATATTCATTGGAAGGACTGATGCTGAAGCTGAAGCTCCAATACTTTGGCCACTTGATGCAAACAGCAGACTCATTGGAAAATATTATGATTGTGGGAAAGGTCGAAGGAAAAAGGAGAAGGCGGTGGCAGAGGATAAAATGGCTAGACAGCATCACCAAATCAATGGACATGAATTTGTGCAAACTCCAGGAGAGAGTGGAGGACAGAAGGACCTGGCAAGCTGCACTCCATGGGCATGACTTAGCAACTGAACAGCAATAACAACAGATATTTTTCAGGATCCCTTTCAGCTTCTTACTCTGACCTTGTGGAAGCAAACAGCTCATAGAGGAGGAAACAATGTGATTAAGAAGACTCTGAATTGCTACCAGTAGCTGTTCTTCATAAGATAGGAGGTAACACAAAATTGACTATACATATTCAACTTCTTAGGAAAGTTGAAAGTTAATATCAGAGCAGTAGGACACAGCAATTGAAACCTGAATTTAAACACCAAATCATCTGCCAGCTCTTTCTGTGCTGGTATTCAGAAAGTCTCTGCATATCTCTGCAATGTGTCTATAAAGTCAAAGTCCTCTAGATTTGTCAGGCATAGACCCAGGACCAGAGGGAAGGCAATTGACAATCACACGTGAAAGCCTGTTTTTCCAAGAAGGCAGCTGGCCCTTGAACTTAAGGGTCTGACTCTTGCATGAGGAATCCTATGTTATATCTACCCCTTTCTGCTTTGAGACAGTGCACAACAATATCCCATGCACAACAGCATAGACACTGTTACCAACTCCAGGTTATTTTCAGAGCCATCACCATTCACCCAGCTCCTCAGACTGGAAAGCTAAGAGTCACCCTTGACTCCCCACTTTCCAGACCCAGCCCATCAGCATGTTCTCTTGGCTCCAAATTTGTTTGCCTGTCTCTGTTTTGAATACCATCATTCCAGTCCAGATTCCATCACCACTCCTGCCTCAGCAGTCTCCTAATAGATGTCTCCACTTCTGCTTTGTCCCTTTCAGTCTATTCTGTAATGTGGGCTAACCCTGAAAAAATTTCAATCAGAGAAGGAACTTGCAGAAATCCATCCTGTGATGTCCACAAAATCTGTAGTTAACTCCCATCTCCCACACACTTTTTGGTCAAGTTTTTGCTGATCCCTGAATCCATAAGGCAGAGTTTCCTTCATTTGAGAACCAAAATCCTGGGATGAAAGAAGTAAATTTCCCGACACTGAGAATACTAGATATGGGATGGCCAAGGTTATCCAAGAGCTTCCCAGATGATGCTAGTGGTAAAGAACCCACCTGCCAATACAGGAGACATGGGAGATGCTGGTTTTGTTCCAGGGTTGGGAAGATCCCCTGGAGGAGTGCATGGTTACCCACTCCAGTATTCTTGCCTGGAGAATCCCACCAACAGAGGAGGCTAGTGGGCTATGGTCCATAGGGCTGCAACGAGTCAGCCATGACTGAAATGACAGCGTCCATGCATGCAAGATTATGTAAAAAATTGGGGGTGGGAGCTCATACTACTCTTTAGTTAGCATCACAAGATCCCAGGGTATTGGTTGGCCTTAGAGAGAGGGTGGAGGAAAATCATGGCCCAGCAGTAAAAAGGCACCAAAGCCAGTGCCAACACCACAACCATTGGCCAATGCTGATAACGAATGGATGGCAACCTCTGAAGATGGCAGCCATAGCCACGAAGGAGTCCATCTCTACACTCATGCCTCTTGGGAAGGTGGATTTCAGCTCCTCTCATCAGTATGCTGTCTGTTTCTCCAAACCTTCAGTCTGACTGGGCCATGTGACTTGGGTTGGATCATAAGATCATGAAAACATGGTTAAGCAGAGAATCCAAAAGCACTGACACATTGTGCTTTGCTTTCTCTTTCTGATTTTTGGAACCCTACACCTGCCCTGGACTAGCCTACTTGATGAGGGGCACAAGGCCCTGTTACCTTGTCTGCCTGGCCAACCCAGGCCTTGCTGACCACTAGACATGTCTGGGAGGCCATCCAAGATTATTGTGTTGCATCCTGAACCACCAGCCGAGCACCCACACACGTCAGTCTGTCTGAGATTAGCCAGGTTGGTCCAGACCCAGGCACGGCCCAAGTGAGTGATCCTCAAAATTAAGAGCCACCTAAATGGTTGCTGTTTTAGGTTCCTAAATTGCAGGGTGATTTAATGATAGAATCATATTGCTAATGATATGAATGATAGAATCTATTGCCAGGATAAAGGGGTAGAGGGAGGATTGTATGAGAAACGGAGTGATCAGTCTGTTAACTGTGTTGCTTAAAGTGAGGGCCCTGGGAGCAGGGAAATTAGGGCCCTGAATGAGACATTGATCACCCCTGCGTTTCTCCTTCCCAATCCTCTTGGGCTGAAGAAAGGGGCAGAGAAGCCGCCTGGGAGGCCATAGCCCCTGATCCATGTGCCCACATGGTAGGAAGTAGCAAAGAAGAAATCTCTTCAAGCCCGGGAGCAGTCAGGGTATTGGAACTCTCCTCCTGCTCGCTGTTAAGCTACATCACAAGGAGGATGCAGAGAGGGTGGAGAGGATGAGAGAGCAGAGCCAATGAGGGGGAAATGGGAAATGTGGTTGAAAATGTTTTGCTCTTGTACAGGTTGGCTGGATGATAGGGCAGGAGAGCCCCAGCCATCCCTCTAAGCCTGGCTGCCCTCCCCAAGCAGCTTCTCACCGTGGCTGGTCCTGGGTTCGCTGAGGTACTGGGCGGCCATTGTGGTTTGGATTCCTGGGAATAGAGAGACAGAAGTATGTTATTATAGGGACATGCAGAACAAACCAAAATCATCAACCTCATGTAAACAACAGTTTCTCTTTCTTCATAAACTTGCTACTCAATCTCTCCTCTCTTTCTCAATACTTATTTCTGCTCTCAGTCTCATTTTCAGACCGTCGTTTTTCTTTACAGAGATTTAAGTGCTTTAGGTGCTTCCATGGCACTGGTTCTGGGTGCCCTTCCCTCCTCTATTTAGTGAATTATTGCTCTGAGTGCCATTTATATGTAGTCTACAGCCTAGACCCTTCCCAGAGTTCCAACCATTTCTATCCCATTCACATTCTCCATTTGGCAATTTTGTGGCCATCTCAAACCGATTTGGACAAAATGAAAACATGACCTCCATCCCCAGCCTGGTTCACATTTCAGTAAGTGGCATCATGAAACAGCTCATGCAGAATCTTGGGGTCATCTCTAAAACACTTCTTTCCTCACTTACTCACAGTACATCACCAAATCCTATAGATATTTTTCCCCAAATGAAAAATTATCATTTTCTCCCCAACTCCATGTGAATCTAATACTAAAATTTGATTGCAATGTAGTAGCCTCTCAGGTGATACTGTATCTTCAATCCCGCCTCTACTCAATAGTCAGATGCCTTTATAAAATATAATCGAAGGATAATTGCTTTACAGTATTGTGTTGGTTTCTACCAAACATCAACAAGAATCAGTCATAGGTTTACCCATATTCACTCCCACTTGAACATCCCTCCCACCTCCCTCTGCATCCTGCCCCTCTAGGTTGTTACTGAGCTCTGGTTTGAGGTCTCTGAGTCACACAGCAAATTCCCATTGGCTGCCTATTTTACATATGGCACGTATATTTCCATATTACTCTCTGTGTACATAGTCAGATGCCTTTTTGATATTTTTTTCTCTTGTTTAGATTTTCTAATGAATTGCTTTTGTTTTTTATTTTTTTATTTTTATTTTTTTATATAACCAATATTTATTTTAAGCTTTTTTGTTTTATTTTTTTTAAATTTTTATTATTATTGTTATTTCCCTACATTACAATACTGTATTTGTTTTGCCATACATTGACATGCATTGGCCACAGGTGTACCCAATCTCCCAATGCCGAATAGTTGAAAGCCCTAGGAATGGTCCTGAAGGCCTTGCACAATCAATTTCTCTTTCTCTCTCTCAGAAAGTTTTCATCATACTGGCCTCCTCAGTTTTCTCTGAATCCTCTAAAGTCCCCCCAGCTCCTAGACCTTTGAGGAGCACTTTCCCCTCCCTGGAGCACTCCCACCCCAACCCAATGGCCAGCTGGTTTCTGCCCAGCCCTGAGCCCTCAGTGTTTTGTTATTTCTCCAGAGGAGTCTGTCTACCCACATCATCAACCAACAAGACAGGTTTGGTATGGAGTTTATTCTAACCACACCCAAGAGTTTCTATAGAATACATACCAAGACAGGAAGTTGTTTGATTTTTTTTTTACTGTCTCCTTGTAGGCTGCTAGCTTTGTGATGGTGAACCTTCTGTGTCTTGTATATGCCCTTATTCCCTAGGAAAAAAGTACAGTATTTGACAAAGCATGGATCTCAAAAAATATTTGTTCAATAAATGAATTGATTAAGAAAACCCCACTCTTTCTTGCCTCCTCTGTGATTAAGCTTTATGTCTTGCTTGCATCTGGCTTGAAAAAAACCTTATCTTTTCCTTATTAACAACACATTGCTCTTGAAACATGGCATTACATTTTAGATGTTTTCTTTCATCACTACCTACTAAGGTTGGGCAATGGAGAAAGCCATTTGAAGAATTGTTAGCAGAGCAGATTTTAACTAGAACAGACTGAAAATGCTCTTTGGTAAAGACAGAGTCGTCTGATAGGAATGCATCAAATACAAATGCGAAACAATTTCTTTTGAAAGTCGATTAGGAGTAAGAGTAGGAAACAGCTTCTTATAAACTGGGAGGTGAAATCACAGAATTTTAAAGAATAAACTTTGTTCACAAAGTTGATGTTGGTTGTGGGAGTTAGGAGAAGGAGTAAGATACCAGAAAGAGTAGCACACAAAGTTTGGGTTATTTCTTAACATCTACAGTCCAGTCTGTGGACTCTGTCTTCAGCATTCTTTAATGCTGTTCCGTTTATCCAAATTCAGATATAAAACCAGAGGACTGACCTTCTCTACACACTGACACTGGATGGCTGAATTCTCCTCCTACTGTAAGGAACAAGCATCAGTTGGTCCCCTGCTTCTCCTGAATGGTAGACAGTAACATGGGTTGGTGTCTCCCTCCTCCTGTCTTCTAACAGCTTCCTATCAAGACTGACTCCACAAGCAGGGTTTCCGAAAGTGCAATATGCCAAAGAATGAGAAACGAGATGCAAGAATTCAGAGAAAAGATAGGATC
Organism: Procapra przewalskii; assembly: GCA_006410515.1. NCBI lineage: Eukaryota > Metazoa > Chordata > Mammalia > Artiodactyla > Bovidae > Procapra > Procapra przewalskii. The sequence goes on along the minus strand of SJYF01000810.1, from coordinate 5,720,543 downwards.
AAGGGACCGATACCGCTCCAAGGTGAAGGTGCCGAAACTGAATCCAAGCCAGCTTTAATATACTTTCAGCCGGGAATGAAAGAATATGTGGGGAGTTAAACTGTAACTCATATGGCCTTCAAGGCCAAAGAACAAAATGATCATTAACCATTGAGTAATTAGGATACCGTAATCAATAAAAAATCAGTAACTAAGACTGATATTCTTATCTATAGATTTTCCAACAGACACATAAAACATGTGCCTCTGAGACACAAGTTGGGGAACCATCTGGGGTCTGTTTTCTGACCCAGGGATCATATCTTGTTTTCAAGAAAATGAACTGTTCCCTCTGGACTTGTTCCAAGAGTCTCATGCCTTATAGCATCCAATTAATCAATAATTATAAATTTCTTTTGCGTCCCATGCCAGGGTCTGCTTTTTTTTTTTTTTTTATTCTTCCTGTCTCCTACATCATCTTGCCCTTTTTGATTTTGCACGTGATGAGAAATGGCAAGAAATGCTAGTTGCTGTTGTTGGCTTTTCTGTCTTTTGATTGTTCTTCTTCAGACTAGACCGAAACACAAACACATAATTAATAGCACTCCCATAACTTGACCAATTCAGTATCCAAATGTCTTGATCTGTTTTAAGGGATTAAGAGAAGGAAGATGATCAGCAACAGTATCAAGAAAATCTGATCCAGAAATTACATCAAGGTGTTTACTGAAATCTTTTAGTATATCTTGTTGTAGATCTTAAATATCTACAGAAATATTGCTGCTAAGTCACGTCAGTCGTGTCCGACTCTGTGTGACCCCAGAGACGGCAGCTCACCAGCTCCCCTGTCCCTGGGATTCTCCAGGCAAGAACACTGGAGAGGGTTGCCATTTTCTTCTCCAGTGCATGAAAGTGAAAAGTGAAAGTGAAAGTGAAGTCGTGTCCGACTCTTAGCGACCCCATGGACTGCAGCCTACCAGGCTCCTCCGTCCATGGGATTTTCCAGGCAAGAGTAGTGGAGTGGGGTGCCATTGCCTTCTCCACAGAAATATTATCTTGGTTCAATAGGCGCTGTTTAACTTTATCCCAACTGAACTGTGCCTTATCATATTTGAAAGCTGTTACACAAAAGGAAGGATAGACCCAATCACATCTTGGTCTCACCTGTTTTTGTAAACTGACTAATTGATCTCCTAATAAAATAACAGATTGTTGAAGGTTACTTTGGAGGTCAACTTTCCATCAATTTTTTGTTTAGTGGTCCAATGGACATTGGCATCTTCATGCCATTCTTGTACAAAATGAACTGTTTGTATAAATTTATGAAGAGCCACTCTGGCTATGGCTGCCCTAGTGGTAATAGCGATCATGCCTCAGATGGCAGCAATGAGCAATCCTAAAACACATTTAACACGTTTAAGATTTTTCAATATTGCTTCAATAACATATAATGAAGGGCTTTCTTGCCAAAGTTGTTGTAAATCAACTAGAACCCATTCAACTGGAATCATTCTTGTTTTAAGAATGTAAATGCTTTGGCAACTTTCACCAAAAGGAATGGTATTATTTACACATGTATAAAATGAACAGTTAACGCATGTTACTAATCCTGAATTGGGATCGTATTTTGCTGGTCCGATCATGAAACAAAAGGAATTCTTATATAAGTCTGAATAGTGTGGGTAGAATTTTTTGTAAAATGAAAGGTAGCTTTAGGGGAGTGGATTGCTATTTCCTTCTCCAGGGGATCTTCCCAACCCAGGGATCGAATCCCCGTCTCCCACTTTGTAGACAGATACTTTACCATCTGAGCCACCAGGGAAGTCCATTACTAATCCCAAATTGGGATCATAATTTGCTGGTTCGATCATGAAAATAAAAGAAATTCTTACACAAGTCTGAATAGTGTGGATAGAGTTTTTTTGTAAAATTAAAAGTAGCTTTTGGTCATTTAAAATATATTCAGTATATTGTCCATTCCAAGCCATTAGTTCTTTCAATACCATGGGCATTTTCCATATTTCATCATGAATAGGATAATGATCTAAACGAGGCACAGGGGGAGCTAATCCTACCCCATGCCATATGAGGGGTTAACTGCTGTAAGTACTAATCTCCTTATCGTTCTATACCCATGGGAAAGACACTTTAGAGTCTATTAAGTTTAGGGGCTCCTTGGGGTCCAGAATTGATAATGGAGGCTTCTGCAACATTTCATAATAAATGGCCTTCTGATCCTTTACATAATTTCCATCTTAACCAATTTTCAATACCCTGGCTAATTTCAGCAACACAATCAGGAAGGTCAGTGGATTTATCATGCTGGAAGTTTCCTCTTTTTCTAAAAATATAAGAGCAGTTAACAGAGGGAAGTCTTATCGGCATTTGATTCTTTGACAACTGACAGCCATTTCTGATGTCCTGTTTTAGACATATACTTCCAAGACCAATACAAATAGGAGTGGCATCAGAGCCAATAGTATAATTGGTCAACTGACTCCCTTCTTCTTCCTTTACAGTCTATTTTAATGTGTCCTGATTTTCCACATTGGTGACATCTCATATCTGTCTTTTTATTAGCTTTAGACAATGCCTGAGAAGTTGTATTTTATATGGTTCTGACCCAATATCCTGGAAAACTTTAAGATATTCTTCTAGAGGGGCACATTGTTCTTTGAGAGGCTTTAAGTTACTTTGAATCACCTTTTTACATTTTGACTTAGCATTGTCAAAAGCAAGAACTTGCATCAGCAAATCTCTCAACCCAGGTTGTGAGACTGTTTTATTTTAATTTTGACATATCTTGGCAATGAAATCTACATAAGTTTCCCCATTTGATTGTTTGATTTAGGTAAATGAAATCGAGGCTTGTCTGGGTGGATTTATTCTCTCCCAGGATTTTAAACATATCATTCTCACTTGAGTGAGTAATTGATCATCAAATTGTAACCGAGCTTGAATGACTAAATGTGACCCACTACCCATTAATTGTTCAAGTGTCCCATCAGCTGGTGGGTTGGCTGTCTCATTTCTGTGAGCTTGTTGATTTGCCTCATCTTGCCACCAGGACCTAAATTTTAAAACTTCTGAGGTAGATACCAAGTTCTGGCTATCATTTCCCAATCTTAAGGAATTAACCAGTCAGCTTGTGAAAGTACCTGAATTAGTCCCATGGTATAAGGAAGATTGGTTCCATATTGAGTACATACCTGTTTCAGCTCCTTTATGGTTTTTAAAGATATGGCATTATAATCATGGTGCACTCCTTCTTTTGAGAATTGAGGATCTGGCAGGATTTGAGTTACAGCCACAGGAAGAAACAGGGTCTTCATCCCCCTGCAATTGTGCCATAGAACTCCCTTTTGTGAAGGTGTCATTTTATTAGGCACAGTTATCTGTGGTTTAAAAACAAATCCATCATCCCAATGGGTTTCAGGATTGAAAGCAGGGGTCCACCAAAGGTGCAGTTGGTTGATTGAGAAAGATCTGTTCTTGACTTCTATCATTCTTGTGGCCTTTATTTTTTCATTTTTATTGATTGTTTCTCTTCCTCATCATCTACATTATCATATAAATTCATTTCCTTCGCTTGTTCTTGTATTTGTTCTCCAGAATCAGATTGCAGCAGTCCTAAAGCTATGCTAATAAGATTCCCTACTGACCATACAGACAAAGGAATCATTTCACTGCATTTGGAGGCAAGGTACAGAGGACACATATCTTCTTGCCATTCCTCATGCCTCAAAGTCCTTTTATCTGGGTCTAGCCAGTAGCAATATTTTTCAGTGGCAGAAAACAAATCTTAAAAAGAGGAGTGAGATATCTCCACCCCCAAACCTTTTAACCAAGTTTTTAACACTTGCATATAGTCACTGTGCTTAGAAGGAGTTTGCCCCATTGTTACTTATTCAGAGAAAAGCGAGGATCAGGGGACCAAGACTGCTGCAAGGTGAAGGTGCCGAAACTGAATCGAAGCCAGCTTTATTAGGCTTTCAGCCATGAAGGAAGGAATATGTAGGAGTTAAAATGTAACTCATGTGGCCTTCAGGGCCAAAGAACAAAATGAACATTAACCACGGAGTAATTAGGAAACGGTAATCAATAACAAATCAGTAACTAAGACTGATATTCTTATCTATAGATTTTCCAACAGACACATAAAGCATATGACTCTGAGACGCCAGTTGGGAAACAGTCTCGGGTCAGTTTTCCAACCCCGGGATCATATCTTGTTTTCAAGAACAAAACTGTTCCCTCTGGACTTCTTCCAAGAGTCTCATGCCTTATAGCATCCAGTTTATCAATAATTATAAATCTCTCTTGGGGCCCTTGCCAGGGCCTGCTTCTCTTTTATTCTTCCTGTCTCCTACATCTCACCCTTTTTGATTTTGCATGTGACAAGAATTGGTGAGAAATGCTACTTGCTGATGTTGGCTTCGTTATCTTTTGACCGTTCTTCTTCAGACTATACAGAAACACAAATGCAAAATTAACAGCACTCCCATAACCAGAGCAATTCGGTATCCAAATGTCTTGATCTGTTTTAAAGGATTAAGAGAAGAAAGATGATCAGCAACAGTATCAAGAAAATCTGATCCAGAAATTACATCAAGGTGTTTATTGAAAGCTTTTAGTATATCTTGTTGTAGATCTTGAATATCTGCAGAAATATTACCTTGGTTCAATAGGGGTCATTTAACTTTATCCCAATTGACTTGTGTTTTTTATTCTTGAAAGCCGTTACACAAGAGGAAGGATAGACCCAATGACATCTTGGTCTCACCTGCTTTTGTAAACTGAACAGATTGTTGAAGGTCAGCCACTTTGGAGGCCAACTTTCCATCAATTTTTTGTTTAGTGGTCCAATGGACATTGGCATCTTCATGCCATTCTTGTACAAAATGAACTGTTTGTATAGATTTATGAAGAGCCACTCTGGCTATGGCTGCCCTAGTGGTAATAGCGATCATGCCTCAGATGGCAGCAATGAGCAATCCCAAAACACATTTAACACGTTTAAGATTTTTCAATATTGCTTCAATAACATATAATGAAGGGCTTTCTTGCCAAAGTTGTAAATCAACTAGAACCCATTCAACTGGAATCATTCTTGTTTTAAGAATGTAAATGCTTTGGCAACTTTCACCAAAAGGAATGGTATTATTTACACATGTATAAAATGAACAGTTAATACATGTTACTAATCCTGAATTGGGATCATATTTTGCTGGTCTGATCATGAAAATAAAAGGAATTCTTATATAAGTCTGAATAGTTTGGGTAGAGTTTTTTGTAAAATTAAAGGTAGCTTTTGGGTCATTTAAAATATATTCAGTGTATTGTCCATTCCAAGCCATTAGTTCTTTCAATGCCATGGGCATTTTCCATATTTCATCATGAATAGGGTAATGATCTAAACGAGGCACAGGGGGAGCTAATCCTACCCCATGCCATATGAGGGGTTGACTGCTGTAAGTACTAATCACCTTATCATTCTATACCCATGGGAAAGACACTTTAGAGTCTATTAAGTTTAGGGGTTCCTTGGGGTCCAGAATTGATAATGGAGGCTTCTGCAACATTTCATAATAAATGGCCTTCTGATCCTTTACATAATTTCCATCTTAACCAATTTTCAATACCCTGGCTAATTTCAGCAACACAATCAGGAAGGTCTGGTGGATTCATCATGCTGGAAGTTTCCTCTTTTTCTAAAAATATAAGAGCAGTTAACAGAAAGAGGGAAGTCTTATCGGCATTTGATTCCTTGACAACTGACAGCCATTTCTGATATCCTGTTTTAAGACATATACTTCCAAGACCAATACAAATAGGAGTGGCATTGGAGACAATGGTATAATTGGTCAACTGATCCCTTTCTTCTTCCTTTACAGTCTATTTTAATATGTCCTAATTTTCCACATTGCTGACATGTCATATTTGTCTTTTTATTAGCTTTAGACAATGCTTGAGCCGGAAGTTGCATTTTTATTGTTCTGACCCAATATCCTGGCAAACTTTAAGATATTCTTCTAGAAGGGCACCTTGTGCCATGAGAGGCTGAATCACTTTTTTACATTTTGACTTAGCATTGTCATAAGCAAGAACTTGCATCAGCAAATCTCTCAACACAGGTTGTGAAACTGTTTTGTTTAAGTATTGATGTAGCCTGGCAATGAAATCTACATAAGGTTCCCCATTTGATTGTTTAATTTGGGTAAGTGAAATTGAGGCTTGTCCGGGTGGATTTATTCTCTCCCAGGATTTTAAAAATATCATTCTCACTTGAATGAGTAATTGATGATCAAATTGTAACTGAGCTTGAATGCCAAAATGTGCTCCACTACCCATTAATTGTTCAAGTGTTCTATCAGCTGGCTGGTTGACTGTCACATTTCTGCGAGCTTGTTGATTTGACTCATCTTTCCACCAGGACCTAAATTTTAAAACTTCTGAGGTGGGTACCAAGTTCTGGCTATCATTTCCCAATCTTAAGGAATTAACCAGTCAGCTTGTGAATGTACCTGAATTAGTCCCATGGTATAAGGAGGATTGGTTCCATATAGGTACATGCCTGTTTCATCTCCTTTATGGTTTTTAAAGGTATGGCATTATAATCATAGTGAACTCCTCCTTGTGAGAATTGAAGATCTGGTGGGATTTGAGTTACAGCCACAGGAAGAAACAGGGTCTTCATCCCCCTGCAATTGTGCCATAGAACTCCCTTTTGTGAAGGTGTCATTTTATTAGGCACAGTTATCTGTGGTTTAAAAGCAAATCCATCATCCCAATGGGTTTCAGGATTGAAAGCAGGGGTCCACCAAAGGTGCAGTTGGTCGACTGAGAAAGATCTGTTCTTGACTTCTATCATTCTTGTGGCCTTTATTTTTAATTTTTATTGATTGTTTCTCTTCCTCATCATCTAAGTTATTATATAAATTCATTTTCTCCATTTTTTAAAATTTGTTCTATAGAATCCCTCAAATCTGAGTGTTCGGATTGCAGCCGTCCTAAAGCTATGCTAGTAAGTGTCCCTTCTGACCATACAGACATAGTATCTGACTTTGTTGTGTCATGCAAAGTTGTGTCTGGCTCTTTGTGACCCCATGGACTGTAGCCCCCCGGGCTCCTCTGTCCATGGGATTCTTCATGCAAGAATACTGGGGTGAGTTGCCATGCCCTTTCTCTAGGATGTCTTCCTAACCCAGGGACTGAGCTTGGGTCTCCTGCATTGCAGGCTCTTTGTATTATCTAAAACTATTATGTGAAAGGTTTTAGAAGCATCACATTCATACAACCCAGATTCTGTGGGTGAATTATTTATTATAGCTAATAATGCTTTTGAACTGTGGTGTTGGAGAAGACTCTTGAGAGTCCCTTGGACTGCAAGGAGATCCAACCAGCCCATTCTGAAGGAGATCGGCCCTGGGATTTCTTTGGAAGGAATGATGCTAAAGCTGAAACTCCAGTACTTTGGCCACCTCAAGCGAAGAGTTGACTCATTGGAAAAGACTTTGATGCTGAGAGGGATTGGGGGCAGGAGAAGGAGGATGACAGAGGATGAGATGGCTGGATGGCATCACTGACTCGACAGACGTGAGTCTGAGTGAACTCCGGGAGTTGGTGATGAACAAGGAGGCCTGGTGTGCTGCGATTCATGGGGTCGCAAAGAGTTGGACACGACTGAGCAACTGAACTGAACTGAACTGAACATGTTGTGGTATAACAATATTTTCTTTTCAAAAGCAAGTATGTCCAACTTTGAAAGCTTAAAGTTCTGTATCTGGACTTTTATGGATGAATAAAATAAATGATTTTCCAAAGTTAGGACTAGGAGACTAGTTTATGCAAAAATCAATAGCATATTATTTTAGACAAATGAGATAAAAATAGCAAAAATGCAAAATCATTTTTAACCCACTCCTACATTCTAAAATGACTACTGGTTTTTCCTGTAGTTATGTATGCATGTGAGAGTTGGACCATAAAGAAGGCCGAGTGCCAAAGAACTGATGTTTTTGAACTGTAGTGTTAGAGAAGACTGTTAAGAGTTCCTTGGACTACAAGGAGATCAAACATGTAAATCCTCAAGGAAATCAATTCTGAGTAGTCATGAGAGGGACTGATACTGAGACTGAAGTTCCAATACTTTGGCCACCTGATGCAAAGAGCTAACTCACTGAGAAAGACGCCAATGCTGGGAAAGATTAAAAGCAGGAGGATAAGGGGAAGAGGGAGGATGAGATGGTTGGATGCCATCACAAACTCGACGGTCATGAGTTTGAACAAACTCTGGAAGTTGATGATGGACAGGGAAGCCCCACATGATGCAGTCCACAGGGTTGCAAGGGATCGGACACCACTTAGCCACTGAACAACAACATTCTAAAAAGTTAAAGTATTTATGAAAAGCAAAACTTATGAGTAGAATATCTATTGGGGTGGGAGACTTTTAAAAATATTTTTATACTTAGTATTGGAGTGCTGATTAAGGAGTGAGACACTTTTAAAGTATCTTTCTTGGTGGCTCCATAAATTGCAACTGTTGCTTTTCTTTGGGGAGAGCTCTGCCCATCATGAAAAATGCCTTTCTATTATTAAAAGAAAGCATTTCTTATGAATTAGATTTCTGTTTTTGAGGTGATTGACATCATGATTACATGTCCTGAGTGTTGAAATCCTTTTAGAGCTTACATCTAGAAATTCAGAAATGTTAACTGCTGTTTGTTTTTGTCTTTTGTTAATTGTTTGTGGCCAATATTTGCTCTTTCCCTTCAGTCTTATGAATAGTAAAATTAAAAAAAATTCAAACCAAATCTAATAATATGCTAAAAGGGTCATATACCATGATCAAGTGGGATTTATCCTAAGGATATGAAGATTTTTCGATTTTTGCAAAACAATCAATGTGTTATACCACATTAACAAATTGAAAAATAAAAAATATCCAATCACAATCAACAGATGTAGAAAAAGTTTGTTTTTGTTTTTGTTTTTTTTAAATTCAGCCTCCCTTTACAATAAAAAATCTCCAGAAAGGGGACATAAAGGGAACATATATCAACACAATAAAAGCCATATATGACAAACCCATCAGAGAAGGTGATGGCACCCCACTCCAGTACTCTTGCCTGGAAAATCCCATGGATAGAGGAGCCTGGTAGGCTGCAGTCCATGGGGTCGCTAAGAGTCGGACATGACTGAGTGACTTCACTTTCACTTTTCACTTTCATGCATTGGAGAAGGAAATGGCAACCCACTCCAGTGTTCTTGCCTGGAGAATCCCAGGGACAGGGGAGCCTGGTGAGCTGCCGTCTATGGAGTCACACAGAGTCGGACATGGCTGAAGTGACTTAGAGGCAGCATGACAAACCCATGGATTTCCCTGGTGGCTCAGTGGGAAAGAGACTTCCTGCCGATGCAAGACATGTGCGTTCAATAGCTGAGTGGGGAAGGTCCTTTGGAGAAGGGAATGGATAACCACTCTGGTATTCTTGCCTAGGAAGTCCCACAGACAGAAGAGCCAGGCAGCTACAGTCCAAGTGGTCCCAAAAGAGTTGGACATGAATTAGTGACTAAATAACAACAATGACAAACCCATAGCAAACATCATACTCAACAGTAAAAAGCTGAAAGCACTCAGTCTAGGATCAGGAGCAAGTTGATAATGCCCACTCTTGCCACTTTGACTGAACATAGTTTTGGAAGTCCTACCCATGATAATCAGAAAAGAAAAGAAATAAAAGGAATCCACATCAGAAAGGGAGAAGAACTGTCACTGTTTGCAAATGACTTGATATTATATATAGAAAATCCTAAAGAAAACTACTAGAGCTGATCAGGGAGGTCAGTGAAGAGCAGAATACAAAATTAACACACAGAAATCTATTGCATTTCTATACACTAACAAAAACTATTAAAAGGTGAAATTAAGGAAACAATCCCAAAGAAAGGCAATGTCAAAGAATGCTCAAACTACCACACAATTGCACTCATCTCACACCCTAGTAAAGTAATGTTCAAAATTCTCCAAGCCAGGCTTCAGCAATACGTAAACTGCGAACTTCAAGCTGGTTGAAGATGTTCAAGCTGGTTTTAGAAAAGGCAGAGAAACCAGAGATCAAATTGCCAACATCTGCTGGATCATCGATAAAGTAAGATAGTTCCAGGAAAACATCTATTTCTGCTTTATTGACTATGCCAGAGCCTTTGACTGTGTGGATCACGGTCAATATACTGTGGAAAATTCTGAAAGAGATGGGAATACCAGACCACCTGACCTGCCTCTTGAGAAATCTGTATGCAGATCAGGAAGCAACAGTCAGAACTGGACATGGAACAATAAACTGGTTCCAAATAGGAAAAGGAGTACATCAAGGCTGTATATTGGCATCCTGCTTATTTAAGAAGTTATATGCAGTACAAGCTAGAATCAAGATTGCTGGGAGAAATATCAATAACCTGAGATATGCAGATGATACCACCCTTATGGCAGAAACTGAAGAAGAACTAAAGAGCCTCTTGATGAAAGTGAAAGAGGAGAGTGAAAAAGTTGGCTTAAAGCTCAACATTCAGAAATCTAAGATCATGGTATCCAGTTCCATCACTTCATGGCAAATAGATGGGGAAACAGTGGAAACAGTGGCTGACTTAATTTTGGGGGCTTCCAAAATCACTGCAAATGGTTATTGCAGCCATGAAATTAAAAGATGCTTACTCCTTGGAAGGAAAGATATGACTAACCTAGACAGCATGTTACAAAGCAGAGACATTACTTTGCCAATACAGGTCCGTCTAGTTAAGGCTATGGTTTTTCCTGTGGTCATGTAAGGATGTGAGAGTTGGACTGTGGAGAAAGCTGAGCCCTGAAGAATTGATGCTTTTGGACGGTGGTATTGGAGAAGACTCTTGAGAGTCCCTTGGACTTCAAGGAGACCCAACCAGTCCATCCTAAAGGAGATCAGTTTTGGGTATACTTTGGAAGGACTGATGCTGAAGCTGAAACCAATACTTTGGCCACCTCTTGCAAACAGTTGACTTATTGGAAAAGACCCTGATGCTGGGAGGGATTTGGGGCAGGAGGAGAAGGGGACGACTGAGGATGAGATGGCTGGATGGCATCACCAACTCGATGGACATGAGTTTGGGTAAACTCTGGACATGAGTTTGGGTAAACTCTGGGAGTTGGTGATGGATGGGAGGCCTGGCATGCTGTGATTCATGGGGTTACAAAGAGTCGAACACGACTGAACAACTGGACTGAACTGAATTGAAACCTCTTAATCCTGCTGGTTTATTCCCTACACCAGATCCAGAAGCAGAGCACCTATCTCATGACTGTGTTCAGAACTTGGATATGTCAATTAATCCCTTTGAACATATAACCGACCAGCCCATGGCTGACCCCACAGTCCCATTCTGGTTCATAGACGGCAGTGGCCAGAAACTAGCCCCACTTGGGGCTGGATAGGCTAATGTCCAGGGTCAGCCCGACAAAGTTATTCCCCCTTACCTCATCAAGTCAGCCACACTCCCAGCTCACACATCCTCACAGAAGGTTGAACTAACAGCTCTTACACAAGCCTTGACTCTAGCCAAAGACCAAAAGGTAAACATTTACACTGACTCCAAGTATGTCTATAACAAACTACATTCTAATATTATAATCTGGAGGGAGAGGGGATTCCTAACTCAAAAGGACACATCTATTCTCAGTGCTTCTTTTATTTCTGAACTCCTCCATTGTGGCTCAGCTTCCAAAATAAGACACTGTAATATATTGCCGGGACATCAGCGACACAGTCCTATGTCCTTTTATAACAATAAAGCAAATCCTGAAGCAAAGCCTCAGGCTGCCTCTATTAGTCCTGTCTTTACTATAGCCCAAACTGATGAGCCTAACATCCACACTTTCACTTTTCACTTTTATGCATTGGAGAAGGAAATGGCAAACCACTCCAGTGTTCTTGCCTGGAGAATCCCAGGGATGGGGGAGCCTGTTGGGCTGCTGTCTATGGGGTTGCACAGAATCAGACATGACTGAATAGACTTAGCAACATCCACACATTACTCTCATATTTACATTCCCTTATCCAACCCTCTACAAAAGTACTTAAGACTTTCCTTCAGAACTTTATTGAGCTGACCAAGGACGATGCAACTTATTTAAATAATCTCACCCAAACTTGTACCATTTGTCAATGGACAAGTCCTAATTCTAACATTCACCCCCTCCTTTCCCCACTCACCAAATTTGAGGGCATTTTCCAGCACAAGACTGGCAACTAGATTTCACCCACATTCCACCCATAAAAAGATTAAATTTCATCTGGTCTTCGTAGATACACTTTCTGGATGAACTGAAGCTTTCCTGACTACTAACAAATGAGCCCCTACTGTGGCTCGCCTTATTCTCACTGAAACCTTCTCTAATATTTGGAATGCCTTCCTCCCTCCAGTGTGACAATGGGCCCAGATTCACACCCAAATCACCCAAATATTGCACGAACACTTCAAATTCCTTGGAGGTTTCACATTCCTTATCACTCCCCAGTTCTCTGGTAACATTGAAAGAGCCAAGGGAGTCCTAAGTGAAACTCTGACCAAATTAACAATTGAACTTCATTAAGATTGGACTAAACTCCTCCCTTTAGCCCTCTTAAAGGTCCGGGCTTTACCAAAAAATCCTCTAAGTATCGGTCCATTTGAGGCCATGTATGAGAGGCCCATAATACCTTTGGGTCTTTCCTTCTCCCAGGATGGTCCCAGACTGCCATCCCACCTTCCTTTTCCCTTTCTTGCCCAGATAGGAGATGCCTTTTGGCAATGTATGGATAACCTACTCGCTCGACCACATCCCAATCTCCCGTACCATCCCTCCAAATAGGAGATAATGTCTATATGACAGTTCAGTCCCATTCAGATCTAAACCCTACATTGCAAGGATCCTACACGGTAATTCTGCTGACCCGTCCACTGCAAAATTAAAAGAAATCACCCCTTGGGTGCACATTACTTGACTAAAAAAGTTTATGCAGCCCAATGATGAGAATGCTTGCCAGACTAATACTTACCAAGTTTCTCACACAAGCCCTACAACTCTAAAGTTCTCACAGCTTCCACCAACCTCAACTGACATTGGATGAGGCTGTCAGTTTCAAGGTTATAATTATTTCTGGAACAACTCCTGGCAGATATCTGGGTCTTGAGTCCTCAAGGATCTACATTCAAACACGTTGAAGATTACATCTCCACCCTGTGGCTGCAAGGAATCTTTTATAACTTTTATCCTTTTGAAATATTCTTCTCCATAGGTCTTATATTCACTTCCCCAAATGTTGGTTAGCATCTTCTTATCTTTTTTTTTTTTCCCCCTCTGACTCAAGAACTCTTTCAAAACCCTAACCTCAACTATCTATTCTGGACCCTTAATTTAACACATACTCTCAATGCTTCTTACCCACAATTGGCTAAAGACTGCTGGGTACGTCTATCCATAACTCCTCTGGGAGATTCAGTCCTCCTCACATCCATCCTTGACTGGACAACTGGTAACATATCCCTACACCACTCATACCATGAGGAGCCTTCATTTGTCTCATATCTTAAATATCTTCACACTATTGATCAAACCTGGAATTTGGACAAACTCTTAGAATCTTTGCTCACTGACCTTCCCTCCTACAACAGGAAACTTCCAACTGGAGGCCCTATCACCCAGAAAGTAACACTATTACAACCAGCTCCTTTTTGCATATCTAGAAATTCTCAAAATAGTTCATATGACCAACCTTTGGGCATAATCCCTAAACCCATGTGTAACCATATCTCCACTTTACTTGCCACTGGAAAGACTATATATAATATTTCTGGTCCTACAGGACACTCTTTAACCTTTAAAGGATGATTTCCCTCAGCATACTTCTCCACATCTCCCATCGTTGGGGCCACCTTAGCGGGGTCCCTGAGCATTCTTGAATGAACTATCAAATCCCCCCCCCCCCCGACTCCTCTTCACCTTCGACTTCAGCTGTTGTATTGTGACACCTGGGCTGTTTTTCTTGTGTGGGGCATCTACATACCTCTGTTTACCTACTAATTCGATGGGAACCTACACCCTGATATATTCCAGTCTTAACATTTTTATAGTCCCCAGTGATCAACCCCTACCTATTCCTTTCATTCAAAGGCAAATGAAACGAACCATTCATTTCATCCCCCTCTTGGTAGGACTACGAATAGTGGCTGGAATTGGAACAGAAACTGCCGGTCTAACCACTTCCATCCAAAACTTCCAGGCACTATCTAAAGACTTATCAGACAGCCTCCAAGAAATATCCCAAGGTCTAATAGCTGTTCAAAATCAACTCGATTCCTTGGCAGCTCTAGCGTTACAAAATAGAAGGGGATTAGATCTACTCATTGTAAAAAAAGGGAGGTTTCTGCCTTTTTCTGGATGAATCCTGCTGCTTCTATGTCAACCGGTTGGCCCATTTCTCAGAATCTTCTCACAATAACAAGAGTGGCTATTATAAATTCACCTGTACACAGGCACAACCATTTCCTGCCTCATCTCCTTCCCCTTTGACCTGAACAAGGTCCACTTTCCCTCCTCTATGTGGGGTAATTCTCACAGTGGACTCAGACTTGCTGAGGAGGCCTGACTGAAGATGGTTGCAGCTCTGTTGTGAGCTGAATAAAAGAATGAGTACAATCAGTGGATGCAGGTTCTTCTGTCTTCCTGATGATGGAGTTTTAAAAGCCTGAACATAATAGAAAACTTAAGAAGGAAATTTTCTTTATCTTTTCCCATTTTGAAGTAACAAAAATTTGAAATTAGTATCAGAAGGTCTCTATCTCCAAGCTGTTCAGTTCAGTTCAATTCAGTCACTCAGTTGTGTCTGACTCTTTGAGACCCCATGAATCGCAGCATGCCAGGCCTCCCTGTTCATCATCAACTCCCTGGAGTTCACTCAGACTCACATCCATTGAGTCCGTGATGCCATCCAGCCATCTCATCTTTGGTCATCCCCTTCTCCTCCTGCCCCCAATCCCTCCCAGCATCAGGGTCTTTTCCAATGAGTCAACTCTTCGCATGAGGTGGCCAAAGTACTGAAGTTTCAGCTTTAGCATCATTCCTTCCAAAGAAATCCCAAGGTTGATCTCCTTCAGAATGGACTGGTGGGATCTCCTTGCAGTCCAAGGGACTCTTTAAAGTCTTCTCCAACACCACAGTTCAAAAGCGTCAATTCTTTGGCACTCAGCCTTCTTCACATTCCAACTCTCACATCCATACATGACCACAGGAAAAACCATAGCCTTGATTAGACAGACCTTAGTCAGCAAAGTAATGTCTCTGCTTTTCAATATGCTATCTAGGTTGGTCATAACTTTTCTTCCAAGGAGTAAGTGTCTTTTAATTTCATGTCTACAGTCACCATCTGCAATGATTTTGGAGCCCCCAAAAGTAAAGTCTGACACTGTTTCCACTGTTTCCCCATCTATTTCCCATGAAGTGATGGGACCAGATGTTATGATCTTCGTTGTCTGAATGTTGAGCTTTAAGCCAACTTTTTCACTCTCCTCTTTCACTTTCATCAAGAGGCTTTTTAGCTCCTCTGAACTTTCTGCCATAAGGGTGGTGTCATCTGCATATCTGAGGTTACAAATAACTCTGTGTATAAATATGTAAGAGTAGTTTGCACATTCTCTCTTATTACATTTTATTTCTATGTAACAGGAGATTAGAGATTTCAGCATCAATTTAGCAAACTAGTCATATCCCAACCATTCTGGAAAATGGATTGACATCAATTATAGACCACAAGCATTTTATTTTTGAAATCCCTAATAAAACTGGGATGTCACAGTGAGTGTACATATCAGATACAAGAGGATGCAACAATTTCTGGAAGGAGCACTGGGGCAGAACATCCACAGTCAGCATGGGCCTAGAGAGGCTAGGGCTAAGGCGACCGTGGAGGAGACAGAAGCACCGTGGGGAGGTGGGCTTCAGACATTTCATCTGCGATGGGATGGGGCTGAGGATTCACTGAAGATATGACCATGAGACATCTGGCCAGATTGTCTCCTCACTTGCCCTTTTTCAGAGGCTCACACTTTAAGGTCTCTCTTCCTGAGTGCATAACTGAAGGATTCTGCCCTAAAGATTAGAGCATCTCCAGAGAAAATCCTCCACATTCGGGCATTTCGTGTTCTGTCTCCATAACAGCCTGTCCCACAATCACCTCAGATGAGGCCTGTACTCAGAACCCTCACTTACAGGTGAAACTTCCAGCTTTTCTAATGATTTATTCCCAAACTTGAAAAGGTAACCAGGGAGAACTGCCATTTGAGGACAAACTGCAATATGATGGAGAGATGAAAAAGATAAACAGAAAAAATAACCCTGTGGGGGCCAAAACTCAGCAAACAAAACCATGAAAAAAACTAACAAAGGGGAAATAAATTTCTCTTTCCACTATCTAGAGTCATCGTTTAACTTAAATGCCACAGTGGAAAAGAAAACAAGTCTGTGATTGTAGCTTCTTTTTATTTTCAATCAAAGCATGTATTCAAGCTTGGTCATTGACTTTATTCACCAGATTGAGACTCTGTCAAAAACTAAATTCATTCTCATGAGGTCAAGGTTATGATCTCTAAGGACAGTCAAAGCATTTGCCAGAGTTATGCCCTATACTGGTTGTGAGAGTCTCCATTCACATCAGTAAGCTTCACTGCCTGCTTTCTCTTCAGTCACAAGGACATGAAGAATCCACCCCACAGATGCTTTACTGGTCAAAGCTGTCTTTGACTAATCTTGAGTACATAAGGATCAGGGCTCTGAGGGACACTTCTACCACTTCATATATGCAGGCTCTACTCCACCTCTATGACTCTCCTGACTGTCAGATTTTTCATAAGTATCATGCAGAAAACAAAGATCATGGCATCCTGTTCCATCACTTCATGGGAAATAGATGGAGAAACAGTGGAAACAGTGTCAGACTTTATTTTTTTGGGCTACAAAGTCACTGCAGATGATGACTGCAGCCATGAAATTAAAAGATGCTTACTCCTTGGAAGAAAAGTTATGACCAACCTAGATAGCATATTGAAAAGCAGAGACATTACTTTGCCAACTAAGGTCTGTCTAGTCAAGGTTATGGTTTTTCCTGTGTTCATGTGAAGAAGACTGAGCACCAAAGAACTGATGCTTTTGAACTGTGGTGTTGGAGAAGACTCTTAAGAGTCCCTTGGACTGCAAGGAGACCCAACCAGTCCATTCTGAAAGAGATCAGCCCTGGGATTTCTCTGGAAGAATGATGCTTATGCTGAAACTCCAGTACTTTGGCCACCTCATGCGAAGAGTTGTCTCTGGAAAAGACTCTGATAGTGGGAGGGATTGGGGGCAGGAGGAGAAGGGGATAACCGAGGATGAGATGGCTGGATTGCATCACTGACTCGATGGATGTGAGTCTGAGTGAACTCTGGGAGTTCATGATAGACAGGGAGGCCTGGCATGCTGTGACTCATGGGGTTGCAAAGAGTTGGACACGACTGAGCAACTGAACTGAACCGAACCAGTCTGAGAGGGATGTGGCCAACTCAAACTTCTTCCTGTAATCTGAAAGAGCACAGTGTTTCTCTGGACTCCTGCTACACCGCTCAGAGCATCCAATGCCGCTATTTCAGGAATAGAATGGGAAGATCTTAGGTTTCTTCTGTAGAGTGCTCTCCACAGAAAATGAGGTAATCTATATCTAAGCTTTGTATTAAGTAAGAAAGACATCACAAAGAGAGAGGACATATATTCTTGTCTCCTACAGACTCGTCATGCTGGCTCCGTTAGTGTTTCATGAAGGAAATCTTGGATAGCTGCTACCCTAAGCAGAACCTCTCTCCAACCACTGCTCATCCATTTGTGTAATTAAAGCATTCAAACCAGTAATCAAGCTGAATTTCATTGAAGGGTAAAGCTTTTCCTTCCGATGGCTTGTGCCAGCTTCTGCTGAAGGCCGAGCAGTGTGGACGGGGCTGCTTCCATCTGCACCCCTGCCCTCGCCTTCTCCTCCTCCAGCCACTGGCCTTGCTTCTGACTCCTCCTTGGTTGGAGGAGAGAGAAGAAACCACTGAAGACAAGTCCAGCGCAACCTGGTCTTTGGGGAATGGAGGCACACTTAGGGTCTCTTTTTCTCATGGGGCTCCATTAATGACTCTGCAGATAGCCTCCCCTGGAAATCTACCATTACATGTCCAACTGCTGACTGCTATCTGCTTTCCAGCTGGTCATTCAACTCCAGTTCCTGGCAGAGTTGGGATTCCTGGTAGACTTCCAGTCAAGTGCCCTCCAAGCCAGCTTTGGCTGGCCCCTTCCTGTGTGGCCTACAGCTGATCTGTGGGAAGAACACACTTGGGTTCCACAGTCAGTGAGAGATATGGTTGCTTCAAATCAGCCTCCTCAGTCTTTATTCTTTGGCATATGGCAACATCTTTTATATTTCCCCCAGGAGCATCTGGCTGTAAAGTTTCAATCCAGAGGACACTGGTTATGTCCCCCAGGAATCTCTTACCATGCAGCATTCATGTCCTCAGGCAGCACCAAGACCTAAGGGGCCACCTTATTGGTGTGAGGTGAGCGAGAACTCTTGTCCTGTTGGGTAGAGCACAAGAGGATTCCCCGTGGAGTCTCCTTAATGAAATGCCACGGTTACAGAGAGATTACCCTCTTGACTAGGGGAGCCACTACTGTAGGCATAATCCCCCCAGATTTGCCAATTCTGAAGGTTGTTGTCCTTCCAATCAAAGTGTCCTCTTTTACAAAGCCCTTTCCTCATAGATCAATTGGTAAAAATCCACCTGCAATCCAAGGAGGCCCCAGTTTGATTCCTGGGTTGCGAAGATCTGCTGGAGAAGGGAAACGCTACCCACTCCAGTATTCTGCTCTGGAGAATTCCATGGACTATAGTCCACAAGGTCACAAAGAGTCAGACACAACTGAGTCAGTTTCACTTTCACTTTCCTCTTGAACTACTCAAATACCTACTGAATTATTTGAAAAACTACACCCACAGAACTGGTTACCATCTGCTTCCTTTCAAGTTCTACACAAACCTTTTAGTACATAAGACTGGAATGTGGGGATGTTGTCAATGCTGAGTTAGTAGAAATGAATATTTATGTTAATATCTTGCCACTTTCACCCTAGGCCTCTCACATAACCTTCAGTTCAAAGTTTCAATGTCAGACCCTCTCTATGACTCTGATACTCACCTTGTCACAAACCTAATTGAATGCTGTCACTCCTGAGTTTACCCTGATGGTCTCGCCTGCAGACCCTAACTTTCCTCTTTCTGAAAGGAAGGTGGCTTATCATCCCATCACCCACATGCACACATCCTATACATCCTTCAGAGTCGACCTCAAGCCCAGAATTCTACCTCAAGTCTTCTCCTATGAATCCTGCTTTCCTCAACTACAGATCATGGCTATGGCATGTTTCAACCATAGCAATAGTACACACAATGAGTGCTGGAACTTCCTGAGACCTCAGGGTTCAGAACCACCTTCAGAGAGAACTGGGATATAATGAAAGTGAAGATAATCTAATGGTCAAGAATTCATGCATCAAGGAAAAGATGATGCCTATATGACACATCTGAATTACTCATTTTACTTCTGAGTATGTTTTACCTTCAAAAATAGAACATAGGTTTGAGAGAAAAGAAATCAGCTCCTTTAAGTTGCACCTTCATTAGGTCCTAACACAAGCATAGAAACACACAAGCTAACTGACTTCATAATGCTTCTGCAAATCCCTGAGAGAAAATATCATCAAAATGGTTCATAAAGTAAATATGTGTGGGCAGTGCATGATTGTTCGCTCTCTAGAGATAATGTTGAACTGATGAATCATTCACAAGGAACTAACTATAAACATAAGATTTTGTTATAGCAAATAGCAGTTGGGGCCTGCTGTTTTGTTTTTTTTTTTCACATGTACTATGAATATTTCTCACAACAGACTTCTCTTGCACGTTGTCTTACTCTATTCATAGTTTTTTTGATGAATGTTAGAATGAGCAGGTATTTGAGATGTTATTTTTGCCCAATTTAATCTCCAGGAAATGGCAACCCACTCCAGTACTTTTGCCTGGAAAATCCCATGGATGGAGGAGCCTGGGAGGCCCTGGGAGGCTGTAGTCCATGGGGTCACAAAGAGTCGGACATGACTGAGCGACTTCACTTTCTTTTCTTTTCCTTTCCTTTTCCCTGTGTCCCTAAGTTTCACGGATGCAGTAAACACTGTCACTTTCAGAAAAAAAACAAAGGACAGCTGTAAAAATTCCAGATATTTGAGTTGGAGTTATCTGCCATATATATTTTCATATAAACTCATCTCTCTATCACTGACATTTTGTAATGATTTTAGCAAGATAGAACCTTTAATGTGCTCACTGCCAAGGTCACAGTCTATGTGGTTAAGTTTTCCCAGAGATTTCAACAGTCACATGAGACTTTCCTGCTGTCAAGGGATTGAAAAAAAACAAGAAAAAACAATAAAAATCAGGGAATGTGTTCAAATAGCAAAAGAAATAGGTATCATAAGATGCATCCACCAGGATTCTAGCAGAAAAAATATGGTCTATAGTGATATTTGAAGCAGAGTCCTATGAGCGATGGATACAAGGTTTGAAAATGACAAGGGAGAGGTCCAGTAACAGTGAGGAAATTGTATCAGTACCCTAACTGGTGAACAGAAGGGGAATCCAGAAGGAGAGTTGGGTGGAGAGATCTCGAGGAGAGGAGCTATTACCTTCAACTTAGGGTAGCAACTACTCAGAGATGACCTAGCAGGGAGAGAGGCAGGGGAACAGATATACTGATCTTGCTTTTCTACCTTCAAGAGATCTTCTTGGATTTCCTTTGGCAGAAACCAAGCAGAGGACTGACAGCAAGAGACCCACTGATGTAGTCCATGCAGATCAGCCTCCCAGGCAACAAGCTAAATTGAAGGGGAGAGGGGGGTGAAGTGTGGATGTGCAGAGGCAAACGAAACTATCTGATAGAGAAGAGGTTTTTATATTACAGGTAGGAGCACATGAAGTTAGGACAGTACCTTAAAAGAGGGAGAGAGCCCACTGGTGAGGTTGGACCCATGTCTTGTGAAAGTTTCGTAGTTGGGAGGACTTATGCCTCTGCTCTGGTGGAGGAAACTGGACTTTGTCTCTCTGAAGGGCAGTGCTGTATCTAGCAGTGTGTGTTCAGGTGTCTATGGGCTTGATATGGCTTTGGGCAGTCATTCTGCTAATGATCAGGGTTGTGTTTCTGTTTTGCAAATGGTTTGGCGTGAAGTGTCCAGGACTGGAGGTTTCGGGTCTTTGGGTGGGCCTGGGTCTTAGTGTTGATATGCAGCCCTTTGGGAGAGCTCCTGTCAATTAATGTTCTATTAGCAAATGTGCTGTTTGATGCAGAGATCTCAAATCCCTAGGTTGTGCTCTGTGACAACCAACAAGGGTGGAAGGAGGGTTCCAGAGGGAGGGGATATATGTGTACCTATCACTGATTCATGTTGATATATGGCTGGAACCAACATAATACTGGAAAGCAATTTCTTCCAATTAAAAAATAAAGCTGTCTAAAAAGATCAAACTGGTGCCTTTGAAAGACCTTTTACTTTAAAAGCAAGCAAATATGAATTAAAATTCAGCTCTATTGATCACTAGGCAAACATTCAAATGGCTCTAGTCAAATTACTTATATTCCTGAGACTCACTGTCATCTTTTCCATAGGGTTGTTATCAGAATTAATTTAAATAAAATGACATATAAAATATTTTTGTGTAGAAGAACAGTCATGTTAATCTGTACTATACTTAAATGGCATTGGCAGAAAAAAAATGAGATATATTTAATAGCAGAAAGAGGAGAGGAAAAAAAACAAGAGAATTTGCCAACTTCCACGTCTCCATGGACCACAGAATAATGGTGCCAGAGAAGCCCATAGTTCACAAACTTCTCATAGGTGTGGACTGAAATAACACAGCAGATATTACATGAGTGGGGCCTATAGTTAACATAGGCAAGGTTTCTTATTTGAATTTTCCCAAATTGAATCTTTGAACTCTACAAAATGGATCATTACCAGGTTATGTCCATTGCATAAACTCTTAAATTCGTTGGTATTGTGCAGAAGGACAGGTAGGAGCTAGTGGTGCTGGGGAATGAGCTGGGAAGATATTTAATTCTGGTTAACTCTCAGTGCATTGATTTCCCAGATGATGCTAGTGGTAAAGAACCCCCTACCCCCCACTCACCAATGTATGAGATGTAAGTAATGGGGGTTTGATCCCTGGGTCAGGAAAATCCCCTAGAGGATGGCATGGCAACCCACTCCAATATTCTTGCCTGGAGAATCCCACAGACAGAGGAGCCTGGTAGGCTAAAGTCCACGGGGTTGCAAAGAGTCGGACAGGACTAGAGCAACTTAGCATGTGAGCGTGCAGCCCTCACTGCATAACAAACCTTCCCAAAGCATAGTAGCTTAAAACAACAGCAATCATTTATTTTTCTCATGAACCTGCAATTTGGGCAGGACCCCATGGGGATGGCTCATCTTTGCTCTTTGAAGTTTCATCAGTTGGCAGCTGCAGAATCTGCTCTGTGTTGCCTCACCTGGCTGGCAAGC
This sequence comes from Procapra przewalskii, assembly GCA_006410515.1. Lineage (NCBI taxonomy): Eukaryota > Metazoa > Chordata > Mammalia > Artiodactyla > Bovidae > Procapra > Procapra przewalskii. The sequence continues at coordinate 5,697,877 of SJYF01000810.1, read as the reverse complement.
TGATTCTGGATGCAGATGAAATATTAGCCCAGGGAGTGGATCAGTGACTTCAGGCCCTCATCACGGGAGGTGACTTGGGCTTCTATTCAGGCTTCCTCACAACAGGATGGGCAAATTCCAAGGGTAAGGCATTTTCCCTATCTAATCTTAGAAGTCACATGGTGTTGCTTCAACCACCCACTATTTATCAAAGCAGTCACAGAGTCCCTCCAATTCCAAGGTAGGGGACGTAGACCCATAGCTCAAGGGAGAGAGATCATAAGAGGAAGTCAGATTGTAAGAAGTCAGAAAATATGGTTCTAACAATCTTTGGCAACTATAAACTCTAGTATTAACAAGTTATAGTAAAGTGAGGAGTAAAAATAAATTTTATACTACCACAACTTGGGTCATATGTTTGAAAGCATATTTTTAATCATGTTGAATGCAGTTTGAAATGTATTCATCTCAGCTTGTTCCCTTATGTTTTTCATTCATTCATCATGCTTCTGAATTAGTAACTTTGTTTCTCCTTTTCTTCTGGTGGTTTATGGCCATATTCCTTTTCTACTAGTTTAATTTCGCTTTGTAATTGATCAGCATAGACTTTCTTCAAGTGTTCCTCCTGCTGTCTCAGCTTTTGGTCTATGTCCTTGTAAATGAGTTCAGAATAGTAAGCCCCCTGGTTGTTCTGCACCGTCTTGTCTATCAGCTCCAGCAGCTCCTGCACCTGAGCTTCCTTCTCAGCCTGCTCTGTGTTTCTGCTGTTGCTGATGGCATAGTGGCGCTCTCCACACTCCTGGAGGAGGCTTCGTGGGTTTACATCTGCATTCTTCAAAAAGTAGCTCAGGCTCTGGTCCCCCAGTTCACCTCTGCAGGTGAATGAGATGATCATATACTTCATGGCTGCTTTCCCAAACAGATCCTTGACCAACGCCACGGTTTGCTGCTCTTCCTGTGTGTAGCGGCCCAGCCTCAGGACCAAGATGACGGCATGAGGCCCGGGACAGGAGGTGAGGACACATCGGCTGTTTCCCGGCAGATGGTGTTCAGAGTCTCCTTGGTGTCAAAGAGCCCTGGAGAGTCAACAACGAGAAGGTCTCTTGCCTTCCATTCTGGGATACTTTCTGACAAGTTTTGGTAACAGCTTCCAGAGAAATCCTAGAGTTGAATACATTTTCCCCGAGGATGGTGTTTGCAGCCGCACTTTGTCCACTTCCGGTCTTCCGCCCAGCATGGCCCTCAGAGCGCTGTTTGGTGTGGCAGCCGTGTTCACATCAAGAGACTCGGCGCAGGCACCCGCACCACCTTAGTAAAAGGAAGGAGAGGGGAAAGGGTCAATTTAGGGAAGTAGAAGCCATTTCCAGCTGTCTTTTTTCTTCTTCTTCTTTTTCTCCCTGAAAGTTTCTGATATTCTCTTTTGCATACTGACCCTAGTAGAGACAGCAAATTTAAACAGTTCAAT
>SJYF01000810.1:5683496-5696399 GCA_006410515.1 Procapra przewalskii | reverse complement strand
TGTTATCGAAGAAATAACCAAGTTGTTAAGAGTGTCCCCACAAAAGTGTCAGGTCTTCATGGTTTCATAGGGAGCTCACTGAAACCTTTAAAGACCTTACAATCTCAGTGCTGTGCGGACTATTTCTGATCACATAGCAATGAAGGGAAATGTTCAGCATTTTCTATGAAGCAAGTGTAATGTTGATTCCAAAGCTAACAAAGATTTTACAATAAATAAAGCTATAGACATGTCTCATGTGTAAATATTGATACAAAAGTCCTAAATAATTTATTAGATGCAAAAAGCAGTATCACATGAATAAGGATGATTGTCAGATATACTAGGGTGATTCAACATGAGGATTTTGATTGTTACAATACATCCCACAAACAGATTAAGAAGAAAAGTGACTAGGTGCAGAAGAAATATTTGGCCAAATTCAATCCTGATTCATGTTTAAAGCAGTCCATCAAATTTAAATTAATTGATTCCTCTTTAACATGATTGTATGTATATATAAAATAAAAAAAATTTTGTTATCACTTTTTTTTTCATGCAACTAAAATTGTTATTTGGCCACTAAGTTGTGTCAAACTCTTTTGTGACCCCATTTATTGTAGCCTGCTTGGCTCCTCTGTCCATGGCATTACCCAGGCAAGAATACTAGAGTGGTTTGTCATTTCCTTCTCCAGAGGATCTTACACAACCAGGGATCAAACCTAAGCCTCTTGCATTGGCAGGTGGATTCTTTGCCACTGAGCCACCTGGGAAACTCAGCAACTAAAGCAGTTGATTATAAAATTTATTTGGATGAAGGAAAAGAAATTAGCCTGGGCAATCAAGCCAAAAAAAAAAATGAGGTAAGACTAGCTTTGCCAGGTAGTAGAATATAACAGTTTCTATAATTAAAGCAGTATGATATTGGTGCATGGATAGACAGAACAGTGAAACGAAAACAGAAAATTCAAATATAGGCCAAGTTGATCACACAATATTCATTTATATTCAAATCATTTACATTATGCTATATTTATATTCAGTAAGATAGCATCTCACATCAACGCAAAGAAAGATGGACTAATAAGGAACATTGAGAAAATCATATAGAAAAAATAAAACTGTGTCCATTTCTTCTTGCTGTTCAACTTCCAAACAGATCAGAAATTTAAATGTAGAAAAAGTTAATCCATATAAATAATAGAAGAAACATGAGTAAATCTTTGTAACCTAGGTATAGATAAAATATTTATAAGATTTGGAATAGAGTAATGTTGTGTGAAAATCACTTAGTCATGTATGACTCTTTGTGATTCCATAGACTATACCACCCACGGAATTCTCCAGGCTAGAATACTGGGGTGGGTAACGTTTCCCTTCTCTAGATCATCTCCCCAAAACCAGGGACTGAACCCAGGTATTCCACATGGGAGGTGGATTCTTTACGAGCTGAGCCACAGGGAAGCCCAGAGTAAGGAAAGAGACTCCTAAATTTGATTACATAAAAATTAAACAGATATTGTGGGGATATACACATTAAAACAAAAAATTCAAACCAGGGGGAAAAAATTCCTACTTATATAAAAGAAGGGCCATTTCCCTTTTATACAAATAATATCTTTACAAATAGACAATAAGCACATGAAAAGATGCTCAGCATCACTAACTACTCAAGAAAGGCAATCAAAAATATCTTGATATTTCACCTCACAGCAGTCAGAATTGCCACCATCAAAAAGTCTACAAATAATTCTGGAGAGAGTGTGGAGAAAAGGGGACCCTCCTCCACTCTTGGTAGAAACATAAATTGGTATAGCCTCTATGAAGAACAGTATGGAAGATCTGCAAGAAACTAGGAGTAGAGTTGCCATATGATCCAGCGATCCAACTCCTGGGCATATTATCCAGATAAAGCTCTAATGTGAAAAGATACGTGCAGCCCTATGTTCAGAGTAGCACTATTTATAATAGCCCAGATGTGGAAACAACCTAATTGTCCATCTACAGATGAATGTGCAAAGAACTGCGGTTTGTATATACAATGGGATATTACTCAGCCATAAAAGAGAAGGAAATAATGCCATTTGCAGCAACATGGATGAAATGAGCTGTTTTCACATTGAGTGAAGTAAGTCAGAAAAAAACAAATATTATATGGTACAATTTATATGTGAAATCTAAAAAAATTAATGACCTTATTTACAAAACAGAAACAGACTCACTGACACAGAAAACACACGTATGATTATCAAATAGGAAAGTCAGCTGCTGCTGCTGCTGTTGCTAAGTTGCTTCAGTTGTGTCCGACTCTGTGCGACCCCATAGATGGCAGCCCACCAGGCACCCCCGTTGCTGGGATTCTCGAGGCAAGAACACTGGAGCGGGTTGCCATGTCATTCTCCAATGCATGAAAGTGAAAGTGAAGATGCTCAATCATGTCTGACTCTCAGCGACCCCATGGATTGCAGCGTACCAGGCTACTCTGTCCCTGCGATTCTCTAGGCAAGAGTCCTGGGAAAAGGGATAAATTAGGAGTATGGGATTTATGGATACATACCACTATATATTGGAGAAGGAAATCGCAACCCATTCCAGTATTCTTGCCTGGAGAATCCCATGGACGGAGGAGCTTGGTGGGCTACAGTCCACGGGTCGCAAAGAGTCAGACACAACTGAGCGACTTCACTTTCACTTCATCACTATATATGGATACATACCACTAACTTCCCTGGTGGCTCAGACGGTAAAGCGTCTGTCTACAATGTGAGAGACCTGGGTTCTATCCCTGGGTTGGGAAGATTCCCTGGGAAAAAAAATGGCAACCCATTCCAGTACTCTTGCCTTGAAAATCCCATGGACGGAGGAGCTTGGTGCAGGCTACTATCCATGGGGTCGCAAAGAGTCAGGCACGACTGAGCAGCTTCACTTTCACCACTATATATTCTCTGTGGCTCAAGGGGTAAAGAATCTGCCTGCACTGTGCAAGACCTGGGCTCGATCCTGGGTAAGGAAGATCCACTGGAGAAGGGGAAGACTACCCACTCCAGTATTCTGGCCTAGAGAATTCCATGGACTACAGAAGAACTGTACAAAAAAGATCTTCATGACCCAGATAATCATGATGGTGTAATCACTCACCTAGAGGAGACATCCTGGAATGTGAAGTCAAGTGGGCCTGAGAATGCATCATTATGAACAAAGCTAGTGGAGGTGATGGAATTCCAGTGAAGCTGTTTCAAATCCTGAAAGATGATGCTCTGAAAGTGCTGCACTCAATATGCTAGCAAATTTGGAAAACTCAGCAGTGGCCACAGAACTGGAAAAGGTCAGTTTTCATTCCAAAGAAAGGCAATGCCAAAGAATGCTCAAACTACCGCACAATTGCACTCATCTCACATGCTAGTAAAATAATGCTTAAAATTCTCCAAGCTAGGCTTCAACAATATGTGAACTGTGAACTGCCAGATGTTCAAGCTGGATTTAGGAAAAGCAGAGGAACCAAAGATCAAATTGCCAACATCTTCTGGATCATTGAAAAAGCAAGAGAGTTCCAAAATAAAAAAATCTATTTCTGCTTTATTGACTATGCCAAAGCTTTTGACTGTGTGGATCACAATAAACTGTGGAAAATACTGAAAGAGATGGGAATATTAGACCACCTGACTTGCCTCTTGAGAAACTTATATGCAGGTCAGGAATAAACAGTTAGAATTGGACATGGAACAACACACTGGTTCCAAATAGGAAAAGGAGTACATCAAGGCTGTATATTGTCAACCTGCTTATATAACTTATATGTGGAGTACATCATGAGAAACACGGGGCTGGAGGAAATACAAGCTGGAATCAGGATTGCAAGGTGAAATATCAGTAACCTCAGATATTCAGATGATACCACCCTTATAGCAGAAAGTGAAGAAAAACTAAAGAAGCTCTTGATGAAAGAGGAAGAGTGAAAATGGAGAGTGAAAAAGGAGAGCGAAAATGTTGGCTTAAAGCTCAACATTCAGAAAACGAAGATCATGGCATCTGGTCCCATCACTTCATGGCAAATAGATGGAGAAACAGTGGAAACAATGGCTGACTTTATTTTTCTAGGATCCAAAAATCACTGCAGATGGTGATTGCAGCCATGAAATTAAAAGATGCTTTGCAAAGTGCTGGACACTACTAAGCGACTGAACTGAACTGAACTGAACTCCTTGGAAGGAAAGTTATGACAAATCTAGAGAGCATATTAAAAAGCAGAGACATTACTTTGCCAAGAAAGATCCAGCTAGTCAAGGCTATGGTTTTTCCAGTGCTCATGTATGGATGTGAGAGTTGGACTATAAAGAAAGCTGAGCACCAAAGAATTGATGCTTTTGAACTGTGGTGTTGGAGAAGACTCTTGAGAGTCCTTTGGACTTCAAGGAGATCCATCGAGTCCATCCTAAAGGAGATCAATCCTGGGTGTTCATTGGAAGGACGGATGTTGAAGCTGAAACTCCAATACTTTGGCCACCTGATGGGAAGAGCTGACTCATTTGAAAAGACCCTGATACTGGGAAAGATTGAGGGCGGAAGATGAGGGGATGACAGAGGATGAGACAGTCTGATGGCATCACCAACTAGATGGACATGTGTTTGGGTAGACCCTGAGAGTTAGTGATGAACAAGGAAGCCTGGAGTGCTGTGGTTCATGGAGTCGCAGAGTCAGATAGGAGTGAGTGACTTTCACTCACCACTATATATAAAGTAGATGAGCAAAAAGGATTTACTGTATAGTGAAAAGGACCTATATTCAAAATTTTTTAATAACTATAATGGAAAAGAAACAGAAATGTGTATATATATGGTATATATATATATCTCACTCACTTTGCTGCAATTATAGTAAATCTACAATCAGTTCAGTTCAGTTCAGGCACTCAGTCGTGTCCCTCATTGAGATCCCATGAATTGCAGCACGCCAGGCTTCCCTGTCCATCGCCAACTCCTGGAGATCACTCAGACTCATATCCATAGAGTCAGTGATGCCATCCAGCCATCTCATCCTCTGTTGTCCCTTTCTCCTCCTGCCCCGAATCCCTCCCAGCATCAGAGTCATTTCCAATGAGTCAACTCTTCGCATGAGGTGGCCAAAGGAAGGGAGTTTCAGCTTTAGCATTGTTCCTTCCAAAGAAATCCCAGGGCTGATCTCCTTCAGAATGGACTGGTTGGATCTCCTTGTAGTCCAAGGGACTCTCAAGAGTCTTCTCCAACACCGCAGTTCAAAAGCATCAGTTCTTTGGTGCTCAGTCTTCTTCACATGACCACAGGAAAAACCATAGCCTTGACTAGATGGGCCTTAGTTGGCAAAGTAATGTATTTGCTTTTGAATATGCTATCTAGGTTGGTCATAACTTTTCTTCCAAAGAGTACGCGTCTTTTAATTTCATGGCTGCAGTCACAATCTGCAGTGATTTTGCAACCCCCCAAATTAAAGTCTGACACTGTTTCCCCATCTATTTCCCATGAAGTGATGGGACCGGATGCCATGATCTTTGTTTTCTGAATGTTGAGTTTTAAGCCAAGTTTTTCACTCTCCACTTTCACTTTCATCAAGAAGCTTTTTAGTTCCTCTTCACTTTCTGCCATAAGGGTGGTGTCATCTGCATATCTGAAGTCATTGATATTTCTCCTGGCAATCTTGCTTCCAGCTTGTGCTTCTTCCAGTCCAGCATTTCTCATGATGTACTCTGCATAGAAGTTAAATAAGACAATATACAGCCTTGATGCACTCCTTTAACTATTTGAAACCAGTCTGTTGTTCCATGTCCAGTTCTAACTGTTGCTTGCTGACCTGCATACAGATTTCTCAAGAGGCAGGTCAGGTGGTCTGGTATTCCCATCTCTTTCAGAATTGTCCACAGTTGATTGTGATCCACACAGTCAAAGGTTTTGGCATAGTCAATAAAGCAGAAATAGATGTTTTTCTGAAACTCTTGCTTTTTCCCCTATCCAGCAGATGTTGGCAATTTGATCTCTGGTTCCTCTGCCTTTTCTAAAACCAGCTTGAACATCAGGAAGTTCATGGTTCACATATTGCTGAAGCCTGGCTTGGAGAATTTTGAGCATTACTTTGCTAGCATGTGAGATGAGTGCAATTGTGCAGTAGTTTGAGCATTCTTTGTCATTGCCTTTCTTTGGAATTGGAATGAAAAGTGACCTTTTCCAGTCCTGTGGCCACTGCTGAGTTTTCCAAATTTGCTAGCATATTGATTGCAGCACTTTCACAGCAACATCATCCAGGATTTTAAATAGCTCTACTGGAATTCCATCACCCCCACTAGCTTCGTTTGCAGTGATGCATTCTCAGGGCCACTTGACTTCACATTTCAGGATGGCAGGCTCTAGATCAGTGGTCACACCATCGTGTTTATCTGGGTTGGGAAGATCTTCTTTGTACAGTTCTTCTGTGTATTCTTGCCACCTCTTCTTAATATCTTCTGCTTCTTTTAGGTCCATACCATTTCTTTCCTTATCAAGCCCATCTTTGCATGAAATGTTCCCTTGGTATTTCTAATTTTTTGAAGAGATCTCTAGTCTTTCCCGTTCTGTTCTTTTCCTCTATTTCTTTGCATTGATCACTGTCTTTCCTATCTTTTCTTGCTATTCTTTGGATCTCTGCATTCAGATGCTTGTATCTTTCCTTTTCTCCTTTGCTTTTCGCCTCTCTTCTTTTCACAGCTATTTGTAAGGCCTCCCCAGACACCTATTTTACTTTTTTGCATTTCTTTTCCATGACTATAGTTCAATAAAAATATTTTAGAAAACAAGCAGTATCTAAAAGTAGAGAAACAGAAGACCAATAACTTAATAGAAAATGGGATAAGAGATATGAATGAAGAAGTTCATGAAAAAATGTAAATATCCTTTGAATATATTAAAATATATTAACATTCGCGCATAGAAAAATATATCAAAACATAAAAAACCATAAAATTAATTAAAGTTATACTATGATGCTATTTTTCACATACACGTTTGGCCAAATTAAAGTTTCTTCACATTATCTATTGGTAAAAAGGTATAGGGGATGGACCCCCTGGTGGCCCAGCGGTTAAGAATCCGCCTTGCAATGCTGGGGATGCAGGTTCCACCCCTGACTGAGGAACTAAGATCCCACATGCCATGGAGCAACTAATCCCACCACAACCAGAAAGACCATGTGTCCCAAGGAAAGATCCCACATGGGCCAACAAAGATCCCGCGTGCTGCAACTAAGACACAGCACAGGCAATTAGATAGATAACTATTTAAAAACAAAAGGTTTAGGGAAGGCAGGTCCTCTCCTGCATGACTACTGGGAAGAGAAAAACAGTCTAAAAGAACCAGAGGAGAAGTTAGCAAGAACTTGCAATGGTACATATGCATTTATTCTTTGATTATCAATCACAATTTTAGGACTTATCACAAAGGTACACTGACAAAAACAAAAGAAAGAAAGAAAATTATGCAGAAAGCTATTAACTGCACCACTGTTTGAAACAGCAAAAGACCAAAAACTTATCAAATGACCATCAATAGGGACCTGCTTGCACTTCATCCAGCCCAGCATTTTGTGTGATGTATTCCGTGTATAAGTTAAATAAGCAGGGTGACAATATACAGCCTCGACGTACTCTTTTTCCAATTTGGAACCAATCTGTTGTTCCACGTCTGGTTCTAATTGTTGCTTATTGACTGGCATACAGATTTTAGAGGAGGCAGTTCAGGTGGTCTGATATTCCCATCTCTTGAAGAATTTTCCATAGTTTGTTGTGATCTACACACTTGAAGGCTTTGGCCTAATCAGTAAAGCAGAAGTAGATGTTTTATGGAATTTCCTTGCTTTTTCTTGCAATGGATGTAGGCAATTTGATCTCTGGTTCCCTTGCCTTTTCTAAATCCAGCTTGAACATCTTGAAGTTCATGTTTAGTGCACTGTTGAAGCCTCACTTGGAGAATTTTGAGCATTACTTTACTAGCGTGTGAGATGGGTGCAATTGTGCAGTACTTTGAACACTTTTGGCATTGCCCTTCTTTTGCATGGAGGGAATACTGATATTTTCTAGTCCTGTGGCCACTGCTGAGATTTCCAAATTTGCTGGCATATTGAGTCCAGCACTTTCACAGCATCATCTTTTAAAATTTGAAATAGCTCAGTTGGAATTCCATCATCTCCATTAGTTTTGTTCATAGTGATGCTTCCTAAGGCCCACTTGCCTTCACATTCCATAATGTCTGGCTCTAGGTGAGTGATCACGCCATCGTGATTATCTGGGTTGTGAAGATTTTTTTGCATAGTTCTCCTGTGTATTCTTGCCATGTCTTCTTAATATCTTCTGTTTCTATTAGGTCCATACCATCTGTCCTTTATTGTGCCCATCTTTGCATGAAATGTTCCATTGGTATCTCTAATTTTCTTGAAGAGATGTCTAATCTTTCCCATTCTGTCTTTTCTTTCAACACTTGGTAAATATTGTGTCCCTTCCTGCTGGCCTCTGATTTCTGATCAACAGTCTGGGGATGGTCCTGAACCACCATGGAGGCAGAGCATGACATGTCTCTCAAGCATCTGCCATTTCTGTCTCCCTGTCTAAAGAATAGTAGGATCCAGACACTACTCCCTATTCCAGTATGTAAGTAGGGATGGGGGTAAAAGTCTCCTGTTGTTTCTGAGTTTGTTCTTGCGCATCAGCTACTTCATGATCACGGTTTACTTGAATGTCACTCAGCTCTGTAGTGAGTCTCAGCTTGATTTGGTTTTGGTCAGCAGCTGACCTCCAGGATCCATGTCCTTTCTAGGTGATTGCTGCCACCAGCATGCCATTCTCAGAGGAGACTAATGTGGAGGCAGCCTGCATTCCCCTTTAGTGCCCTGCTGACCCACATCTATGTAAGACCTGCCATTTCATCTCCCTGAATGGCAGCAAGATGTAATTGTTGTGTGTTGACCAGGGATAACTAGAGAAAGTCACCACAGGGAAGACATGTTCATTTCCCAGGGCTATCATAACAAAGTAGCACAAATGAAGTGGCTTATAATAACAGAAATTTATTCTCTCACAGTTCTGGAGGCCCGAAGTCCAGAATAAATATGCTGACAGGGCCATGATTCTCCTGAAGGCTGTTAGGAAGTTTCCTTCCTTGCCACCTCTATCTTCTAGTGGCCCCTGGCAACATTATTCCCACCTCTGTTTCTGTCTTTATATGACTGTCTATCCAATGCATGTGTCTGTGTCCAGTCCCCGTCTTGTAATAAGGACCACTTGTATGGATTACAGCTCATCCCAGTGGCCTTACCTTAACAATCAAATCTACAAAGACCTTATTTGCGAGTAAGATCACATTCATAGTGTTAGTGCTTCAGCAGCCTTTTGGGACCACAGAGGAAAAAGGCTTAAAAAGTGAAGCTGAATATAAATGTTAACAGAGTACAAGGAACTAAAGCTAAAACCTTGTTGAGGACACTCTCATGAGCCCATTTTTGTTTTTGGATGTTTCATGTAAATGCAATCGTGTCTTCATGTGATCTTTTCCCTGGCTTCTTTCACTTAGCATAATTCCTTCAAAGCTTATTCACATTGTTGCATGTAACTGTACTCCATTCTTTTTTGAAAGGTCTTAGTTGCAGTGCATGGAATCTTCACTGTGTGCCCGATCTCCCTAGTTGTGGCATGCAGCCTCAGTAGTTGTGCCACGCAGCCTCTCTAGTTGTCTAGTTGTGGCATGTGGCCTGTGGAGCAGGAGGGCTCAGTAATTGTGGAGCTCAGTCTTAGCTGTTCCATAGCATATGAAATCTTAGTTTGAACGCTAGAGATCGTACCTGTGTCCCTAGCTTTGGAAAGGGTATTCTTAACCACTGGACCACCATGGAAGTCCCTACTCCATTCCTTTTTATGGCTAAGTAATACTCCATTATATGTATATAACATTGCGTGTGTGTGTGTGTGTGTGTGTGTGTGTGTGTGTGTGTGTGTGTATCCATTCATTAGTTGTCCATTTGGGTTGTTTCCGCTTTATTTTACTATTATGAATAATGATGCTTTACCATTCATGTAGAATTTTTGAACTGAACATGTGTTGTCAGTCCTCTTGGATATATACCTAGGAAGTGAAACGCTGCAATTCATGGGGTCACAAAGAGTCGGACACGACTGAGCGACTGAACTGAACTGAACTGACTGATGGTAATCTATGTTTAATTTTTGAGGAAATGCCAAACTGTTTTCTACAGCAGTTGCATCATTTTACATCCTCACCAGCAGTGGACAAGGGTTAAATTTATCCACATACTCATCAGTATTTGTTATTTTTTCTCTTTGAAAAAAATCCCAGGGAATATGAAGTGGTATCTTATTTTGATTTGCATTTCCCCAATGACAAATGATGTTCATTTTTTAAAATGTATTATTGGCCATTTGTGTATCTTATTTGAAGAAACTCCTATTCAAATCTTTCATTCATTTAAAAATTGGATTATTTGTCTTCTTATTGTAGAGTTGTAAGAGTTCATTATATATTCTGTATGTGAGATCTTTATCAGGTTGGCAAATATTTTCTCCCATTGTTTAGGCGTCTTTTCACTTTCTAGATAGTGTTATTTAATGGGAAAATGTTTTAAATTTTGATTAAATATGACACCTGTTTTTCTTTGGTGCTTTTGATGTCATATATTAGAAACTGTTGTCTAATCCATAGTCATGAAGATTTGCACTTGTTTTCTTCAAAGAGTTTTATAGTTTTAACTCTTACATTTAGGTCTTTGATCTATTTTGAGTTAATGGTTTTATATCATGCAAGATAAGCATCCAAATTTACTATTTTGCTTGTGAATATACAGTGGTCCCAGCACTATATGCTGTTTCTATTCATTAATCTGTTACAGACATTCTTCATAGCGTTCTTTATCCTCTTGTATATATCCCACATATATATAGACAGCTCTCTATTGAACTAGGTGCCTTCTGGGATCCCTAGCATGTTCCTCCCCACATGTCCATCAGCTCAACCAGAGTCACTTAGGAATTTCCTAGCCTTCATTCCTTCCAAAAGCAAGAGCAAGAATCAGATGTTTCTCATTATTTGAGTCATAGATTAAGACTATCCATAGTTCACATGGGGCACTTTGTCATTCTATTTTTGTTTTTTTTTCACATTTATTTTCACAATCACCATCCGTTTTCTCAGAGGAGTGACAGTGGCAGGATATTTCTCTGTTTAAGAGTGTATCGAAAAGTGAACAAGAAAAGCAAGATCCCCTATCAGGACCTCTGCTGAGATCCGCACACAACTCCTTAAACCAAAATGGCCTTTGCAGCTGAGGAAATTTCAAGCCTCAGCATTGGGCAATGGTGTTCCTCTTCGTTTTTTGCAGTCGCATTCATGCAGGGTTTGTGGGCCTCACAAATGTACTCAGTTGTTGCAGATCATTTCTGCATTTTACATGTCTGTTTAGTGATCTCAGGGCTTCCCTGGTGGCTCAGCTGGTAAAGAATCTGCCTGTAATGTGGTAGACCTGGGTTTGATCCCTTTGGGAGTGTGCCCTGGAGAAGAGAAAAGCTACCCACTCCAGTATTGTGGCCTGGAGAATTGCATGGACTTTCACTTAGTGATCTGAGGTCATCAGTAGGCTGAGACTCTCTGGCTGGGTAGGCAAGAGGCAGAGGATACTGTAGGGAGGGACCTGGAAGTGCATAGCTGTATTAGAGATGGGCTTCTGTTGGTGTGTGAAGACGGTGGTGTTGGGGATAAAGCAAATATGAGTAAAGAGATAGGGAGTCACACCTAGGACTGATGATATAGGCTAACCTGGCTCATTTATCTGCACCAGACAGCTGATTCTCTCAGGCATGCCTGGCACAGGGGTGACTGTCCACCCCACAATCGTATCACCAGTCCTCAGCCCACAAAACCTATTTCCCTTTTGAGATACATATAAAATAAAAATCTCCAATCCACTTAAATCTTTAAATTTATCCCTGAATTGAAAAACCGTACCCTGCTTACCCTGTAAGTTGGTCACCTAGTGGGAAAACTCCTCCTTGGGAGGAGACTTTCTGGAGGACCTCCATGTGCCGTAGGGAACCAAATCTCCAATGACAGTCTCTTTGGATGTGCAGAAACATCTGCATTCAAGCTGCTGGGGCGGGGGGTGGGGTGGGGTGGCGACAATCCCCTGTTGGTACAGAGGCACAGGTCTGCACTAATGTCTTCCCTCCTTGCCATCACACACCTGAGTGAGTGTGTGGGTGCATGGTTGTTTGCTGGTGGGGGTCAGGAATGAGACAGCAGCATCTATGTTCAATGCGTGTATAAAGTGGATGAAGAAACAACTGCAAATACTGATTTCTTTGAACACAATGTGACTGTCCAGTACATTTATTTCTTCCATTTAGTTCAGTTCAGTTCAAGCAAATGAATATGTACTCATACTCTGCCCTGGGGCGGTTCTGTCCTTGGGGTCACGGGGCAGTCCAGGGGATGAGAGGGCCAATGGTCCTCATCTGCTTTCAGGAGTAAAAGCAGTTCAGTGACAGGATGGAGTCAAAGGCAGTCTGAGGAAAGGTGGAAAACTCCTAAAATTAACAGCGGCTGTTAGGCTCTGCGGAGAGGGGAGTTCAGGGGCCACCAGGTAACAGTGGAAGCTTCCTGCGGGAGATTTGCCTGGCAGGCCTCTGAGGTTGGTAGATGAGGAGAGGTGAGGGAGAAAGAAGGGAATGCGTGCCCTGAAGCAGCAGCGCACCTGAGACGACCGAGATGATCACTGCAAGGGACGAAGTGTTATTTACAGTGTGTCGGGACTGACCTCACCAAAGGCATCAGGCAGCTAGCTGCAGAGCAGGTACAGCAGGAACAGGGCGCCCAGCAGGGCCGCCAGACCAGCTCACACCAGCCATGGGCCACCGCCACAGCCCG
>SJYF01000810.1:5664389-5677130 GCA_006410515.1 Procapra przewalskii | reverse complement strand
ACAGAAGATTTCAGCCCATTTTCCAACCCACCTGGTGCTTTCCCTCCTAGGACCCTACATCCCACCCCACATTTCTGCCTGAGTCCTGTCTGCTTTACCATCCATTTCAAACTCTACCTCTTCACGTGGCCCACCTGGTTCTTACAGATAACTGTGTTCTCCCCCATTGGCTCCAACATCAAAGGAAAAGCAAAGAGAGGCTGGCTCAATAACCCGTCTCAAAGAACTCAGAGAGCAATTTTGTCCAGAACTCAAGCCAAAGCTGTTTGCATTTCTGCAGTATTTCTCCTGCACCCCCCCACCCCCCAAAGCTTTCAGTCAAGTTTGTCCCAGGGGCAAATCCCACGATGTGATTGGTTATATTGTATCTAGAAATCAACAGGCTCCCTTAATTGACAGCAGGGCTGAAATGAAGAAAGAGCTACAAGATTCACAACCAACAAGACTTTACCTGAAGTAAGATGTCCTCGTCACAGGTGGAAATAAGAAAGTGTGCTACAGGGAATCCACAGAACTCTTGGGTATGTCCTTTGGAACTTCCCGCAAAGATTGGAATGGAATTTGGAAAGTTCTTCTGAGGGTCTTAACAGCTAAAATCTGTCATTACAAAGGTAAACAATTATTGGAAAAAGTAAAATTTGTACAAACCTTTCTTTTAAAGTGGGCTTCCCTGGTAGCTCAGAGGATAAAGCATCTGCCTGCAATGCAGGAGACCCGGGTTCGATACCTGGGTTGGGAAGATCCCCTGGAGAAGGAAATGGCAACCCACTCCAGTATTCTTGCCTGGAGAATCCCATGGACAGAGGAGCCTGGTGGGCTACAGTCCACAGGATCACAAAGAGTCGGACATGACTGAGTGACTTCACTTTCTTTTAAAACTTCAAGGGGTCAAGGTTTATTTAGCTAATTCAATACTCATTGAATCTGGCATCTTTTGGAATTATTTAGGGGACTGTTAAAAATGTATGTATTTTTATCTTTTGCAATACTTTTTATTTTCTATAGTTCCTTTGATCTTATTGTCCATGTGCAATGCACATTTTTAAGTAGCTGCAATGCTATCACATACACTATTCACAGTCTGTGTTTTTTTCTTAATATTAAACACACCTGCCATATTGCTCCAGTCTTTACTTTATGGCTGCAGAAATGCCATTGGGGTGATTCACAATATATAAAAATGTGTATTTCTTAGATTTATATTCCTATATATCTACTTAAAAATATTAAGTTCCCCTCCATGCCAAATTATTTTTAATCATTCAGTCCATGACTTGAGTTTTTGAATCAATTATCCTAGTCCCGCCCCTTCAGTATACAGTCGCAAAGAGGAAATTAACATGGTACAGCAGTCCACAAAGGCTAGCTTAACTTGGGGAGAAGATATTCAAGAGTCCCTGTAGGGCAAGAGGTGTGGACGGACTATATAACCTTAGCTGTTTCCTGCACTATTGTGGATAGTGCTAAGGAGAGTGGAGGTTTTAGGAGAATTGCAGAATTCTCACTTTGTAACTTGTTCTAAGGTTAGCTTTCCTTATAAGTCCCCAGGAATACCTTTTGCCTTTACTGAATATGCTTTTGGGGGGTGTTTGTTGACTTTGAAAATGCATTTTGGTGTCTGCAGTAGTTCTAGCAATCGCCTTTCTTATTTACTAGGGGACTAGGGAAGGAGAGGGGCTTCCCAGGTGGCTCAGTGGTAAAGAATCTTGCTGCCAGTGCAGGAGAAACAAGAGATGTGGGTTTGATTCCTGTGTCAGAAGGATCCCCTGGAGCAGGAAATGGCAACCCACTCCAGTATTCTTGCCTAGAAATTTCCATGGAGAAAGGAGCCTCGTGGGCTACAGTCCAGGAGGTCCTAAGGAGTCGGACATGGGTGACTGAGCATGCACACATACAGAGAAAGAGAAAGAATTTAACAGTATGTGCCACATAAAAGTATGTGCCTAGAGAAGCAAATGGCAACCCATGCCAGTACTCCTGCCTGGAAAATTTCGTGGATGGAGGAACCTGGTGGGCTATAGTCCATGGGGTCGCAAACAGTCGGACATGACTGTGTGACTTTACTTTCAAGAGTATGTGCATCATGTAGCATCACTGATTCAAGGGACATGAATTTTGAGCAAACTCAGGAGATAGTGAAGGACAGAGGAGACTGGTTGGTTACAGTCCAGGGGTTGCAAAGAGTTAGACATGACTGAATGACTAAACAACAACAGGAGCATGTGCAACAAGAGCTGGAGAGTGATGCTTACCACTTCTGAACGTACTCTATTTGACACTCAAAACATCCTTACTAACCTACACATGCGAAATTACTGTCTCTAGGTCTTGCTTCACTTTCTCATACTTGTTAGAATGCACATTCTCACTAGCCAGTTTCACATGGGCTCTTCCTGTTGCCCACAGGTCCTACTCCCGGGCTGACTCCCTTTCCCTTACACTCACCTTTCCTGCAGAATTGGTGACAGGCTCTAACATTAGATCCAAGAAGCTCCTGATCTGCTGCCTGCCCTTGGCTGTGGGTGCAGTGACTGGTTTCCTCCCCACCAACGAGGAAGTCTCTGTGCTTCTCAGAGCTCAAGAGGCTCAGGGAGGGGAGGGCCCAGTGGTGGTGACTTAAAGAGACAGCAACATTAGCCAGTGAACTGGTGGGTATGCAGTATTGTCACTGCATATCCTATCCTATGCTGATTCCCTGGTAGCTCAGCTGGTAAAAATCTGCCTGCAATGCAGGAGCCCCTGGGCCAGAAAGATACCCTGGAGAAGAGATAAGCTACCCACTCCAGTTTTCTTGGGCTTCCCTGGTTAGCTCAGTCAGTAGAGAATCTGCCTGCAATGCAAGAACCTGGGTTCAATCCCTGGGATGGGGAGGTCCCCTGGAGGAGGGCATGGCAACCTACTCCAGTATTCTTACCTGGAGAATCCTCATGGACAGAGGAACCTGAAGGGCTGCAGTCAATGGAGTCACAAAGAGTCGGACATGACTGAGCAACTAAGCACATCCTATCCCATAGCTCTGAACTATGGCAATGTTTTCCAAAGGTTTCTGTGACACCAGCATCTTGTCCCCAACAGGGGCTATAACGTCAGTGAGGAAGAGCATTTTAGGTTTCTGAGATCTCTTTTTATTTCCAACTTTTGACCAATAATCTTGTCTCCAGTTGTCTCTTGCTTTTTAGGCATTTTAAAATAAAATGGCCTCTTGAGTGTCTCCTTTCCCAGGATAGGAATTTCTGAGTGAACATCAGCATGGACAATGCCACAAAAGTGGTTCTGTTTGCCAGGAACATCACCCTCTAGGTTTACTGAGATATAATTGAATGTAACATCACATACATATGAAATGCATGATACGTTGATTTCATTATACTTACATATTGTAAAATGATTCCCATCACAACATTAGCTAACATCTGCATCACTTCACATAATTACCATTTCTTTTTGGTGCTGAGATCTACTATCTTGGCAACTTTCAAGTAGGTAATACGGAGTAGGTAATACTTTTAAGTTGCACTATAATCACTGTGTGTGTACCTACTCATCTTCTCCCTGGAGGTTTGTACACTTTGACCAACATCTTCAAATTTCTCCCACCCTGCAGCCCCTAGTAACCAGCATTCTACTCTCCATTTCAAGGAATTTGACTTTTTAAAATTCTACATTAAAAAGTGATACCATATACTATTTGTTGTTCTCTGTCTGACTTATTTCACTTAGTAAATGCCCTCAACTGCACGCAATTGCACTCATCCCACATGCTAGCAAAGTAATGCTGAAAATTCTCCAAGCAAGGCTTCAACAGTACATGAACCATGAACTTCCACATGTTGAAGCTGGATTTAGAAAAGGCAGAGGAATCAGAGATCACATTGCCAACATCCATTGGATCATAGAAAAACAATAGAATTCCAGAAAAACATCTCATTCTGCTTCATTGACTACAATAAAGCCTTAAACTGTATGGTTCACAACAAACTAGAAAACTCTGAAAGAGACGGGAATACCAAACCACGTTACGTGCCTCCTGAGAAATCAAGGAACAACAGTTAGAAATGGATGTGGAACAAAGGACTGGTTTCAAATTGGGAAAGGAATACGTCAAGGCTGTATACTGTCACCCTGCTTATTTGACTTACATGCACAGTACATCATGCAAAATGCCAGGCTGGATGAATCATAAGCTAGAATCAAGACTGCTGGGAGAAATATCAATAACCTCAAATAGGCAGATGACACCACCCTTATGGCAGAAAGTGAATGAGAACTAAAGAACTCCTTGGTAAGGGTGAAAGAAGAGAGTGAAAAACTGGCTTAAAACTCAACATTCAAAAAATGAAGATCATGGCACCTGGTCCCATCACTTCATGGCCAATAGATGAAGAACTAGTGGAAATAGTGGCAGATTTCATTGTCTTGAGTTCCAAAACCACTGCAGATGGTGACTGCAGCCATGAAATTAAAAGAAGCTTGCTCCTTGGAAGAAAAGCTCTGACCAACCTAGACAGTGTATTAGAAAACAGAGACATTACTCTGCCAGCAAAGGTCCATCTGGTCAAAGCTATGGTTTCTTCAGTAGTCATGTATGGATGGGAGAGTTGGACTACAAAGAAAGCTGAGCACTGCAGAGTTGATGCTTTTGAACTGTGGTGTGGGAGGAGACTCTTGAGAGTCCCTTGGACTGCAAGGAGATCCAACCAGTCCATCCTAAAGGAAATCAGTCCTGAATATTCATTGGAAGGACTGATGCTGAAGCTAAAACTCCAATACTTTGGCCACCTGATGTGAAGAACTAACTCATTACAAAAGACTCTGATGCTGGGAAAAACTAAAGGCAGGAGAAGGGGATGACAGAGGATGAAATGGTTGGATGGCATCACTGACTCAATGGACATGAGTTTGAGCAAGCTCCAGGTGTTGGTGATGGACAGAGAAGCTTGGCATGCTACAGTCCATGAGATCGCAAAGAATCAGACATAACTGTGTTACTGAACTGAAATACCCTCAAGTTCCATCCATGTTGTTGTAAACAGCAAGATGTCTTTCTCTCTTGTGGCTGAATAATATTCTACTGTGTATGTGTATGTATGTGTGGCTTCCCTGATGGCTCAGTGGTAAAGAATCTGCTTGCAGTGCAGGAGCTGCAAGAGATGCGGGTTTGATCCCTGGGTTGGAAAGATCCCTTTGAGGAGGAAATTAGAACCCACTCCAGTATTCCTGTCTAGAAAATTTCATGGACAGAAGATCCTGGCAGGCTGCAGTTCATGGGGTCACAAAGAGTCAGACCCTAATGAGCACACACACACATCTATATGCTCACACTCTACGTCATTTTTATCCATTCATCCATAGACAGAACCTTAGGTTCTTTATGTAACTTGGCTATGTGAATAATACTGCAGTGAAGATGGGAGTGCAAATACCACATCAAGATTCTGTTTTCCTGTCCTTTGGATAGATATCCAGAAGTAGGATTGTTCAACATATAGTAGTTATATTTTTAATTTTCTGAGGAATCTCCATACTGTTTCCCATAGTGACTGCACTAATTTGCTTTCTTACCAACTGTGCACACAGGTTCCCTTTTCTCCATATCCCCACCAACACTTGATATTGCTTGTCTTTTTTTAAAATATATTTTTAATTGAAAGATAATTGCTGTATATTTTCATGCTGATTATTTAACTTATATGCAGACTACATCATGAGAAATGTTGGGCTGGATGAAGCACAAGCTGGAATCAGGATCTCCAGGAGAAATACCAACCCCTTTTGATATGCAGATGACACCACCCTTATGGCAGAAAGCAAAGAACTAAAGAGCCTCTTGATGAAAGTGAAAGAGGAGAATGAAAAAGCTGACTTAAAACCCAACATTCAGAAAACTAAATGGCATCTGGCCCCATTACTTCATGGCGAATGGGTGGGGAAACAGTGGAAACAGTGACAGACTTTATTTTTGGGGGCTCCAAAAACACTGCAGATGGTGACCACAGCCATGAAATTAAAAGACACTTTCTCCTTGGAAGAAAAGTTATGACCAACCTAGACTGCATGTTAAAAGGCAGAGACATTACTTTGCCAACAAAGGTCCATCTAGTCAAAACTATGGTTTTTCCAGTAGTCATGTATGGATTGGAACGTTGGACCATAAAGAAAGCTGAGTGCTGAGTAATTTATGCTTTTTAAGTGTGGTGTTGGAGAAGACTCTTGAGAGCCCTTGAACTGCAAGGAGATCTAACCAGTCCATCCTAAGGGAGATCAGTCCTGAATATTAATTGGAAGGACTGATGCTGAAGCTAAAATTCCAATACTTTGGTCACCTGATACAAAGAACTGACTCATTTGAAAAGACCCTGATGCTGGGAAAAATTCAAGGTGGGAGGAGAAGGGGACAACAGAGGATGAGATGGTTGGATGACATCACCGACTCAATAGACGTGAGTTTGAGTAAACTCCAGGAACTGGTGATGGACAGGGTGGCCTGGTGTGCTGCAGTCCATGGGGTCACAAAGAGTCGGACATGACTGAGTGACTGAACTGAACTGATTGACTTGCTTTACAGTATTGTGTTGGTTTCTGCGAAACATCAACGTGAATCAGCCATAGGTTATCCTTCTTATTGATTGTCTTGTTGATGATGGCCATTCTAACAGGTATGAAATAATATCTCATTCTGGTTTTGATTTGCTTTTCCTGCATGATTAGCAGTGTTGAGAATTTTTTCGATTATCTGTTGGGCATGTGCATGTCTTCTTTGGGAAAATGTCTATTAAGTTCGTCTGCTCATTTTTAAATTGAATTGCTTATTTCTTTTGCTAGAGAGCTGTATGAATTCCTGGTATACTTTTTAATTTTTACCCTTTGTCAGATATTTGATTTCATATTTTCTCCCATTCCATAAGTTGCCTTCACATTTTGTTGATTGTTTCTTTTGTTGTGCAGAAATTTTTTACATTGATATAATCTCACTTATTGATTTTTGCTTTTTTAAAAAGTTTTTTTCCCCCAGTATTTATTTATTTGACTGCACTGGATCTAAGATTTTTGCTTTTGTCATTTGTACTTTTGGTGTCAAATCCAAAAGATCATTGCCAACTTGATGTCAAGGACCTTCCCCACTATGTTTTCTTCTAGGAGTTTTGTGGTTTTAAGTCATATGTTTAAATCTCACTCTGTTTTGAATTAATTTTTGGTTTTGGTGTATGATATGGCAACCCACTCCAGTGTTCTTGCCTGGAGAATTCCAGGGACAGGGGGAGCCTGGTGGGCTGCTGTCTATGGGGTCGTGCAGAGTTGGACATGACTGAAGCGACTTAGCAGCAGCAGCAGCAGCAGCAGAGGCATCCAGTTTCACTCTTTTTGCATGTGGCTGTCTAGTTTTTCCAAACCATTTATTGAAAAGATACTTACTTCCCCACTGTATACTCTTGGCTCATTTGTAGTAACTGATTCACCATATATACATGGGTTTATTTCTGAAGTCTGTTTTCTGTTCCATATGTTTTTTTGTGCCAGTACTATATGATTTTGATTAGTATAGCTTTGTAATATGGTTTGAAATCCGAAAGTGTGATGCCTCTAGTTTTGTGCTTCTTTCTGAAAACTTCTTTGCCTATTTGAGATCTTTTGTGTTTCCTACAGGTTTTAGCATTGTTTTTTTTTTTTGTTGTTGTTGTTGTTTTTCTATTTCTGTGAAAAGCACATTGGAATTCTGATAGGAATTGCATTAAATCTACAGATCTCTTTGGGTAGTATGGACATTTTTGCAATATTAATTCTTTCAATTCATGAGCATAGAATACCTTTTCATTTACTTGTGGCTTTTAATTTCTTTTATCAATGTCTTATTTTCAGTGTACAAGTCTTTCTCCTCTTTGGTTAAATTTATTCCCAGGTGAGTTATTCCTTCAGATGCTATAAGTGAGATTTTTCTCTTTCTGATAAATCATTATCAGTGTACAGAAATGCAACTGATTTTTTAATATGATTTTTATCTGTGATTTTACTTAATGTGCTTATTACTTGTCACATTTTTGGTGGGGGTCTTAAAATTTCCTGTATATAAGACCATGTCATTTGAAAATAGAGACAATTTTACTTCCTTCTGATTTAGATGTTCTTTATTTTTCTCTCTTACTTAATTGCTCTGCCTAGGACTCCCAGTACTATATTGAATAAAAGTGGCAAAAGTGAGCATCCTTGTAATTTTCCTGAGTTTAGAGGAAAAGCTTTTCTCTGTTGAGTATGACAGCTGTAGGCTTGTTGTATATGGCCTTTGCTAAGAGAGGTTTGTTCCTGTTGTATCCAGTTTGTTCAGAGTTTGTATCATGAAAGGACATTGAATTTTGTCAAATATTTTTTTGGTGTCTATTGAGATGATCACATGGTTTTTATTCTTCACTGTGCTAGTATAGTGAATCACATTGTGGATGTAGAACCATCTTTGTGGCCCTCATTTCCTTGTTTTTGAATAGTGTATTTTCTTACCTAATTGCTCTAGGTAGAACCTCTGGTAAAAAGTTGAAATGAAGTGATGAGAGCAAATATCCTTGTCTTATGCCTAATCTTAGCAGGAAAATTTTCAGTCTCTCATCATTAAGTTGGAGAAGGCAATGACCCCCAATCCAGTACTCCTGCCTGGAAAATCCCATGGACGGAGGAGCCTGGAAGGCTGCAGTCCATGGGGTGGCTGAGGGTAGGACACGACTGAGTGACTTCTCTTTCACTTTTCACTTTCATGCATTGGAGAAGGAAATGACAACCCACTCCATTGTTCTTGCCTGGAGAATCCCAGGAATGGGGGAGCCTGGTGGGCTGCCATCTATGGGGTCACACAGAGTTGGACATGACTGAAGTGACTTAGCAACAGCAGCAGCATCATTAAGTATGGTACTAGTTAGAATTTTCGCAGATCACTTTTAACCAGGTTGGAAATTTCTTTCTCTTTCTAGTTTATTGATTGTTTTTAATATACTATGAAGTGGCATTCATTTTTCTCAAATACTCTTCTAAATATATTGAAATAACCTTTCTTTATACTATTGATATGGCTTACTAAATTATTATATCAATTGATATAAAGCCAATATTTCCCCCTAAGGAAAATTTGACTTGTTCTTTGTGTATCAGTTTAGTTCAGTTCAGTCACTTAGTCGTGTCCGACTCCTTGAGACCCCATGAATTGCAGCACATCAGGCTTCTCTATCCATCACCAACTCCCGGAGTTCATTCAAACTCACGTCCATCGAGTTGATGATGACATCCAGCGATCTCATCCTCTGTCATCCCCTTCTCCTCCTGTCCCAAATCCCTCCCAGCATCAGAGTCTTTTTCAATGAGTCAACTCTTCTCATGAGGTGGCCAAAGTACTGGAGTTTCAGCGTTAGCATCTTTCCTTCCAAAGAACACCCAGGGCTGATCTCCTTTAGAATGGACTGGTTGGATCTCCTTGCAATCCAAGGGACTCTCAAGAGTCTTCTCCAGCACCACAGTTCAAAAGCATCAATTCTTTGGCGCTCAGCATTCTTCACAGTACAACTCTCACATCCATACATGACCACTGGAAAAACCATAGCCTTGACTAGATGGACCTTAGTCAGCAAAGTAATGTCTCTGCTTTTGAATATGCTATCTAGGTTGGTCATAACTTTTCTTCCAAGGAGTAAGCAAGCGTCTTTTAATTTCATGGCTACAGTCACCATCTGCAGTGACTTTGGAGCCCCCCCCCCCAAAAAAAAATCTGACACTGTTTCCATTGTAGCCTATCTATTTGCCATGAAGTGATGGGACTGGATGCCATGATCTTTGTTTTCTGAATGTTGAGCTTTAAGCCAACTTTTTCACTCTCCTCTTTCACTTTCATCAAGAGGCTCTTTAGTTCCTCTTCACTTTCTGCCAGAAGGGTGGTGTCATCTGCATATCTGAGATTATTGATATTTCCCCCACCAATCTTTACTCCAGCTTGTGCTTCTTCCAGCCCAGCATTTCTCATGATGTACTCTGCATGTAAGTTAATAAGCAGGGTGACAATATAGAGCCTTGACATACTCCTTTTCCTATTTGGAACCAGTCTGTTGTTCCATGTCCAGTTCTAACTGTTGCTTCCTCACCTGCACACAGGTTTCTCAAGAAGCAGGTCAGGTGGTCTGGTATTCCCATATCTTTCAGAGTTTTCCACAGTTGATTGTGATCCACACAGTCAAAGGCTTTGGTATAGTCAACAAATCAGAAACATACGTGTTTCTGGAACTCTTGCATTTTCAATGATCCACCAGATGTTGGCAATTTATCTCTGGTTCCTCTGCCCTTTCTAAAACCAGCTTGAACCTCTGGAAATTCACAGTTCACGTATTGCTGAAGCCTGGCTTGGAGAATTTTGAGCATTACTTTGCTAGCATGTGAGATGAGTACAATTGTGTGGTAGTTTGAGCATTCTTTGGCCTTGCCTTTCTTTGGAATTGGAATGAAAACTGACCTTTTCCAGTCCTGTGGTCACTGCTAACTTTTCCAAATTTGCTGGCATATTGAGTGCAGCACTTTCACAGCACCATCTTTCAGGATTTGAAATAGCTCCACTAGAATTCCATCACCTCCACTAGCTTTGTTCGTAGTGATGCTTTCTAAGGCCCACTTGACTTCACATTCCAGGATGTCTGGCTCTATGTGAGTGGTCACACCATCGTGATTATCTTGGTCGGGAAGATCTTTTATGTACAGTTCTTCTGTGTATTCTTGCCACCTCTTCTTAATATCTTCTGCTTCAGTTAGGTCCATACCATTTCTGTCTTTTATCGAGCCCATCTTTGCCTGAAAATTTCCCTTGGTATCTCTAATTTTCTTGAAGAGATCTCTAGTCTCTTGGTGTATACTTTTCATATAATTCCTGGGTTCACTTTGCTTTTATTTTGTCGATGACTTTTGCATCTGTATTCATAAGATATGCTGCTGCTGCTGCTGCTGTTGTTGCTGCGACATGTCAGTCATTTCCTACTCTGTGTGACCCCATAGATGGCAGCGCATGAAGCTCCACGGTCCCCGGGATTCTCCAGGCAAGAGTACTGGAGTGGGTTGCCATTTCCTTCTCCAATGCATGAAAATGAAAAGTGAAAGTGAAGTCGATCAGTCATGTCTGCCTCTTCGTGACCCCATGGACTGCAGTCTATCAGCCTCCTCCGTCCATGTGATTTTCCAGGCAAGAGTACTGGAGTGGGTTGCCATTGCCTTCTCCTATATTCATAAGATATATTGGCATGTAATTTTCTTACATTGTTGTGTCTTTTTCTGACTTGGTATCAGAATAATACCGGCATCATGGAATGAATTTAAATGTATTTTTCTGTTTTGGAAGTGTTTGTGAAGAATTGATATTAATTCTTAGATATCTGGCAGGATTTATCAGTGAAGTCATTTGGGTCTGTGTGTTTTTTTTTTTTTTTTGCTTTGTGGTTTTTTTTGTAGAAATATTTTTTATTGGTACTTGACTTCATGAATTATAGATCTATTCAGACTTTATATTTCTTCCTGATTCAATTTGATAGCTTATTAATTTGTTCATTTTGCCTAAGTTAGCTAATCTTGGGAGCATAAAATTGTTCGTGACATTTCCATGTAATTTTTTTTATTTCTGAAAGCTCAGTAATAATGTTTCCTCTTTCATTTATGATTTTAGTTATTTAATTCTCCTCCATATATTTTTGGATAAGCTATCTAGAGATTTATGAATTTGTTCATATTTTTTTAAAAAACAAGTTTTGGTTTCATTAATTTCTTATTTTCTAGATCAATAATTTCCATTCTAATCTTTACTATATCCCTCTTCTGGTTGCTTTTAGGTTTTAGTTTGTTTTTAATTCATTGCCGTTTCAATGTGAAATATCATGGTACTGCTTTGAAATCTTTGTTTAATAAAGTATTCCCAACTGTGAAATCTCCTCCAAGCATTGTTTTAGCTGCACTCTCTAAGTTCTGCCATGTTGTTTTTTCATTTTCATTCATCTCAAAGTATTTATAATTTCCTGTTTGATCTCTTTTTTGACTCATTGATTATTTAAGATTGTGTAGTTTAATATCCACATATTATTGAATTCCTCATTTTTTTCTGTTATTTTACTCCATTTTGGCTGGAAAACCTACTATGTATGATTTCAAGCCTCTTGGGCTTCCCTGGTATCTCAGTGGTAAAGACCTGCTAATGCAGGAGACATGGGTTTGATCCCTGGGTTGGGAAGATCCCCTAGAGAGGGAAATGATAACCCATTCCAGTATTCTTGCCTGGGAAATCCCGTGGAAAGAGGAGCCTAGTGGACTACAGTCCATGTGGTGACAGAAGAGTCAGACAGGACTTAGCAACTAAACAACAGTGCCAACAACACAAACTTATCAAAGTTTGTTTCATGTCCTTATAGATGATATAATTAGGAGAATATTCCTTGTGCACTTGAAAAAAATGTGTAATCTGCTGGTGATGGTGGAGTATTCTTATATTAGACCTTGTGATTTATAGTGTTTGTCACATCTTTTATTTCTTTGTTGACTTTCTGATTAATTGATATATGCGTTATTCATAGTGGAGTATTGGGGTATATAGCTATTATTGTGGAATAGTCTATCTCCCCTTGATTTTGGTTATTTTCTGCTTCATGTGTTTTAGGGCTCAGGTGTTATGTTCATATGTTTGTAATTGTTATATTTTCAAATTCATTGAATCATTCCTTTGTTGGTTCAAATCTGTCATTAAGC
>SJYF01000810.1:5633881-5662923 GCA_006410515.1 Procapra przewalskii | reverse complement strand
TAAAGAGCCTCTTGATGAGGGAGAAAGAGGAGAGTGGAAAAGTTGGCTTAAAACTCAGTTCTCAACAAATCTTAGATCATAGCATCTGGTCTCATCACTTCATGGCAAATAGGAAAAAAATAAAAAACTGCCAGATTCTATTTTCTTAGAATCCAAAATCACTATGGACAATGATTGCAGCCATGATATTAAAAGACACCTGTTCCTTGGAGGGCAAGCTATGACAAACCTGGACAGCATATTAAAAAGCAGAGACAGCACTTTACCAACAAAGGCTCAAACAGTCAAAGCTATGGTTTTTTCACTAGTCATATATGAATGGATATGAGAGTTGGACCATAAAGAAGACTGAGCACCGAAGAATTGACACTGTAGAATTGAGGTGCTGAAGAAGATTCTTGAGAGTCCCTTGGACTGTAAGGAGATCAAACCAGTCAGTCTTGAAGAAAATCAACCCTGAATACTCATTGAAAGGACTAATCCTGAAGCTTCAATACTTTACCCACCTGATGCAAAGAGCTGACTCATTGGAAGAGGTCTTGATGCTGGGAAAGATTGAAGGCAAGAGGAGAAGGGGATCATAGAGGATAAAATGATTAGATAGCATCACTGACTCAAAGGGCATGAAGTAAGCAAACTGTTGGAGATAGTGGAGAGCAGTGGAGCCTGGCATGGGGTTGCGAAGAGTTGGGCATGACTTAGCAACTGAATAACAACAATAACAATAACAAAAATCTCCCCTGCAGTGTGAAATCTCTGATGTTGCTCCACAGAAGGTGCAGTCACTGGCATTCACACAGTTACCTGGGATGACAATAGTTGTAGCAGTGCTCTCTCTGAAAGTTTTTTCCTTAATCTCTGTTTATCTGTGTGTCTCTATTGGCATTATACCCAGGTGTTAGGCTTACTAGACAATGACCATGGACATAAATTAGTCTACAGTCTATCTAATTAAATTTGGTTTACTTTGCCAGGATAGTTTTCATGGCCAGCTT
Organism: Procapra przewalskii; assembly: GCA_006410515.1. Taxonomy (NCBI): domain Eukaryota; kingdom Metazoa; phylum Chordata; class Mammalia; order Artiodactyla; family Bovidae; genus Procapra; species Procapra przewalskii. The sequence continues at coordinate 5,661,928 of SJYF01000810.1, read as the reverse complement.
TTCAAGTTTATCTGATCCGAGAATGACTCTTCTTACCTGTTTTTGTACTTCTTGCTGGTAAACTTGCTGGCTTATGATTTCTCGTATGGCTCTCAAGGGATTACCAGTTCAGTTCAGTCACTCAGTTGTGTCCAACTCTTTGTGACCCCATGAACCGCAGCACGCCAGGCCTCCTTGTCCATCACCAACTCCTGGAGTTCACTCAGACTCACGCCCATTGAGTCAGTGATGCCATCCAGCCATCTCATCCTCTGTTGTCCCCTACTCTTCCTGCTCCTAATTCCTCCCAGCATCAGAGTCTTTTCCAAGGAGTCAACTCTTCACATGATGTGGCCAAAGACTGGAGTTTCAGCTTTAGCATCATTCCCTCCAAAGAAATCTGAGGGCTGATCTCCTTGAGAATGGACTGGTTGGATCTCCTTGCAGTCCAAGAGACTCTCAAGAGTCTTCTCCAACACCACAGTTCAAAAGCATCAATTTATCGGTGCTCATCTTTCTTCACAGTCCAACTCTCACATCCATATGTGACCACAGGAAAAACCATAGCCTTGAATAGACAGACCTTTCTTGGCAAAGTATTGTCTCTGCTTTTCAATATTCTATCCAGGTTGGTCATAACTTTTCTTCCAAGGATTAAGCATCTTTTAATTTCATGGCTGCAGTCACCATCTGCAGTGATTTTGGAGCCCCCCAAAATAAAGTCTGACACTGTTTCCACTGTTTCCCCATCTATTTCCCATGAAGTGATGGAACCAGATGCCATGACTTTCATTTTCTGAATGTTGAGCTTTAAGCCAACTTTTTCACTCTCCACTTTCACTTTCATCAAGAGGCTTGTTAGTTCCTCTTCACTTTCTGTCATAAGGGTGGTGTCATCTGCTTATTTGAGGTTATTGATATTTCTCCCAGCAATCTTGATTCCAACTTGTGCTTCCTCCAGCCCAGCGTTTCTCATGATATTCTCCATATAAGTTAGATGAGTAGGGTGACAATATACAGCCTTGATGTACTCCTTTTCCTATTTGGAACCGGTCTGTTGTTCCATGTCCAGTTCTGACTGCTGCTTCCTGACCTGCATACAGATTTCTCAAGAGGCAGTAGGTGGTCTGGTATTCCCATCTCTTTCAGAATTGTCCACAGTTTATTGTGATCCACAGAGTCAAAGGCTTTGGTATAGTCAATAAAGTAGAAATAGCTATTTTTCTGGAGCTCTCTTGCTTTTTCCATGATTCAGCAGTTGTTGGCAATTTGATCTCTGGTTCCTCTGCCTTTTCTAAAACCAGATTGGACATCTGGACGTTCACAGTTGACGTATTGCTGAAGCCTGGCTTCGAGAATTTTGAGCATTACTTTACTATTATGTGAGCTGAGTCCAATTGTGTTGTAGTCTGAGCATTCTTTGGCATTGCCTTTCTTTGGCATTGGAAAGAAAACTGACCTTTTCTAGTCCCGTGGCCAATGCTGAGTTTTCCAAATATGCTTACATATTGAGTGAAGCACTTTCACAGCATCATCGTTCAGGATTTGAAATAACTCTACTGGAATTCCATCACCTCCACTAGTTTTGTTCATAGTGATGCTTCCTGAGGCACACTTGACTTCACACTCCAGGATGTCTGGCTGTAGATGAGTGATCACACCGTTGTGATCATCTGGGTAGTGAAGATCTTTTTTGTACAGTTCTGTGTATTCTTGCCACCTTGTCTTAATATCTTCTACTTCTGTTAGGTCCCTACCAGGCCTCTTGATGAAAGTAAAAGAGGAGAGTGAAAAAGTTGGCTTAAAGCTCAACATTCAGAAAATGAAGATCATGACATCTGGTCCCATCACTTCATGGGAAATAGATGGGGAAACAGTGGAAACAGTGTCAGACTTTATTTTTTGGGGCTCCAAAATCACTGCAGATGGTGACTGCAGCCATGAAATTAACAGACGCTTACTCCTTGGAAGAAAAGTTATGAGCAGCCTAGATAGCATATTCAAAAGCAGAGACATAACTTTGCCTACTAAGGTCCATCTAGTCAAGGCTATGGTTTTTCCTGTGGTCATGTATGGATGTGAGAGTTGGACTGTGAAGAAGACTAAGCATCAAAGAATTGATGCGTTTGAACTGTGGTTTGGAGAAGACTCTTGAGAGTCCCTTGGACTGCAAGGAGATCCAACCAGTCCATTCTGAAAGAGATCAGCCCTGGGGTTTCTTTGGAAGGATGATGCTAAAGCTGAAACTCCAGTCTTTGGCCACCTCATGCCAAGAGTTGACTCATTGGAAAAGACTCTGATGCTGGGAGGGATTGGGGGCCAGAGGAGAAGGGGACGACTGAGGATGAGATGGCTGGATGGCATCACGGACTCAATGGACATGAGTCTGAGTGAACTCCAGGAGTTGGTGATGGGCAGGGAGGCATGACATGCTGCAGTTCATGGGGCCGCAAAGAGTCAGACACGACTGAGTGACTGAAGTGAACTAAACTACCATTTCTGTCCTTTACTGAGCCTATCTTTGCTCAAAATGTTCCCTTGATATCTCTAATTTTCTTGAAGAAATCTCTAGTCTTTCCATTCTATTTTTTCCCACTATTTCTTTGCACTGATCACTGAGGAACAGTTTCTTATCTTTCCTTGCTATTCTTTGGAACTTGGTATTCAAATGGGTATATCTTTCCTTTTCTCCTTTGCTTTTCATTTATCCTCTTTTGACAGCTATTTTAAGGTTTCCTCGGACAGCCATTTAGCTTTTTTGCATTTCTTTTTCTTGTGGATTTTCTTGATCCTTGTCTGCTATACAAAGTTACAAACCACCATCCGTAGGTCATCAGGTACCCTGCTTATCAGATCTAGTCCCTTAAATCATTTCTCCCGTCCACTGTATAATCATGAGATTTGATTTAGGTCATTCCTGAATGATCTAGTAGTTTTCTCCACTTTATTCAGTTTCAGTCTGAATTTGGCAATAAGGATTTCATGACCTGAGCCACAGTCAGCTCCTGGTCTGGTTTTTGTTGACTGTATAGAGCTTCTCCATCTTTGACTGCAAAGAATATAATCAATCTGATTTTGGTGTTGACAATCTGGTGATGTCCATGTGTAGAGTCTTTTCTAGTGTTGTTTGTTGGAAGACAGTGTTTGCTATGACCAGTACGTTCTCTTTGCAGATCTCTATTAGTCTTTTCCCTGCTTTATTCTGTACTCCAAGGTCAAATTTGCCAGTTACTCCAGGTGTTTCTTGACTTTCTACATTTGCATTCCAGTCCCATTTCTGTCCTTTATCGAGCCCATCTTTGCATGAAATGTTCCCTCGGTATCTCTAATTTTCTTGAAGAGATATCTAGTCTTTCCCATTCTGTTCTTTTTCTGTATATTCCACAGGACCGGAAAAGGTCAGTTTTCATTCCAATCCCAAAGAAAGGCAATGCCAAAGAATACTCAAACTACCGCACAATTGCACTCATCTCACATGCTAGTAATGTAATGCTCAAAATTCTCCAAGCCAGGCTTCAGCAATACGTGAACTGTGAACTCCCTGATGTTAAAGCTGGTTTTAGAAAAGGCAGACGAACCAGAGATCAAATTGCCAACATCCACTGGATCATGGAAAAAGCAAGAGAGTTCCAGAAAAACATCTATTTCTGTTTTATTGACTATGCCAAAGCCTTTGTTTGTGTGGATTACAATAAACTGTGGAAAATTCTGAAAGAAATGGGAATACCAGCCCACCTGACCTGCCTCTTGAGAAATCTGTATGCAGGTCAGGAAGCAACAGTTAGAATTGGACATGGAACAACAGACTGGTTCCAAATAGGAAAAGGAGTACATCAGGGCTGTATATTGTCACCCTGCTTATTTAACTTATAAGCAGATTACATCATGAGAAATGCTGCACTGGAAGAAACACAAGCTGGAATCAAGATTGCCGGGAGAAATATCAACAATCTCAGATATGCAGATGACAACACCCTTATGGCAGAAAGTGAAGAGGAACTAAAAAGCCTCTTGATGAAAGTGAAAGTGGAGAGTGAAAAAGTTGGCTTAAGGCTCAACATTCAGAAAACGAAGATGATGGCATCCAGTCCCATCACTTCATGTGAAATAGATGGGGAAACAGTGGAAACAGTGTCAGACTTTATTTTTTTGGGCTCCAAGATCAATGCAGATGGTGATTGCAGCCATGAAATTAAAAGATGCTTACTCCTTGGGAGAAAAGTTATGACCAACCTAGATAGCATATTCAAAAGCAGAGACATTACTTTGCCGGCTAAGGTCCATGTAGTCAAGGAAATGGCAATTACTCCATTGCCTGGAAAATCCCATGGACAAAGGAGCCTGGTAGGCTATAGTCCATGGGGTCACAAAGAGACGGATATGACTGAGCGACTTCAGGTTCAGTCAAGGTTATGGTTTTTACAGTAGTCATGAATGGATGTGAGAGTTGGGCTGTGAAGAATGATGAGCACCGAAGAACTGATGCTTTTGAACTGTGGTGTTGGAGAAGACTCTTGAGAGTCCGTTGGATTGCAAGGAGATCCAACCAGTCCATTCTGAAGATATCAGCCCTGGGATTTCTTTGGAGGTAATGATGCTAAAGCTGAAACTCCAGTACTTTGGCCACCTCATGCGAAGAGTTGACTCATTGGAAAAGACTCTGATGCTGGGAGGGATTGGGGGCAGGAGGAGAAGGGGATGTCAGAGGATGAGATGGCTGGATGGCATCACTGACTCGATGGATGTGAGTCTGAGTGAACTTCGGGTGTTGGTGATGGACAGTGAGGCCTGGTGTACTGCGATTCATGGGGTCGCAAAGAGTCGGACATGGCTGAGCGATTGAACTGAACTGATAATAAACTCATCATAAAAAGGACATCTTTTTTGGTGTTAGTTCTAGAAGGTCTTGTAGGTCTTCAAAGAACTGTTCAGCTTTAGTTTCTTCAGCGTTACTGGTCGGGACATAGACTTAGATTACCGTGATATTGAATGGTTCATTGGAAATGAACAGAGAGCATTCTGTCGTTTTTGAGATTGCATCCAAGTACTGCATACTGGACTCTTTTGTTGACCATGATGGCGACTCCATTTCTTCTAAGGGATTCATGTCCACAGTAGTAAATATAACGGTCATCTGAGTTAAATTCACCCCTTCCAGTCCATCTTAGTTCACTGATTACTAGAAAGTCGATGTTCACTCTTGACATCTCCTGTTCAACCACTTCCAATTTGCCTTGATTCGTGGACCTAACCTTCCAGATGTGTATGCAACATTGCTCTTTACAGCATCGGACCTTGCTTCTATCACCAGTCCCATCCACAACTGGGTGTTGTTTTTACTTTGACTCCATCCCTTCATTCTTTCTGGAGTTATTTCTCCACTCATCTCCAGTAGCATTTGGGCACCTACCAACCTGTGCAGTTCATCTTTTACTGTCCTATCTTTTTCTTTTCATACTGTTCATGAGGGTCTCAAGGCAAGAAGAGTGAAGTGGTTTGCCATTCCCTTCTCCAGCGAACCACATTCTGTTAGACCTCTCCACCATGACCGTCCATCTTGGGTGGCCTCACATGGTATAGCTTAGTTTCGTTGAGTTAGACAAGGCTGTGGTCCATGTAATCACATTGGCTTGTTGTCTGTGATTGTGGTTTCAGTCTGTCTGCCCTCTGATGCCCTCTCTCAGTGCCTACCATATTACTTGATATTCTCTTATCTAGAATGTGGGGTATCTCTTCACAGCTGCTCCAGCAAAGCGCAGCCACTGCTCCTTACCTTGGACATGGGGTAGCTCCTCTCAGTCTCACTTGTACACCGCGGCAGCCCCCTTTAAATTGCTTACCACTAAAATCTGTATCATTTGCAAGAGAACACTTTGACCTGAGCTTACTACCCTATGTTTCAAATATCCTTTGTGGAGGGCTTTGGAGTTTTCAGTTGTTATGAACTTCTTTTCTTTCTGAATAAAATCTTTGAGTCACAGCTCTAGGCCTAGAGCAGGAGATTGTAGCCTTTGGTCTTTTCAACTTGCCTCTCCTAGCATAAAATCTCCATCCTATGAAGGAGCTGGACCTGTCATGCCTGGAGTAGAGCCTCTGCTCTATCAATAGAGAAGTTGCAGTGTACTGCTAGCTGCACTCACCATGAATTTAGTCTCTGGAACTCAGAGTTGGAGGAATGTACTTCCTATTGGTAAGATAATATACTTTGATGAATAGCTATGGGGAGAGGGAGCCTCATCTTTTCTGCCACCTTGCCTAGAATTGGGTTTCCTTCAAGCTTAGCTGATGGTGATTTGGGGAAGGAGGAATTTGGTCATGGCTCAAGTATAATGGAGACTCTCACTGTTCTCAGACTCAGTAGACATTTTTTGAATAAATGTTTCTTCTTCATAATATGATAATAGGACAATGTTTAGAGATTTCATTATTTTTTTAAAATAATGTTCACCAGTTATGGTTGTTCACCAGTAATAAGTTTGCAGGGCTTCTCATGATGCATTGTGAAGCTGGAAACTCTGTTAGTAGATTTAAATTAAATTTTGGTCACATTGCTATCTCCCCTCTTCTTCCTTCCTGCCATGTACATGTGTTTTGCATAATTTCTTTTTCCTTCTTGTTATCTTTATTGTAGCTGAATAAAATATAGCTAACAGGGACCTATGTGATGGCTGCCATTGTCTTCCAGGTTGACATTTTATTCAGAACTCTTGGTTCTCCACTAAATGCAAATATGTCACACTCACAGAGGATAAGATAAATTCTGTTGTCACCTTATATTTCCAAATAGTCATATGTGACCTCCCAAAGTTTAGAAATGAGTCATTTAGATACCATTTTCAAGTTACCTATTTTCATGATAAACAATAATCAAAAGCAATAAGGCTGTTCAGCTATTTACTAGCTATCTAGCTACCTAGGTTTTGAGATGGAGAAGGCAATGGCAACCCACTCCAGTACTCTTGCCTGGAAAGTCCCATGGATGGGGGAGCCTGGTAGGCTGCAGTCCATGGGGTCGCGAAGAGTCAGACACCGCTGAGTGACTTCACTTTCACGCACTAGAGAAGGAAATGGCAACCCACTCCAGTGTTCTTGACTGGAGAGTCTCAGGGACAGGGGAGCCTGGTGGGCTGCCATCTATGGGGTCACACAGAGTCGGACACTACTGAAGTGACTTAGCAGTATAGGCTTTGAGAACTTTATTGTTAGGACTTTGAAACAAGTTTGTGGTGTGATATACTGAGGTGTCCATTGGAACTGTTCCTGCACCCCTTGTTAAAACTTTATTTATGACATCCATCTTCAGTAAGAAAGCACTGAAGAATAGTCTCTTTAGGGGAAGATTGAAGTGAAGCAACGAAAGCTGTGAACTTGAAACCAAAAAGAAGAAATAAAAATAATGACAGAAATTTTGCAAACTAAATGACAAATCCCAGAAAGAAGGCAAGTTATTGAATGCTGTCAGATGATTTATTGCAGCCTATGAATGCTTTTCCCAATTCCTGTTCTCCTAATTAGCCTCTTCTTCCATTATTAGGATCATGGAATGGCTAAGAATCCAGGGGATATCAAAGTAAACATTGTGAATTTTGGAGGTGTGGGACTAAGAAACCTAGGTAGATAAATAAGGAAGGGAACTGTGGATTTCCTGAGAGTAGCAGAAACATGTGAAAGAAAAACCTATTTCCTTGCTTCTTGCTTTTTTGGCTATTGGAACCAAGCAGTAAGTACAGCTGATATCTGTAACTGTCTATAACCATCAAAAGCTCTGATGACCCTTGGGACTAAGGAACACTGGGAGAAGAGGGACTGGACTAACAGTGGTTCCTCATCCCAGGCCCATAAATCCAAGAACCCAAGAAATTTTCTGCACATGGTGGCTGCCTTTTTAGGACCTCTGTAATCTGTACCTCTACTGGAGGCTTATATCTATAACCAACCATCTTATGAGAAGCAATGTTGATAAGCAGGCCAAGGATCATAATTTATACCAGTGGAGATTCTGGGGGTCCATTCTCATTGGCTGAGGCCAAATTATTAGAGTTGATATCATTCCATAAGTGTTAGTTGCTCAGTTGATCCCATTGACTGTAGCCTGCCAGCCTCCTCTATCCATGAGATTCTCAAGAATACTGGAGTGGGTTGCCATTCCCTTCTCCAGGGAAACTTCCAGACCAAGGGATCAAACCTGGGTTTCCCGTGTTGCAGGCAGATACTTTACCATCTGAGCCCTTTACCATTCCATCAGTTCAGTTCAGTTCAGTAGCTCAGTCAGGTCCAACTCTTTGCAACCTGATGGAGTGAAACACACCAAGACTCCCTGTCCATCACCAACTCCCAGAGTTTACCCAAACTCATGTCCATTGAGTTGGTGATGGCATCCAACCATCTCATCTGTTGTCCCCTTTTCATACTGCCTTCAATCTTTCCCAGATTCAGAATCTTTTCAAATGAGTCAGTTCTTTGCATCAGGTGGCCAAAGTATTGGAGTTTCAGCTTCAACATTAATCCTTCCAGTGAACACCTAGGGCTGATCTCCTCTGGTATGGACTGCTTGGATCTCCTTGCAGTCCAAGGGACTCTCAAAAGTCGTCTCCAATACCACAGTTCAAAAGCATCAATTCTTCAGCACTCAGCGTTCTTTATAGTCCAACTCTCACATCCATACATGACTACTGGAAAAACCACAGCCTTGACTATCTGGACCTTTGTTGGCAAGGTAATGTCTCTGCTTTTAAATATGCTGTCTAGGTTGGACATCACTTTCCTTCCAAGGAGCAAGCGTCTTTTATAATCATGGCTGCAGTAATGATAGCAGTGATTTTGGAACTCAAAAAAATAAAGTCTGCCACTGTTTTCACTATTTCCCCTTCTATTTGTCGTGAAGTGATAGGACTGGATGCCATGATCTTCATTTTCTGAATGTTGAGCTTTAAGTCAAAATTTTCACTCTCCTCTTTCACTTTCATCAAGAGGCTCTTTAGTTCTTCTTCACTTTCTGCCATAAGGGTGGTGTCATCTCCGTACCTGAGGTTATTGATATTTCTCCTGGCAATCTTGATTCCAGCTTGTGCTGCCTCCAGCCCAAAGTTTCTCATGATGTACTCTGCATATAAATTAAATAAGCAGGGTAACAATATGCAGCCTTGAAATATTCCTTTTCCTATTTGGAACCAGTCTGTTGTCCCATATCCAGTTCTAACTGTTGCTTCCTGACCTGCATACAGATTTCTCAGGAGACAGGTGAGGATGTCTTGTATTCCCGTCTCTTTCAGAATTTTCCATAGTTTGTTTTGATCCACAGAGTCAAAAGCTTTAGCATAGTCAGTAAAGCAGAAATAGATGTTTCTTCAGGAACTCTCTTACTTTTTCAATGATCCAACGGATATTGGCAATTTGATCTCTGGTTCCTCTGCCTTTTCTAAAGCCAGCTTGAACATCTGAAAGTTCACGGTTCATGCATTGCTGAAGCCTGGCTTGGAGAATTTTGAGCATTACTTTACTAGAGTGTAAGATGAGTGCAATTGTGCTGTAGTTTGAGCATTCTTTGGCATTGCCTTTCTTTGGGATTAGAGTAAAACTGACTTTTCCTGTCCTGTGGCCACTGCTGAGCTTTCCAAATATGCTGGCATATTGAGTGCAGCACTTTCACAACATCATCTTTCAGGATTTGAAATAGCTCCACTGGAATTCCATCACCTCCACTAGCTTTGTTCGTAGTGATGCTTCCTAACACCCGCTTGATTTCACATTTCAGAATGTCTGCTCTAGGTGAGTGATCACACCATCGTGATCATCTCGATCATGAAGATCTTTTTTGTACAGTTCTGTGTATTCTTGCCACCTTGTCTTAGTATCTTCTGCTTTTATTAGGTCCCTACTATTTCTGTCCTTTATCGAGCCTGTCTTTGCATTAAATGTTCCCTTGGTATCTCTAATTTTCTTGAGAAGATCTCTAGTCTTTCCCATTCTATTGTTTTCCTCTATTTCTTTTCACTGATCACTGAGGAATGCTTTCTTTTCTCTCCTTGCTATTCTTTGGAACTCTGTATTCAAATGGGTATATCTTTCCTTTTTTCCTTTGTTTTTCATTTCTCCTCTTTTGACAGGTATTTGTAAGGACTCCTCAGACAGCCGTTTTGCCTTTTTGCATTTCTTTCTCTTTGGGATGGTCTTGCTCCATGTCTGCTGTACAATGTCATGAACTTCCATCCATAGTTCATCAGGCACTCTGTCTATCAGATCTAAAGAAGAACATCCTAAAGGAGTCGTGAATGTTCATGGAAGGACTAATGTTGAAGCTGAAATTCCAATATTTGGCCATCTGATGGGAAGAGCTGACTCATTTGAAAAGATCGTGATGCTGGGAAAGATTGAAGTCAGCAGGAGAAGGGGACAACAGAGAATGAGATGGTTGGATGGCATCACTCCTTTGGAATGTTCTCCTCCCTCAAATTTATTTCTCACTTCCACTGTATAATCATAAGGGATTTGATTTAGGTCATACCTGAATGGTCTAGTGATTTTGCCTACTCTTCAATTTCAGTCTGAATTTTTCAATAAGGAGTTCATGATCTGCGCCACAGTCAGCTCCCAGTCTTGTATAGAGCTTCTCCATCTTTGGCTGCAAAGAATATAATCAATCTGATTTAGGTGTTGACCATCTGTTGATATCCATGGGTAGAGACTTCTCTTGTGTTATTGGAATAGGGTATTTGCTATGACTAGTGCATTATATAAGTTACAGGTGTACAGTATAATGATTCACAATTTTTAAAGTTTATACTCCATTTATTGTTGTTTAGTTGATAAGTTGTGTCTGATTCTTTGTGACCCATGGACTGCAGTTCATCAGGCTTCCCTGTCCTTCACCATCTTCCAGAGTTTGTTAAAACTCATGTCCATTGAGTCAGTAATGCCATCCTACCATCTCATCCCCTGTCACTCTATTTTCCTCCTGTCCTCAGTCTTTTCCAGTATCAGGCTCTTTTCCAGTGAGTCAGCTGTTCGCATCAGGTGCCCAAAGTATTGGTGATTCAGCTTCAGCATCAGTCCTTCCAGTGAATGTTCAGGGTTGATTTCCTTTAGGATGGACTGGTTTGATCTCCTTGCTTTCCAATGGACCCTCAAGAGTCTCCTCCAGCATCCCAAGGGGACTCAGGATGGAAACAAATGGGCTACCTGCTGCCCAGCCATCAGTCACTGCAGACACCCCCAGGGTGCACCCTGAAGGGACTCTGGATGTGAAACCATAGGACACAGGTCCCAGATAGCTGCACATCAGAGAATCATTTCCATGAGGCCAAATTCTTGTTTCTTCCACTACATCAGTTCAGTTCAGTCGCTCAGTCACGTACAATTCTTTGGGACCCCATGGACTGCAGCACACCAAACATTCCTGTTCATCACTAACTCCTGGAGTCTACCCAAACTGATGTCCATTGAGTCGGTGAAGCCATTCAACCATCTCATTCTCTGTTGTTCCCTTCTCCTGCTACCTTCAATCTTTCCCAGCATCAGGATCTTTTCAAATGAGTCAGCTCTTGCCATCAGATGGCCAAAGTATTGGAGTTTCAGCTTCAACATTAGTCCTTCCATGAACATTCAGGACTCCTTTACGATGGTCTCCTTTAGGGTGGACTGCTTGGATCTCCTTGCAGTCCAAGGGAATCTCAAGAGTCTTCTCCAACACCACAGTTCAAAAGAATCAGTTCTTCTGTGCACAGCTTTCTTTACAGTCCAAATCTCACATCCATACATGACTACTGGAAAAACCATCAGTTCAGTTCAGTTCCGTTCAGTCGCTCAGTCGTGTCCGACTCTTTGCGACCCCATGAATCGCAGCACGCCAGGCCTCCCTGTTGATCACCGTCTCTCGGAGTTCACTCAGACTCATGTCCATTGAGTCCGTGATGCCATCCAGCCATCTCATCCTCAGTCGTCCCCTTCTCCTCCTGCCCCCAATCCCTCCCAGCATCAGAGTTTTTTCCAATGGGTCAACTCTTTGCATGAGGTGGCCAAAGTACTGAAGTTTCAGCTTTAGCATCATTCTTTCCAAAGAAATCCCAGGGTTGATCTCCTTCAGAATGAACTGACTCGATCTCCTTGCAGTCCAAGGGACTCTCAAGAGTCTTCTCCAACACCACAGTTCAAACGCATCAATTCTTCGGTGCTCAGCCTTCTTCACAGTCCAACTCTCACATCCATACATGACCACAGGAAAAACCATAGCTTTCACTACACGGACCTTAGTCAGCAAAGTAATGTCTCTGCTTTTCAATATGCTATCTAGGTTGGTCATAACTTTTCTTTCAAGGAGTAAGCGTCTTTTAATTTCATGGCTGCAGTCACCATCTGCAGTGATTTTGGAGCCCCCCAAAATAAAGTCTGACACTGTTTCCACTGTTTCCCCATCTATTTCCCATGAGGTGATGGGACTGGATGCCATCATCTTCATTTTCTGAATGTTGAGCTTTAAGCCAACTTTTCCACTCTCCTCTTCCACCTTCATCAAGAGGCCCTTTAGCTCCTCTTCACTTTCTGCCATAAGGGTGGTGTCATCTGCATATCTGAGGTTATTGATATTTCTTCTGGCAATCTTGATTCCAGCTTATGTTTCTTCCAGCCCAGCATTTCTTGTGATGTACTCTGCATAGAAGTTAAATAAGCAGGGTGACAGTATACAGCCTTAACATACTCCTTTTCCTATTTGGAAACAGTCTGTTTTTCCATGTCCAGTTCTAACTGTTGCTTCCTGACCTGCATACAGATTTCACAAGAGGCAGGTCAGGTGGGCTGGTATTCCCATCTCTTTCAGAATTTTCCACAGTTGATTGTGATCCACACAATCAAAGGCTTTGGCATAGTTAATAAAGCAGAAATAGATGTTTTTCTGGAACTCTCTTGCTTTTTCCATGATCCAGCGGATGTTGACAATTTGATCTCTGGTTCCTCTGCCTTTTCTACAACCAGCTTGAACATCAGGGAGTTCACGGTTCATGCATTGCTGAAGCCTGGCTTGGAGAATTTTGAGCATTACTTGACTAGCATGTGAGATGAGTGCAATTGTGCAGTAGTTTGAGCATTCTTTGTCATTGCCTTTCTTTGGAATTGGAATTAAACTGATCTTTTCCAGTCCTGTGGCCCCTGCTGTGTTTTCCAAATTTGCTGGCATATTGAGTGCAGCATTTTCACAGGATCATCTTCAGGATTTGAAATAGCTCCACTGGAATTCCATCACCTCCACTAGCTTTGTTCATAGTGGTGCTTTCTAAGGCCCACTTGACTTCAGTTTCCAAGATGTCTGGCTCTAGATGAGTGATCACATCATCATGATTATCTGGGTCTTGAAGATCTTTTTTGCACAGTTCTTCCATGTATTCTTGCCACCTCTTCTTAATATCTTCTGCTTCTGTTAAGTCCAGACCATTTCTGTTCTTTATTGAGCCCATCTTTGCATGAAATGCTCCCTTGATATCTCTAATTTTCTTGAAGAGATCTCTAGTCTTTCCCATTCTGTTGTTTTCCTCTATTTCTTTGCACTGATTGCTGAAGAAGGCTTTCTTATCTCTCCTTGCTATTCTTTGGAACTCTGCATTCAGATGCTTATATCTTTCCTTTTCTCCTTTGCTTNNCTCTTCTTTTCACAGCTATTTGTAAGGCCTCCCCAGACAGCCATTTTGCTTTTTTGCGTTTCTTTTCCATGGGGATGGTCTTGATCCCTGTCTCCTGTACAATGTCACAAACCTCATACCATAGTTCATCAGGCAGTCTATCTATCAGATCTAGGTCCTTAAATCTATTTCTCACTTCCACTGTATAATCAAAAGGGATTTGATTCAGGTCATACGTGAATGGTCTAGCAGTTTTCCCTACTTTCTTCAATTTCAGTTTGAATTTGGCAATAAGGAGTTCATGATCTGAACCACAGACAGCTCCTGGTCTTGTTTTTGTTGATTGTGTAGAGCTTCTCCATCTTTGGCTGCATAGAATATAATCACTATTATTGTGTTATTGTTAATTTCCACTTTCATACTTGTTAGCATTTGCCTTACATATTATGGTGCTCCTATGTGAGTGCATATATATTGAAAATTGTTTTATCTTCTTGGATTGATCCTTTGATCATTATGTAGTGTCCTTCTTTGTCTCTTTTCACAACCTTTGTTTTAAAGTCTATTTTATCTGATATAAGTATTGCTACTCCTGCTTTCTTTTGGTCTCTATTTGCATGGAATACTTTTTCCAGCCCTTCACTTTCAGTCTGTAGTGTCCCTTGTTTCAAAGTGGGTCTCTTGTAGACAAGATATATAGGGGTCTTGTTTTTGTATCCATTCTCCCAGTCTTTGTCTTTTGGTTGGGGCATTCAACCCATTTATGTTTAAGGTAATTATTGATAAGTGTGATCCCATTGCCATTTGGGTTCGAGTTTATACACCCTTTTTGTGTTTCCTGTCTAGAGAGGGTCCTTTAGCATTTGTTGGAGAGCTGGTTTGGTGGTGCTGAATTCTCTCAGCTTCTGCTTTTCTGTAAAGCTTTTGATTTCTCCTTCATATTTGAATGAGATCCTTTCTGGGTACAATAATCTGGGTGGTAGGCTTTTCTCTTTCATCATTTTAAGTATATCCTGCCATTCCCTTCTGGCCTGAAGAGTTTCTATTGAAAGATCAGCTGTTATCCTTTTGGGAATCCCCTTGTGTGTTATTTGTTGTTTTTCCCTTGCTTCTTTTAATATTTGTTCTTTGTGTTTGACCTTTGTTAATTTGATTAATACATGTCTTGTGGTTTTTCACCTTTGGTTTATCCTGTTTGGGACTCTCTGGGTTTCCTGGACTTGGGTAACTATTTCCTTCCCCATTTTAGGGAAGTGTTCAACTATTGTCTCAAGTATTTTTTCATGGTGTTTCTTTTTGTCTTCTTCTTCTGGGACTCCTATGATTCGAATATTGGGTCATTTAACATTGTCCCAGAGGTCTCTGAGCTTGTCCTCATTTCTTTTAATTCTTCTTTCTTTTTTCTTCTCTGCTTCATTTATTTCTACCATTCTATCTTCTACCTCACTTATCCTATCTTCTGCCTCCATTATTCTACTGTTGGTTCCCTCCAGAGTGTTTTTTTATCTCATTTATTGCATTATTCATTATATATTGACTATTTTTTATTTTTTATAGGTCTTTGTTAAACAGTTATTGCATCTTCTCAATCCTGTCTCCAGGCTATTTATCTGTAACTCCATTTTGTTTTCAAGATTTTGGATCATTTTCACTATCATTATTCAGAATTCTTTATCAGGTAGATTACCTATCTCTTCCTCTTTTGTTTGGTTTGGTGGGTATTTATCTTGTTCATTTACCTGCTGAGTATTTCTCTGCCTTTTCATCTTGTTTATATTGTTGTGTTTGGGTGGCATTTCCGTATTCTGGCAGTTTGTGGTTTCTCTTTAATGTGGAGGTTCCTCGTTATGGATGGGATTGGACATGTGGCTTGTCAAGGTTTCCTGGTTAGGGAAGCTTGTGTCGGTGTTCTGGTGGGTGAAGCTGGATTTATTCTCTCTGGAGTGCAAACAAGTGTCCAGTAATGAGTTTTGAGATGTCAGTGGGTTTGGTGTGGCTTTGGGCAACCTGTATATTGAAACTCAGAGCTATGTTCCTGTGTTGCTGGAGAATTTGCATGGTATGTCTTGCTCTGGAACTTGTTGGCTCTTGGGTGGTGCTTGGTTTCAGTGTAGGTATGGAGGTGTTTGATGAGCTCTTCTTGATTAATGTCCCCTGGAGTCAGGAGTTCTCTGGTGTTCTCAGGTTTTGGACTTAAGCCTCCTGCCTCTGGATTTCAGTCTTATTCTTACAGTATCCTTAAGACTTCTCCATCTATACAGCACTGATGATAAAACACCTAGGTTAATGATGAAAAGTTTCTCCACAGTGAGGGACACCCAGAGAGGTGGACAGAGTTACATGGAGAAGAGAAGGAGGAGGGAGATAGAGGTGACCAGGAGGAGAAGAGGGGAATCAAAAGGGGAGAGAGCAAGCTAGCCAGTAATCACTTCTCTATGTACTCACCATAGTCTGGCTCCCTCAGAGATGTTCACAGAGTTACACAGAAAAGAGAAGAGGGAGGAAGGAGACAGAGGTGGCCAGGAGGATAAAAGGGGGAATCAAAAGGAGAGAGACAGATGCAGCCAGTAATCAGTTCCCTAACTGTTCTCCACAGCCTGGAACACACAAGCAATTCACCAAGTTGGATAGAGAAGAAAAGGGTGGGGAGGGGAAAATAGAGGTGATCTGGTGGAGGAAAAGGAGAGTCAAAAGGGTAAGAGAGCAATCAAGCCAGTAATCTCACTCCCAAGTAAAAATGGGTACTGAAGATTGGGTTCTTAAAGGTACAAAATTGATAACAAATACCAAAAAGCAAGATTAAAAATCTAGAGTAGATGTTAGATTCTCAAAAATACAATATTAAAAAAAGAAAACAAAGTCACAAAAATTATAAAATATATATGCTTTAAAAATATAGTCTGTTTTTTGCAAAGTAATATTAGGTTATAAAAATGAAAATTAAAGGAGTAATAGAGGACTTAAAAATAAACAAATTTTTTTAAATTGAAAACATGATAATAGTAAATATATATCTAGGACTTTCTCTGGAGCTGTTGTGAACAATGTGGGTTCAGTTCATTTTCAGATAGTTCCTTAATATGGCTTATACTTTTCAAGATCTATAGGCCCCTTCCTATATAGTTGGTGCTAACTACAGGGTTTTAATCTATTGTACCTGTCACTTTCAAAGTGGTTCCCTCTGTTTATTTTAGCTTCTTCTGTTTTCTGGTCTCTTCAGTGTCTGATTTCCGCCCTGACACAAGCGGGCAGTGGTGGGAACTATTTAGGCTCACTTAGTCAGTCTTGCTGTGGGGAGGGAGGAGCACTGCAAACAAATATCACTGCTGTGTGTGTGGGGAATGCTTGCTGTATTTAAGCCACACTGGGTTTGCTCCCACTCACAGCACGTGTGCTTTCATGATCTACACTGCTCAGGCTCTATGTTACTCTGCTGGGAACTGTGTGAGGTGGGCCCTTGGTTGCATGCACTTCCCAGGTGTAAGCCACTCAGGTTCAGGTTCTCAGGTACTCCACAAAGGCGCAGACTTGGTTGGGCCTGCATTTTGTGCCATTCTCAGATCTTAGCAGCTCAGGTGACCAGGTGCTTGGCGAGCACAGTCATCCCCAGTTAGGGGCTGCATCTTATCACCTCTCCCGTCCCAGCCACTCAGTTTTCTGGGTGTACAATGGGTGTGCCTTCTCAGGTGTGCTCTGTGTCTCTTCTGGGGAGCTGATCTCTGGCTGCAACCCTTCCGACAGATGTCAACCGTCCAGAATCCCAAGAAGTCTTGCTTAGCAATGAAGCCTGCTTGCAGTTTGGTAGAGGGTGCCTCTCTGGGGCTGGGATTGCTCCCTTCCAGCTCTGGCTGCCCTCGCCTGCCTGTCTCTGGTCGGGGATGGGCCAGACCATAACCAGCTAGCTCTGCTCAGTCTTTTGCTCTGTGAGTGGGCCTGGCAGTGTCTTAGGTTAGGGTTTTTCACAGGATAGTTATCCCACAATCTGGGTTGCTATCTCAAGTTAGTTCCCTCAGATTGCCCTCCAAGCATTCAGGCTCAGTACTTACCCTAAGCAATGCAGCCGGTGCCTCCCTGTCCAGCCCCCACTTGCTAGTGGTGGATGCGAGCATCTGCACTGCTTCTCCCTTGGGAGTTTTCATTAGGCATGCTAACAGTGGGTTTTATTAATTAATTAATTTATTTATTTATTTATTTTTCCTCCTGGTTATGTTGCCCTCTGAGATTCCAAGACTTGCCACAGATCTGCTGGTGAGAGTGTTGTGTTTCCTGGTGTTTGGAAACTTCTCTCTTTTTTTAAGACTCCCTTCCCAGGATGGATCTTCATCCCTACCTCTTTTGCCTCTCTTTTTATATTTTATATTTTGTCCTACCTCCTTTCAAAGACAACGTGCTGCCTTTCTGGGTGCCTGATGTCGTCTGCCAGCATTCAGAAGTTGCTTTGTGGAATTTGCTCAGCATTCAAATGTTTTTTTTTTGATGAATTTGTGGGGGAGAAAGTGGTCTCCCCGTCCTATTCCTCCACCATCTTAGGACCACCTCACCTTGTCTTTATAAAACTTTCCTTGAAAGCCTGCAGGGAGTTTGGGTTTTTTAAGCACAAGTTGCCCAGTCTCCTTGCTTGGCGTCTTGCAGTAAAACTGTTCTTTTCTACTTCACCCAAAACCCTGTCTCAAGATTCAGTTCAGTACCAATGTACAGAGACTCAGTTTCAGCAACACTATGTTCTTGCATGAAAATATTATACTAGTATAAAAACACACATTCTTCTAAAATTGCTATGTATGTAATTTAATTCAATTGAAATCCCAACATTTTGTATATAGAATTAACTAATACTTTCTCAACATTAACATTTATTAAGTATTTTCTTTGGATGAAAAATACACGGCATAATCAAATCAGTCTAGTATTGACATAAAAGACAAATCAGGGGCTTCCCTGGTGGTCCAGTGACTAAGAAATGCACTTCCAATGCGGGGAGTCTGGGTTTGCTCTCTGGCCAGGGAATTACATCCCACAGACCAAAACAAAGAGTCCACCACACTAAAAGATCCTGAATGCTGCAAGTAAAACCCAGAGGAACCATATAAATAATAAATATTTTCAGTTAATAATGGGATTATTCCCAGTTAATAATGGGATTATTAAGACAAAGGCAGAGAAACAATGATTTATGTAGTAAGTGGAGCTTACCCAAATGGGTTTCTAACTTGAAGCTAATAAAACTGAGCTCTTACCCCACACTATATAAAAGCCCAAGGAAGATTAAGTTCTTATCTGTAAAAAATAAAATGACAAGAGTTGGGTATACTTTCTTAACGAACACATGAAGCCAGAAGTATCCAAAAAAAGATATCTTTAATATATTATTATGATATCAAAGTTAAAGACAAAAAAAAGCAGATCTGAAAAAAATGAAATCTTAAAATCCATATTATAAAAAAAAAGCTCACAAAATCAAGGAAAATGTGCAATATATGTGTAGATGGTGCAAGAAGAACAACAAATAGCCAATACTTATATGAAAAGATATTCAACTTCACAAATAGTCAAGGAGATAAATATCAAAACAATGTGCACAAATTAAAATGTGTTCTGTATCTGCTACAGTGAAGAGTTAGTAGCGAGGTTAAGGAGGACAAAGGCCATTTTAATGCATTGCGGGTAAAGTGTAAGCGATTCCAGCCTTTTTTGGAAAGCACTCTGATAATATTTATTGCATTTTTAAATATTTGTACTGTTTAGTGAGCATCCTATTCCAAAGACTCTATCTCACAGAAATAAGAGCTCCAGTTACACAACCCAAGATCACAGCTTTCTTTCTAGAGACAAAAATACAGGAAGAGAGATAAAAGTTCATCAGTAGGAGCTTCCCTGGTGACTCAGAGGTTAAGAATCCACCTGCCAGTGCAGGAGACTCGGGTCTGATCCCTGGATCAGGAAGATCCCCTGGAGAATGAAATGGCAACCTACTCCAGTATTGTTGCCTGGAGAATTCCATAGACAGAGGGGCCCACAGTACATGGGGTTGCAGAGTTGGACAGAACTGAGTGACTGAGCATATAGCACAGTGATTCCATGGAAACACTGTGCAGCCAGTAAAGAGGACTCCTGGAATGCTTAGGACTAAATATACTGACCGCACCAAGTGCTGGAGAGCATGTGGAGGACATGATTGGGATATAAAATGGCACCATGGCTTTGGAAAGTACTTGGTTGCTTTCTTAAAAAGTAAACATACACCGTGATGTTTCAGCCATCTCATTCTTAGATTTTTCCCAAGAGAAAAGAAAGCATGTGTCCATAGAGACCTGTACCTCCTGACTGTTTACAGTTGCTTTACCTGTGGTCCTCCAAAACCAGGAACAACCTAAATATCCATCAACAGGTGATCAGATGAAGAAACTGTGGCATATCCACACAATGGAATGTAACCTCTAAATAAAAAGAAATGAGCTACTGATACACAACAATATGGATGAAACTCAAAATCACTAGACTTAATAAATCAAATATATCCTAATATAAAATTTAAAATTTAAATAAAATAAAAATTAAACTTTTAAAAAATCAAGTTTACTGAAAATACACCAAAAAAAACACTGAATCTAATACATTATAAATCAACTATGCTGTTGCTGCTGTTAAGTCTCTTCAGTAGTGTCTGACTCTTTGTGACCCCATAGACTGTAGCCCACCAGGCTCCTCTGTCCATGGAATCCTCCAGGCAAGAATACTGGAGTGGGTGGCCATTTCCTTCTCCAGGGGATCTTCCTGACCCAGAGATCAAACTCAGGTCTCCTATACTGCAAGCAGATTCTTTACCGTCTGAGCCACAAGGGAAGCTTGTATATGTTGTTTTCCAGGACTTGAAGTCAGCCCCTGTCCAGATCAAGCTGGCTAAGACAGATTGGGACCACCAACCCTAAAATTCAGCCTGCACAGGGGTCCAGTGAACAACCTTTTGACATCAGAAAACTCCACCCTCTGGTCATGCTAGTACCTCCATTTTTGGACACGCATCCAGTGATGAAGCCCATATATCAGACACACTGGTACAGAGTGCCAGCTACCTCACCTTTCCCCATTTTGAGTCACCTTTCTCCACACCTAAGACCACCCTGCTTCTCTACCCCACAAAGACTTCAAGTCCCTCACCTTTGGGAGGCAGAGTTGAGATTTGTTCTCCTGTCTCCTCGCTTGGCTGCCTCGTGAATAAAGGCCTTCTTTGATGCAAACTTCAGCATCTTGGCATTTGGTGATGCTTGCTGTGCACTGGACAAATGAACTGGGTTCCAAAACAGAAATGCTTATATCTATACATTTATATTGTACTCAGAAAATTTCAAAAGTAAAAAGCTTATTGGTCATATCATTTACCATGAAAGTAAAGAATAACAGGTATATGTGTGTGTAGCGAGAGAACAAACAGTAATTACTGCAAAAAAGAAGAGAGTAAGACAGAGATGGAGGAGACAGAGAAAAAAGAAAAGAAGGAAGGGAGTGAGGGAGGAAGAAAAGAAAGAAAAAAGACAGAGGGTGCAGAAGAGGAAGGGAAGGAAGAAAGGGAGGGAGGGAGGCAATGATCACGTTCCATGTCTCACACGGCTCTGTAAAGCCCACAGATAAGTTATAGATGCTTAAAGACAATAGGTAAAAAGATCCTAAGTCTATGATAATTATTTTTGCTTTACATTGAACAGAAGGAAATCATCAAAAAGAGTTTTTGCACTTGGGATATAGAGCAGAATGAAAATTTAGTCTTATTCGAACCCAGTTTCCATATGATATGTTAGTCAGTCAGTTCAGTCACTCAGTCATGTCTGACTCTTTGTGACCCCATGGACTGCAGCATGCCAGGCCTCCCTGTCCATTACCAACTCGTGCAGCTTACTCAAACTCATGTCGATTGAGTCAGTGATGCCATCCAACCATCTTATCTTCTGTCGTCCCCTTCTCCTCCCGCCTTCAATCCTTCCCAGCATCTGGGTCTTTTCCAATGAGTCAGTTCTATTCATCAGGTGGCCAAAGTATTGGAGTTTCAGCTTCAGCATCAGTCCTTCCAATGAACATTCAGGACTGATTTCCTTTAGGATGGACTGGTTGAATCTCATGTGTAAGTCTCATTTAATTCCATGAGTATCAATGCACCAGGTATATTAACAAAGGAAGACTACATCTTTTCCACACAAAATCACTCTTTGAGATTGCTTCTGTTTAATCAGCACTGGGGGAAACATGACAATACCTGTTCGCTGAATGGAAGACCCTGGAGTGGCCACAATGGGTGAGGGTGGGGAGAAGAAAAGTGGGCACAGGAAGAAAGTCTGTAGGACAGGGCTGTGAGGGGTGCTGGGTGACTCGGGAGGGGCATGCAGGGTCCAGGCAAGGGTCTCTGGCTGCCCACAGGACAATGACAGCTGTAGTCTTCTCCTTGGAGGGGGAGGGGGGCACTGAATTCTCCCCCAGCAGATTCCTCTCTGACCCTTCCTCATCCTGCTGAAAAAGAAAAACAGGAAGAAAATCAATTCTTGGGATGAAAAGAATGGGAAAGAGTCAGCTCCATTTGGCAATCAGGCAAAGGAAAGAAGGAGGGAAGGAAAAGCTGATGGAAGAAGGGGAGCTAGACAAGATCTAGGCCAGAAAAGAGAGAAAGTGGGGAACTGAGAGCAAAGAAGTGGGGGAAGCAGATGTTAACCAGGGACAAAGTGATAGGGTCACCTTCCCCAGACAGCGAAGGGCAGAGCCCAGCACAGGCAAAGGCTGAGTGAGGGGAGCATGACCTCGGCTCAGTCATGTTCCAGTCCCGCTGTCATACCCTAGAGCTGTGCTGGCCAGACCCGCCCTCTCCCTGGGTGATGTGTGTGCTCAGTCGCTTCAGTCGTGTCTGACTCTCTGTGACCCAGTGGACCAGAGCCCACTGGGCTCCTCTGTCTCTGAGATTCTCCAGACAAGAATACTGGCGTGGGCTTCCATTTCCTCCTCCAGGGGATCTTTCTCCCTAACAGGACACCAGGGCCCAGGAGCTGTGGCCACAGAAGCTTCGAAGACCCGCGCCCAGGGAAGCCATGGACACAATGACCTGCAGAGTACAGATAGCCAGGAGCAGAGCACGGATTCCCAGGAACAAATCCTGAAGATAAAGGAGAAAAAACAGTTACAGTCAGGAGTCAGCTCCTGTGATTCCTCTGTTACTCTCATCTTGCTAGGAGGTATCAGAGTCTGTTCAACAAACTCCTTCTCACCCAGAAGCAGATTGCATTTTGCAACCACAGGGGCAGCCAGTCTCCATCCCATTGGCTTGTCTGCAGGGTGACCTTACCACACCCTGTGAAGAGGTGGAGACTATTGCTCAACCCCTGGAATTCATGAGACTATTGCTCATTCCCCCTGGAATCTGTAATCAAAGCCTGGGAATGCTTTGATCAACAAAATATAGTGGAAGTGAGACACTAGGGCCTGGCAGCTTCCATTGCCTACATCTTAAAATGCTCACAGTGGGATGCTGCCTATTGTAACCCAGTTGCCCAAGCCACACGGATAAGCCATTGTAGTCTCCCTGGCTGATAGTCCCCAGATGAGCCCCCTGACATGTGAGTGCACCATTTGGCAGTCCAGCCAATCAAGCTGCTGGATGACTTCACACCCAACTGACCCATGACTGCAACTGCCTGAGAAAACCCAAATGACTGCCAGTGTGAGCCTAGTCACCCACAGAATGTGAGACATACTAACCAACTGCAGTGTTAAGTCATTTCATTTGGGGGCAATGTGTTACTCAGCAGGGGATGAGTGATAGTAGTCACACACCAGGAAAGACAGAAGGGTGGCTCATGATATCCTGTCTCCTCTTTGCTCCTCATCCCCTTTGATTCAAGGAATGATCATGCACAGAGATCTGAATGGTGTCTTCAATTTAAGTTAAAACCTCCTGAAGCAACAACCTCAGATGAGGTCCATGCTCAGAGGGCCTCTATCTTTGCCCTCTGGTGCCCCAGTTCCCCAGTTTACAGCTGTGATGTGTTCTTGGAAGACTGACTCCTTTCTCACCATCAGCATTTGCATGTATCTTCTGCAGTTCTCCTCCCACAATGAATAGGAACTTCTTCATTGGTACCAAGAGGTGGGGGTGACAGGGACTAAGGAATCACACACGGAGCTGATGTCATAGAAGCCATCACCTTGCCAGATGAAGCTATTCACACAGAAGATGACAGCGGCCACAGCCGTGGCGATGCCAGCCAGGGTGAGCAGACCTGATGCACAGCCCTAGAAGAGAGAGGTTCAGAGGTGGTCCCCCTCCATGCATGGCACAGCCTTGAGGTCCCGGCCTCAAACCAACCTCCTCTTCCCCAGCTTCCTGGCCTGGGATAAACCTTCCTTACCCCTCCAGGAAAGATCTTAGGATATTTGAAACCAAAGGAGAGAAGGCAGAAAAGTAGAGCAGGAAAACAGACATCGTAGGAGGACAGAGGACAAGGTGGGGCAGAGGACGCCTGACTCACTGAGAGTTTGCCCCGGCGCTTCTCGTGGACAATGGCCCCAAAACCTGCTGCAGTGGCCTAGGAAGAGAAGATACCAGAAAAGCCCTCCAGTTGACCATCTCCCATCACACTTCTCCCAACAGGCCCCAGAACAGCCAGTTTGAAGCAGGATCCAAGAGCCAGGCACAGAAACCTAGCCGACAGACAGGACTCTGCTTACTACCGCCTGACTCTTCCCAGCCACGCCTTTAAGAGGAAAACAGAGGGCAGAAGGGTTTTGCCCACTCACTAAGGCAGCCTTCTCATCACTGTTGTTCAGTCACTAAGAGGTGTCCGACTCTTTGCGACCCCATGGACTGCAGCAGGCCAGGCTTCCCTGTCCATCACCAACTTCTGGAGCTTGCTCAAACTCATGTCCATCCAGTCAGTGATGCCACCCAACCATCTCATCCTGTCTTCCCCTTCTCCTCCCGCCTTCTGTGAAGTGGGTTTGCTGCCTTTGTCATTACCCCAAAGGCCACTACGGGGCAAAGATGTCCCATC
This sequence comes from Procapra przewalskii, assembly GCA_006410515.1. NCBI lineage: Eukaryota > Metazoa > Chordata > Mammalia > Artiodactyla > Bovidae > Procapra > Procapra przewalskii. The sequence continues at coordinate 5,637,312 of SJYF01000810.1, read as the reverse complement.
CTTCCCTGGATCAGGGTGCAGCCAGGAACAGCCACCATCTCTGAAGAGGTCCATTCCCCAGGAACCGATGTGTTGAAGATCACTTTGCACACTGGTCGGCTCAGCAAATAACCAACATGCTAAATCATGGATGAGTATTTTGAAGCTTTGGTATTCCTTGGAGTGCTCCCCACAGCTTCTGTTTCATCTAAGAAGGAGGGAGTTTTCTTGATCTCAGTTCATCATCTTCTCAATTTGGGGAACATGAGATCCCATCAGGCCTGTGACCCTGCCATGACCTGACCACCACTTCCTACAGTGACACAGCTGGGATGTTGACTGACCGAGTGGCAGGTTTTTACTTGATGGTTTTTAATAAGTTGATTTTATGTGAAATGACCCAGTGCCCTATGTAAGATGGAGAGAGTCTTCTTGAAAGAGGGTCCTCCTTACTAAGGAGTGGTGCTGGAGAAGACTCTTGAGAGTCCCTTGGACCCAAGGAGATCCAACCAGTCACTCCTAAAGGAAGTCAACCCTGAATATTCATTGGATAGACTGATGCTGAAGTTGAATCTCCAATACTTTGGCCAACTGATGTGAAGAACTGACTCATTGGAAAAGACCCTGATGCTGGGAAAGATTGAGGGCAGGAGGAGAAGTGAATGACAGAGGATGAGGTGGTTGGAAGGCATCACTGAATAAATGGACATGAGTGTGAGTGAACTCCGGGAGTTGGTGATTGACAGGGAGGCCTGTCGTGCTGCAGTCCATGGGGTCGCAAAGACTCGGACATCACTGAGCAACTGAACAGCAGCAAGCAGGATAGGGGATGGGCGAGCCTTTGTCAGTTTCCCCTCCAAGGTGTATCCCCCTTGGTGGCAGACTGAACTTGAAGACCAGCCCAGAGGGGAGGGGGACCCCAAGGGGACAGAGCAGCCCCTCAAACCCAGTGCAGTTCCCACTGCTTCTCTTTCCACGGGTTGGTCACTGGAGGCTCAACCCACATCAGACATTTCAAGGACTGCAGCCTGGTGTAGCAATGCGAGCTCAAGGGCCTCTGCACCGTGACTGAAAGTCCTCTCACTGGAAGGACGTTAAGCTAAGCAGAAAAAGCCAGTCACAGAGGACAAACACCGTCAGATTCCAGCCTCAGGAAGTATCCAAAGTTGTCCAAAATTGTAGATGCAGAAAGTAGAAGGTGGTTAACTGGGGCTGGAAGAGGGGTATTCACATCGAATGGGCCTGGGGCTTCAGGTTTTCTGATAGAAAAGTTCTGGAACTCTACACAATGTGGAGAAGACGTGATGCTGCGGAGCTGTACACTTCAAAACGGCCAAGAGAGTGGATCCAGTGTTACACAGTGGGAGGGGTTTTTTTTTTTTTAACCATGTTAAAATAAAATAAGGTCCTCCTCTGCGTTCAACCTCCTCCTCTAGCAAGAAGCTTTGAACACTTATGGCTCAGGAAAAAGGGTTTCATTTTATGAAATCTAGGAAAGCATTGGAGGAAACACAAACTTCAAATGATACAATAGACCGGTTAGACCTAATTGATATCTATAGGACATTTCACCCCAAAACAATGAATTTCACCTTTTTCTCAAGTGCACACAGAACCTTCTCCAGGATAGATCACATCCTGGGCCATAAATCTAGCCTTGGTAAATTCAAAAAAAAATTGAAATCATTCCAAACATCTTTTCTGATCACAATACAGTAAAATTAGATCTCAATTACAGGAGAAACACTATTAAAAATGCCAACATATGGAGGCTGGACAACACGCTGCTGAATAACCAACAAATCACAGAAGAAATAAAAAGTGCATAGAAATGAATGAAAATGAAAACACAACAACCCAAAACCTATGGGACACTGTAAAAGCAGTGCTAACGGGAAGATTCATAGCAATACAGGCATAACTCAAGAAACAAGAAAAAAGTCAAATAAATAACCTAACTCTACACCTAAAGCAACTAGAAAAGGAAGAAATGAAGAACCCCAGGGTTAGTAGAAGGAAAGAAATCTTTAATATTAGGGCAGAAATAAATGCAAAAGAAACAAGAGACCATAGCAAAAATCAACAAAGGCAAAAGCTGGTTCTTTGAAGGGATAAATAAAATTGACAAACCATTAGCCAGACTCATTGAGAAACAAAGGGAGAAAATCAAATCAATAAAATTAGAAATGAAGATGGAGAGATCACAACAGACAACACAGAAATGCAATATTCGCTCATGAGACTACTATCAGCAATTATATGCCAATAAATTGGACAATGTGGAAGAAATGGACACATTCTTAAAAAAGTGCAACTTTCCAAAACTGAACCAGGAAGAAATAGAGAATCTTAACAGACACATCACAAGCACAGAAATCGAAACTGTAATCAGAAATCTTTCAGCAAACAAAAGCCCAGGTCTAGAGGTCTTCACAGCTGAATTCTACCAAAAATTTAGAGAAGAGCTAACATCTATCCTATTCAAACTCTTCCAGAAAATTTGCAGAGGAAGGTAAACTTCCAAACACCTCCTATGAGGCCACCATCACCCTAATCCCAAAACCTGACAAAGATGACACAAAAAAAGAAAACTACAGGCCAATATCACTGATGAACATAGATGCAAAAATCCTTAACAAAATCCTAGCAATCAGAATCCAGCAACACATTAAAAAGATCATACACCATGACCAAGTGGGCTTTATCCCAGGGATGCAAGGATTCTTTAATATCAACAAATCAATCAATGTAATACACCACATTAACAAATTGAAAAATAAAAGCCATATGATTATCGCAGTAGATGCAGAGAAAGCCTTTGACAAAATTCAACATCTATTTATGATTAAAAAAAAAAATTAAAAAACTCTCCAGAAAGCAGGAATAGGTCTTTGACTAGCTCCCGGCAAAGAACTTGACTTCCTACAGGAAGCAGCCCGGGTCCGAGGCCCCAGTTTCTCCGGGGATGGGATTCAAGGAGGGCCCCCACCTCGGAAGGCAGGAGAGCCAATGCGGGGCCTAAGGAGGGTAGGGACGCGGTGGGAGAAGAAGGTAAGCAGGGTTTGCCGGTTTCCACCTGCATCCAGAGGAAGGCTGGAGGCGGGGACCTGCGGGCCCTCCCCACCGCTGGCACTGCCCCCAGAGGCACCCCGTCCTGGGCCCTGGGCACAGCCAGCCTTCTCCTTCGAAGACCCCTTCGGAAGCTCGGCTGAGGCTCAGCCGCTCGGTCCCGCGGGGGCCCCCGCCTGTGGGCGCGCCGAGCTGGGTGGGCGCGGTTCTTCCCGGACTCCGACCGCCCTGACCCTGACGTTCTCACCCTGCTGATCTGGCTTTGCTTTACTGAACTTCCCCTCCCACAGCTCTCGAAACCTCTCTCTAGAAACCTCTTCCTCCTCCGAAGTGCTCCTGACTCTGCCCTGCTCTCCCTGCGCGGCTCCACCATCCCCTGAGCG
>SJYF01000810.1:5610706-5622391 GCA_006410515.1 Procapra przewalskii | reverse complement strand
AGATGCAGACACAGAGAACAGACCTGTGAACATGGTGGGGGTGGGGAGGAAAGGGTGGGATAAATGGAGAGTTTGTATCTTGGAAACATGTACATTACCCCAGATAAGATAGATAGCTAGTGGAAATTTTCTGTATGACTCAGGGAATTCAAACCGGGGCTCTGTGGCAATCTAGAGGGGTGAGGTAGGGTGGGAGATTCGAGAGGGAAGGGCCATATATATATACTTATGGTTGATTCATGTTGATGGACAGTGGAAATCAACACAATATTGTAAAGCAGTTATCCTCCAATTAAAAATAAATATTTTCTTTGGAAAAAGCTGGAAAAAAATAATGCATCCAGGAGCCCTAGCTGAGGCTGGGGCCCACAGTTTGTCCCCGAGAGAGTCTCAAACATTTGTGAGTAAGTGCAGCACCAGCAGAGGCTCTGGATATGGCACGGGTGCCCCCAGCCTTCTTGAAAATGTTTCAGAGCTGGGCTTGCCTCTTGCAGCTTCTTTCCTGACTCAGCCTCTTCTTCAAGCCTGGGATCCCAATGTTGGACTCCTGCTGGGAAGCAGAAATAACTCCACTTGTATGCCTGCTCAGTGATACCTGACTCTTTGCGACCCCATGGACTGTAGCCCACCAGGCTCCTCTGTCCATGGGAATCTCCAGGCAAGAATACTAGAGTGGGTTGCCATTTCCTTCTCCAGGGGATCTTCCCAAACCAGGGATCAAACCAGGGTCTCCTGCATTGCAGGCAGATGATTTACCAACTGAGCTATGAAAGAAGCTGAGAAACTCCTGGAGTTTGCTCAAACTCATTTCCACTGAGTCAGTAATGCCAACCAACCATCTCATCTTTGGTCATCCTCTTCTCGTCCTGCCTTCAGTCTTTCCCAGCATCAGGGTCTTTTCCTGATGAGTCGGTTCCTCACATCAGGTGGCCAAAGTACTGGAGTTTCAGCTTCAGCATCAGTCCTTCCAATGAATATTCAGGACTGGTCTCCTTTAGGATGGACTGGTTGGATCTCCTTGCAGTCCAAGGGACTGTCAAGAGTCTTCTCCAATACCACAGTTCAAAAGCATCAATTTTTCAGCACTCAGCTTTCTTTAAAGAAAACTTTCTAAAGAAAGCTGTGCCACCTAGGAAAAGCCAAAATAACTCCGTGGATAACACTAAACAGAATAACATCTGCAGAATTCAGCGATAGAGCTCAGTATCCATGTGGTGATTGCCTTCAATGGTGTATCATGCACAAAGCATGAGTCAATATGCACAGATCTGCCTCGTTCTGTTCAGTGGATGTAACTGGTTCACAGTATGGGTATACACAACTAATTGAGCCATTTTGTTGTTGTTGTTGATGAACTCCTGGGTTATTTCCAGGCTAGTTCTGTGCAAGAACTGAATATTTCACACTAAGATAGATGAGATCTGTATTCTTGCAGGACTTCTCAAAATAATAATTAAATTTACAATTTTAATAATGAAACTTATTGCAGCTGAGGGTTTCCCCGGTGGCTCAGAGAGTAAGGAATCTGCCTGCAATGCAGGACCGACACTGAAAATGAAAGTGAAGTCACTCAGTCGTATCTGACTCTCTGCAACCCAATGGGATTTTCCAGACAAGAATACTGGAGTGGGTTGCCCTTTCCTTCTTCAGGGGGTCTCCCACATTGCGAGCAGACTCTCCACTGTCTTGAGTCACCAGGGAGTCCTGACATTATGTGCTGGGAAATATATTGGGTTAGCCAAAGTGTTTGTTCAGATTTTTTCATCACATTCTATGGAAAAATCTGAAAGAAATTTTGGACTAAATATATATATATATATGAAGAAGTGATGTGAAGTCGCTCAGTCGTGTCCAACTCTTTGCAACCCCATGGACTGTAGCCTATCAGGCTCCTCCGTCCATGGGATTTTCCAGGCAAGAGTGCTGGAGTAGATTACCATTTCCTTCTCCAAGGGATGTTCCTGACCCAGGAATCAAACCCGGGTCTCCTGCATTGCAGGCAGACACTTTACTGTCTGATATATATCCCATAAATTATTTAATCATCATAGCATATAATATATAATTCTCAAAATAACCCAACAATATAGTCCTCATAACAATCTTATAAAGAAGGTGATATTTTCATTATTCTCATTCTACAGATGAGTGAAAACAGAAATATGTGAACTTAGCAGTAGGGAGTTAAAATTCTTTTGATGGCCTTCAGCCAAGACCCCCAGAAATATTTCTGTTATTGAACAAAATTGGGTTGAATGACTTGAGACAGTAAGGGAATATCACACATGATGGGGACCAAGAAGCACCTTAGAAATGATGGGGTTGGAGAAGACTTTCCATAGGATGTTGGCTTGTATGAGGTGATTTTGGGGAAAGTAGTAACTCTCCCAGGCTTCCTTGATGGCTCAGCACTGAATTTGCCTGCAATGCAGGAGACCCGGGTTCGATCTCTGAGTCAGGAAGAAGGGAATGACAACCCACTCTAGTATTCTTGTCTGGGAAATCCCATGGATGGAGGAGCCTGGCGGGCTACAGTCCATGGGGTCGCACAGAGTCAGACACCAGTGAAGTGACTTAGCAGCAGCAGCTAAAAACATGGGACATTTCCATCACCTTAGGAGTCCTTACTCTTCTTTCTTGAAAGGAGCCTCTCTCTGGACTTCCATTGATATGAGCTAATTTTGTGTGTTCTTGAACTTCAGATAATGACATCACATAGCATGTGGCTTTATGTTTGGTTTTCTTCACTTAGTGTGGTTTGGAGACCGATCTAGGCTGCATATCAGTCCATCACTTTTTGTTAAATTCCTGAGTTGTGTTCTATTTTATGAATATACCACCAAGATGCATTTTAAACTCATGCTCCATGGTTCTGCCTTAGCCCATGAACTTCATGCCCCAGTAGTTAAATTTGGTAGCAAAATAAGAGGAATTCCAAGGCTCAAGACCAGTGAAGGCCACGTTTAACGTTTTCACGTTCCTGAGAAATCTCAAGCCCTTTACACCTCTCTTAAGTTGGTCGTGGCCCTTTTTCATGGCTTTCACTTTGCTGGATAGCTTCTGGCTAGGACTAGAGGTTTCCTGGTTCAGAGCATCATGGCCGTTCTCTACAAAAACTGGCAACAAGAGATTTTCAAAAATGCAAAAGAGATTTATGAGCTATCCTAAAAGCTGTCCACATCTCTGTATTCTACTGTGAGAACTGACTGTGAATCTGTCCTTTTGTCCCAGGGTCAGGGGAGCAGCATCAGCAGACAATAGGATGGGAACTGAGCCCCAGGCTGCCAGCCTTGAAGGTCCTGCTTGTGGGGAAGCGTGGTGTGGGGAAAAGTGCAGTTGGAAACAGCCTTCTGGGGAAGTGGGTCTTTGAGACTCGATACAGTGAAGAGCCAGTAACCCAGAGGTGCATGTCTGAGAGCAGAATCTGGAGAGAGAGGCAAGTTTTGATCACTGATACTCCAGACTTCTCATCTTCAAAGGACATTGAACAAGACCTTGTGAACAACACCTACCCGGGTCCTCATGCTTTCCTGTTGGTGACTCCCCTGGGCTCCTTCAATGAGAAAGATGACATGGTGCTGAGCACCATCCAACACATTTTTGGGGACAAATTCATTGAGTACATGATCGTTCTCCTCACCAGGAAAGAAGATCTACAGAATCAAGACCTAGGAAACTTCTTATCCAGAAGTAAAAGGCTCAACGAGCTCATCAACAAATGTAAAAACCGATACAGTGTCTTCAACTACAGAGCTAGGGAGGAAGAGAAGCGATGCCAGGTGGATAAACTCCTGCAGGAAATTGTGAGCATGGTGCAGCAGAATGGGGACAAGCCTTGTACTTTCAGAGAGAAAGGTAAGTGAGGTCTAGAAAAGTTTTTATGCATACTTAAAAAGTAGACCTAAATGTCCAAGAACTTTATTTTCTGAAGGGCAGAGAGGAGATCAAAATGACAGCTATCATCTCTTGACCAACTCTTCTTTCTCCTTTCTTTCTCAAATTTTACTAAATTATTTTCTAAACTATTTATTTATGGCTGTGCTGGGTCTTTGTTGCTGCCAGGGCTTTTCTCTAGTTGCAGGGAGTAGCCCCAGTGAGATCAGGGGCTACTCTCTTGTTGTGGTGGGCTCAGTAGTTTCAGCTCCTGGGCTCTAGAGCACAAGCTCAGTAATCGTGGCATGTGGGATCTTCCCAGATCAACAATCAAACCTATGTCTCCTGCATTGGCAGGCAGATTCTTTACCACTGAGCCTCTAGGGAAGCCCACATTTTACTAAACTTATGTTCCTTTCCATGCAGTGTCCTGTAAGTAAGTAAGCAAGTGTTAGTCACTGAGTCGTGTCTAACTCTGCAACCCCATGGACTGTAGCCCACAGCCTCCTCTGTCCATGGGATTCTACAGGCAAGAATACTGGAGAGGGTTACCAATCCCTTCTCCAAGGGATCTTCCCTATCCAGGGACCAAACCTGGGTCTCCTGCTTTGCAGGCAGATTTCTACCATCTGAGCCACCTGGAAGTCCTGACTTGGTCTCTAATTCTCTCCTGACTCTTCTCCTGTCTCTTCAACTGGATGGTGAGCATCTTGAGGGAAAAAGTTGACCTTTTCCAGTCTCTTGTCTTTCCTGCAGTGTATCTGTTGCCCAAGGCTTAGCACTTAAGTGCTGGTGATGAGACAGTAAAGAACCAAGAGAGTGGATAAAGAGGTCAAGGTGGGGAAAACGTAGAGGCAGAGGGAGGGAAGGAGAGGAGAGGGGAAGAAGAAGAGAAGAGTAGAACCAATGATCCAGGACTACCTCCTGGCTCTTTACTCTTCCCTCTGTTGGAGAAGGGGGGCCACTTTACTGGACAAGCATAGGGAGCCTGGGTGCTCCCAAGGGTCATGCCCCACATTGCCCTATGTGGGTTTGATTGATCCAGCCACACTACCCTACCCACAGCTTAAGCAGAAGTCTCCATCTACTCAGTGCTACAAGTTCTATTGACCTGAGCTGAGATTCTTCCAACCTAGTTCTACTCATCCCATTCTCTTTTGCTTCAAACATCCTCACTTGGAAAGAACATCAGACCAAAAGGAGCATATCTGTTTGGTGTACCCTTTCACATTCTTAATGGAGATCCTAAAAGCACAGGCAAGTGGGAAAGTCAGAGGGGCTGTGTGGAGGAAGCCTGACTTGAAACAGGCTTTGGAAAGTGGATAGAGTTTAGATAACTGAACAGAATGCTCCAGAAAGTACATTAGCAACTTGAAGGAAGGATGTAGAACTAAGCATCTACTTGTGAGGGGACCAAGGGTCGTGGTCTTGATGGAGATGAAAGGCTCATACCTCTAGATGTGGAATGGGGATGTGAGACCAGATTGTAGAGGTAGGTGGTAACCACACTCTCTCAGGGTGTGAGAGAGGGACTTAAGTTATATATATATTATCCTGTAAGTATAACCATGATATTGTGGGTTCAGGATAAATAATTCAATAATTTCTCCTTGAGAGAAGAGCATAAGAGAGGCTTCTCTCTCTCTCTCTCTCTCTCTTTTTTTTTTTTTTGAGGTGGATATTAGTAACTTGGTAAAAATTCACAACTGAGAACTATGAAGCCTGAACGGAAAAGTGAGATCATAGTACAAGTGCAAAGTCTTAAGGAAAACCCCAATAATACGTATGGTAAGAGCTCTGTGCATCTCTGATCTCATTTATAGGGTAATGTCTCCAACTTTCCTTTCAACAGAGCCCCTGCGCATTATCCTCGTGGGGAAGAGTGGCACTGGAAAGAGTGCCAGTGGGAACACCATCCTCGGGAGCTCGGAGTTCCACTCTCAGCTGAAAGCACAGCCAGTCACCATGAGCTGCCAGGAAGGCAGGAGGACATGGAATGGGCAGAATGTTGTGGTTGTGGACACTCCACCACTCTTTCAGGAGTCCAGAGCTGAAGGGGACCTATCCAAGCTCGAGAAGGCAGTCAATGACTGTAGGTCCTACTATAAAGAAGGGAGTACAGTTCTGGTTATGGTGTTACAGCTGGGACGGATCACTGCAGGGGACAAAAAGGCAGTGGTGGACCTAGAGCGCATCTTTGGAGCAGAAGTTATGAAATACATGATCGTGCTGTTCACCAGGAAGGAAGATCTAGAGACTGGGAACCTTGACGATTATGTCAATAACACAGATAACAAGTGTCTTAAGAGCATAATTGGAAAATGTAAGGGGAGATATTGTGCTTTTAATAACAAAGAAACTGGCCAAGCCAAGGAAGACCAGGCAGAAGAGCTTTTGACAATGGTCAGTAAAGTGATAAAGGGCGGTGGACAGCATAAACATCACAGTACATGGGATGTAGGCACAATAATTAAAAATATTCAGGAAAAGCCCTCCAGATTACTAAATAATTTAAAGGAAGTGTTCTAGGAAAATGAAATGCCTGGGGTCTCTTTAACTTGAAGATACCCTCAGGCTATAAGAATGAGGGAAGCATGGCAGGGGGATGGGAAGAGGGACCATGATTTTGAGAGCTTGAGAGATGAATGCATCTCAGCTTGTGATGCTTCAGCTCTTTGTAGGTAAATAAATAGTCAGATAGGGCATGTAGTAGGGGATAATAAAGGAGAAAGAAGAAATAAGGTAGGGAAATCTGCTAAAGGGCTTCAGATATTAGGCTGATATTAAGGATCAGAGTCAAGTCACAAGAATCACTTCACCTGTGTAGGTAGACTGGAATCGGGACAGACACTGGGACTAAGGCCAAGGTGAGCCTGGGGTCAGAATACAGATAGTCACATGAGAACCAGGGGATTCAGCTACATGAGAGTAAGACAACGTCCTGCAAACTCCTAGGCATGGCAGAATGGAGAAGTTGCTGTTGCTGGGCACTGCTTGCCAAGTTCTCCCAGCTCCCCGTCTCCCCCAGGGGCACTCTCAGGACCTTTTCCTCATGTGGTTACTCCTTACTCCTTTCTTTGTTCCAAGCTGGAGTGGAAAGTGGGACCCAGTCTACCCTCCTTTGCTCTCCCTGAGGAAATGGACATGAATCTGTGAAGTATCAAAAGATTTTATTGCTAGTCATTCATGGTGACACAGATTAGAACAAAAATTAGAAACATGGTAAAATTGCTAATTTGATAATCTTGCAAAATTTAAAATTCTAAGTAAAATTCTAGATTTCCTCTAGAATTTTCAGAAAAAGTTACTGAAAACTCCTTTGCATTTCTTTCTCTCTTCATCTCCCTTTCTCTTTCTCTCCACCCCCATTCCATTCCCTGAGGCTTATGCATGCCTGCTCAGTCATGTCCAATCTTTGTGACCCCACGGACTGTAGCCCACTGTGGACAGGCTCCTCTGTCCATGGGATTTTCCAGGCAAGAATACTGGGGTGGGTTGCTATTTCTTCCTGCAAGGGATCTTCCCAACCCAGAGAATGAAATCAAGTCTCCTGTGTCTCCTGCATTGGCAGATGGATTATTTACCACTGAGCCAACTGGGGATCCCCTCCCCAAGGCTTAGAAACTCAAATAATAATGGCTTAAACACATTAAGGGTTTATTGTGTGTCTTATGTCAAGAAATCTAGGAGTAAGCAGTTTGGGGCCAGTGTAGCACTGACATTCCAGTGTTTTCCTGCCTTTCTGCCCCTAGTCATTGGCATGGGTATCTCCATATTTAAGGTTGCTTCTTGGTTCCTACTCATAGCTAGGCAGATTATGTTGAGAGCTAGCTGATATGGGTGATAAATGAGAACTATGAAATCTGCCAGTTATGTGTAAGGTCAGATGTTTTCAATACTAATCACTTTATATATGTTTTGAGGACATGATCTATGTCATCTACTTTTTTTAAATTTCAAAATATCAGGTTATCTCAAGATTAACACATTTATAAGAGCATGGACTGTCATCATTAATACTTTTGTACTCTGTATAACCCTTAATAAATTCTGGAAGATCTGTGTAAATATATTCAGTTGATTGAAAAAATAAAGATGAAATTTATTATGAATTCATGTCCTCCTCATGATTCCTATTTTTCTGATGTGGGGGGAGATCATGCTTCCATAGAGAGGAAATGAAGATGTTTAGATACCTTGACTCTGATGAAGTTTTTGCATCTTTGATGCATGAAGACCTTTAAACTGGGTGACAGTCACTTTATTAGCCTCTGCCAACTCAAGAATCTTCTACTCTGAGCATTTCACAGCAATGAGAACAAACAAAAGTAACTGGTATTAGAGGCAGGTACATAGAGGAATAAAGTCTAGAAGCCATTCTGCGCCTCTTGCCACAGCTTCCCTTTGGCTTGAATGTGGGAACAAATCCCAAGGTGTTATTTGTGATTGAGCATGTGACATTGGACCTTCATGAGGTGGGTAATGTGTGGGCTGAGCAACATGATGTACATTGCCAGAGGAGAAGAGAAAGAGGCAGGAAGAATATTTGAAGAAATAATAGCTGTAAGCTTCCAAAATTTGATGAAAAACATTAATCTACTCTTTTAAGAAACTCAATGAACTTCACATAGGATAAATTCAAAGAGACACATATCCACCATAAATTACAAAAGACAAAGAAAGAATCTTGAAGGCAGCAAGAAAGAAGTGACATTGCATTCAAGGAATCCTCAACAAGATTAACAGCTAATTTCTCATCAGAAATCATAGAAGCCAGTGGTCCACAGGATGGCACATTCAACATACTGAAAGAAGACTGTCAACCCCACAGTATTTATCCAGCAAAGCTGTTCTTAAAAAATTAAGATTTAAAATATCCCCAGATAAAAGTGGAAAGAATTTATTGACTTCAGAACTACCCTACAAGATAAGACCCTGAGAAAAAAAACAGCTGGAAGTATCATGTTCTCTGACTTCAGATTATACTACAAAGCTTTAGTAACCAAAACAGTATGGTACTGGCACACAAAAAAAGATACACGAAAATGAACTCAAAATGGATTAAGCATCTAAATGTAGGAATGGAAACCATAAAAATTCTAGAATAATACATAGTTATAACACTCTTTGACATGTCTTGAAGTAAAGTGAAGTGAGTGAATTGTTAGTTGTTCAGTCATGTCTGACTCTTTGTGACCCCCTGGACTGTAGCCCAACAGGCTCCTCTGTACATGGAATTCTCCAGTCAAGAATACTGGAGTGGGTAGCCATTCCTTCTCCAGGGGTTCTTCATCACCTGAACCTGGGTCTTTTACATTTCAGGCAGATTCTTTACCATCTAGGCCACCATTTACCATCTAAGCCACCAGAGAAGCCCAGCCCTAAATGTATGGCTGGAAACCATAAAATTTCTAGAAGAAAACATAGTTAGAACACTCTGACATATCTTAGTAATATCTTTTTTGATCTGTCTCCTCAGACAAGGGTAAAAGATGCAAAGATAAACAAATAGGACCCAATTAAGCTTAAAAGCTTTTACACAGCTAAGAAACAATCAACAAAACAAAAAGCAACATACTAAATAGGAAAAGATATTTGTAAATGATGTGCTTGATAAGGGGTTATTACCCAAAATACATAAAGAACTCATACAACTTAATATGAAAAAAAACCACAACCAAACCATCTGATTAAAAAATGGGTTGAATTGTTATTGACAGGAATATGTGGAAATTAAACAGCACCTTCACCAATAACCAATGGGCCAAAGAAGAAATCACAAGGAAATTTAGAAGATATTTTGAGGTGAATGAAAATGAAGACATACCAAAACTTATGAGATGCAGTTAACAGAAGGATGCTTAGAGGGAAATATAAAGATGTAAGTGCCTTTATTAAAAAATTAATAATATAATCTTCCACCTTAAGAAATCAGAGAAAGAAGAGCCACTAAACATAAAGCGAGTGGAAGAAAGAAAACATTAAAGCTCAGAGTAGAAATAAATAAAACAGGCAGTAGAAAAGCAATAAAGAAAATGAATGAAACTACAACTTGGTCCTTTGGAAAAAAAATCAGCAAAAATTTTGTGGCTAGTCTGACCAAGAAATAGAAGGCTAAAATTACTAAAATTAGAAATGAACGAGAATACAGTGCTACTGACCTTACAGAAATAAAAAGGATATAAGCAAAAACAAAGACAACTGTATGCTGACATATTAAATAACATGGGTTAAATGGACAAATTCCTAGAAAGACACAAGCTACTGAATGTGACTCAGATTGAAATAAAATCTGAACATATCTGTAACCTGCATGCAACAGATTAAATATCAATTAAAATAACTACCCCCAAAGGAAAGCCAGATAGTTTCACTGATGAATTCCACTAAACATTTAGAGGGAGAATTAACACCAATACTTTTTGCCAGTAGTCATGCATGGATGTGAGAGTTGGACTATAAAGAAAGCTGAGGGCCTAATAATTGATGCTTTTGAGCTGTGGTGTTGGAGAAGACTCTTGAGAGTCCCTTGGACTGCAAGAAGATTCAACCAGTCAATCCAAAAGGAAATCCGTTTTGAATATCCCTTGGAAGGACTGATGCTGAAGCTGAAACTCCAATACTTTGGCCACCTGTTGCAAAGAACTGACTCATTGGAAAAGACCCTGATGCTGGGAAAGATTGATGGTGGGAGGAGAAAGGGACGACAGAGGATGAGATGGTTGGATGGCATCACCGACTCAATGGACATGAGTTTGAGTAAGCTTCGGGAGCTGGTGATGGACAGGGAGGCCTAGTGTGCTGCAGTCCATGGGGTCACAAAGTGTCAGACATGAGTGAGTGACTGAACTGAACTGACTGAACACTAATACTTCTCAAACAAAAAGTAAGAGAGGAGAAAGTACTTCACAACTTTTGTATGAGGTCAGTATTATCCAGACAAAGATATTACAAGAAAAGGAAACTACAGACTTATGAATATAGACATAAAACCCTCAACAAAATACTAATAGAGTACAGCAACTTATAAGAGCAAGTATATTCCTGGGTTTACCCCCAGGAAAGCCAGACTGATTCAATATATGAATGTCAGTCAATGTGTTCCATCATATCAGTAGAATTAAGGGCAAAAATTGCATGATCATCTCAATAGATACAGAAATAAGTTTGACAAAATCCAAGATCCATTTAACGATAAAACACTCTATAAACTAGGAAGAAATAGAGTCATGATATCCTTTCACTTATTATCCTTGTATGCTTCTCAACTGTTTTACAAATTCTAGACTCCTTGGTATTTTAAGCAAAGTTCTTCATGGTGGGGCATCCATTCAGATCTCCACTATTCTTCCTCCTGTAGTCACACCCGAGGCTCCTGCCCTTCTGCCTGCATTGCTTCTTACAGTAGCTCTCAAACTTCTCCCAGTACCCCTACCTTCCCAGACATGCACACATATGCTGTGGGACTACGACCCCAGTTCATCATGGAATATTCATCTTAAATCTCACTTTTTGTTTTTTTGGTCCTTGCCATGTGTCACATGAGATCTTAGTTCCTCAACCAGGGATTGAACCTGTGATCCCTGCAGTGGAAGCATGGAGTCTTAACTCCTGGACCACCAGGGAAGCCCCTTAAAACTCATATTCTAAAGGAAAGTTTTGGAAGTTTACCTTCCTCTGCAATTTTCTGGAAGAGTTTGAGTAGGATAGGTGTTAGCTCTTCTCGAAATTTTTGGTAGAATTCAGCTGTGAAGACGTCTGGACCTGGGCTTTTGTTTGCTGGAAGATTTCTGATTACAGTTTCAATTTCCA
>SJYF01000810.1:5593976-5610692 GCA_006410515.1 Procapra przewalskii | reverse complement strand
ATGGGTCTGTTAAGATTTTCTATTTCTTCCTGGTTCAGTTTTGGAAAGTTGTATTTTTCTAAGAATTTGTCCATTTCTTCCACGTTGTCCATTTTATTGGCATATAACTCCTGATAGTAGTCTCCTATGATCCTTTGTATTTCTGTGTTGTCTGTTGTAATCTGTCCATTTTCATTTTTAATTTTATGGATTTGATTCTGTTCTCTTTGTTTCTTGATGAGTCTGGCTAATGGTTTGTCAATTTTATTTATCCTCTCAAAGTACCAGCTTTTGGCTTTGTTGATTTTTGTTATGGTCTCTTTTGTTTCTTTTACATTTATTTCTGCCCTAATATTAAATATTTCTTTCCTTCTATTAACCCTGGGGTTCTTCATTTCTTCCTTTTCCAATTGCCTTAAGTGTAGACTTAGGTTATTTATTTGACTTTTTTCTTGTTTCTTGAGGTAAGCCTATATTGCTATGAACCTTCCCCTTAACACTGCTTTTACAGTGTCCCACAGGTTTTAGGTTGTTGTGTTTTTATTTTCATTTATTTCTATGCATATTTTGATTTCTTTTTTGATTTCTTCTGTGATTCATTGGTTATTCAGCAGCATATTGTTCAGCCTGCATGTGTTGGAATTTTTAATAGTTTTCCTCCTGTAATTGAGATCTAATCTTACTGCATTGTGGTCAGAAAAGATGCTTGGAATGATTTCAATTTTCTTGAATTTACCAAGGCTAGATTTATGGCCCAGGATGTGATCTATCCTGGAGATGGTTCCGTGTGTGCTTGAGAAAAAGGTGAAATTCATTGTTTTGGGGTGAAATGTCCTATAGATATCAATTAGGTCTAACTGGTCTATTGTATCATTTAAAGTTTGTGTTTCCTTGTTAATTTTCTGTTTAGTTGATATATCCATAGGTGTGAGTGGGATATTAAAGTCTCCCACTATTATTGTGTTATTGTTAATTTCCCCTTTCATACTTGTTAGTATTTTTCTTACATATTGTGGTGCTTCTATGTTGGGTGCATATATATTGAAAATCATTATATCTTCTTCTTGGATTGATCCTTTGATCATTATGTAGTGTCCTTTGTCTCTTTCCACAGCCTTTGTTTTAAACTCTATTTTATTTGATATGAGTATTGCTACTCCTGATTTCTTTTGGTCTCTATTTGCATGGAATATCTTTTTCCAGCCCTTCACTTTCAGTCTGTATGTGTCCCCTGTTTTGAGATGGGTCTCTTGTAGGCAGCATATATGGGGTCTTGTTTTTGTATTCATTCAGCCAGTCTTTGCCTTTTGGTTGGGGCATTCAACCCATTTAGGTTTAAGGTAATTATTGATAAATATGATCCCGTTGCCATTTATTTTATTGTTTTGAGTTTGAGTTTATACACCCTTTTTGTGTTTCCTGTCTAGAGAAGATCCTTTAGCATTTGTTGGAGAGGTGGTTTGGCGGTGCTGAATTCTCTCAGCTTTTGCTTGTCTGTAAAGCTTTTGATTTCTCCTTCATATTTGAATGAGATCCTTCCTGGTACAGCAGTCTGGGCTGTAGGTTATTTTCTTTCATTACTTTAAATATGTCCTGCCATTCCCTCCTGGCCTGAAGAGTTTCTATTGAAAGATCAGCTGTTATCCTTATGAGAATCCCCTTGTGTGTAATTTGTTTTGTTTTTTTTTTCCCCTTGCTGCTTTTAGTATTTGTTCTTTGTGTTTGATCTTTGTTAATTTGATTAATATGTGTTTTGGTGTGTTTTGCCTTGAGTTTATCTTGTTTGGGACTCTCTGGGTTTCTTGGACTTGGGTGATTATTTCCTTCCCCATTTTCGGGAAGTTTTCAACTATTATCTCCTCAAGTATTTTCTCATGGTCTTTCTTTTTGTCTTCTTCTTCTGGACTCCTATGATTTGAATGTTGGGGCATTTACCATTGTCCTGGAGGTCTCTGAGATTGTCCTAATTTCTTTTAATTCATTTTTCTTTTTTCCTCTCTGATTAATTTCTACCATTCTATCTTCTACTTCACTAATCCTATCTTCTGCCTCCATTATTCTACTATTTGTTCCCTCCAGAGAGTTTTAGATCTCATTTATTGCATTATTCATAATATATAGACTTTTTTATTCCTTCTAAGTCCTTGTTAAACTATTCTTGCATCTTCTCAATCTTTGTCTCCAGGCTATTTATCTGTGATTTCATTTTGATTTGAACATTTTGGATCATTTTCACTATCATTATTCAGAATTTTTATCAGGTAGATTCCCTATCTCTTCATCTTTTGTTTGGTTTCATGGGCATTTATCCTGTTCCTTTATCTGATGGGTATTCCTCAGTCTCTTTATCTTGTTTACATTGCTGTGTTTGGGGTGGCCTTTCTGTATTCTGGAAGTTTGTGGAGTTCTCTTTATTGTGAAGTTTCCTCACTGTGGGTAGGGTTGTACGGGTGGCTTGTCAAGGTTTCCTGGTTAGGGAAGGTTGTGTCAGTGTTCTGGTGGGTGGAGCTGGATTTCTTCTCTCTGGAGTGCAATGAAGTGTCCAGTAATGGGTTATGAGATGTCAGTGGGTTTGGAGTGACTTTGGGCAGCCTGTATATTGAAGCTCAGGGCTGTGTTCCTGTGTTCCTGAAGAATTTGCGTGGTAATCTCTTGCTCTAGAATTTGTTGGCTCTTGGGTGATACTTTGTTTCATTGTAGGTATGGAGGCATTTGGTGAGCTCCTGTCGATTAATGTTCCCTGGTGTCAGGAGTTCTCTGGTGTTCTCAGGATTTGAACTTAAACCTCCTGCTTCTGGTTTTTAGTCTTATTTTTATGGTAGCCTCAAGACTTCTCCATCTATGCAGCACCAGTGATAAAGCATCTAGGTTAAAGATGAACTGTTTCTCCACAATGAGGGACACCCAGAGAGGTTCACAGAGTTACATGGAGAAGAGAAGAGGGGAGGGAGTTAGAGGTGATCTGAATGAGATGTGGTGGAATCAAAAGGGGAGAGAGCAAACTAGCCAGTAATCACTTCCTTATGTGTGCTCCACAGTCAGGACCTCTCAGAGATGTTCACAGAGTTATACAGAGAAGAGAAGAGGGAAGGAGAAGACAGGTATCCAGGAGGATAAAGGGGGAAATCAAAAGAAGAGAGATAGATCCAGCCAGTAATCAGTCCCCTAAGTGTTCTCCACCGTCTGGAACACACAGAGAGATTCACAGAGTTGGGTAAAGAAGAGAAGGGGGAGGGAGAAGATAGAGGTGACTTGGTGGAGAAAAAGGAGAGTCCAAAGGGGGAGAGAACAGTCAAGCCAGTAATCTCGCTCCAAAGTAAAAATGGGTACTGAAGATTGCGTTCTTAAAGGTACAAATTGATAACAAATACCAAAAAGCAAAGATAAAAAATCTAGAGTAGAGGTTGGATTTTCAAAAATACAATATTAAAGAAAAGAAAGGAAAGAAGTCACTAAAATTTTAAAGAGAGATATATATATATATACATATATGAAGTTTGCTTTAAAAAATATGATCTCTCTTTTTTTTGCAATGTAATAGTGGATTACAAAAATGAAAATTAAAGGAGTAATGGACTTAAATTTTTTTAATTAAAAAAATAATGATAGTAAATAATATATCTAGGACTTTCTCTGGTGTTGTGGGCAGTGTGGAGTCAGTTCATTTTTGGATAGTTCCTTGATCCAGCTTGTATTTCTCAAGATCTATAGGCCCCTTCCTATGTAGTCAATACTAACTTCAGGGTTTTAATTTATTGCACCTGTCACTTCCAAGGTGGTTCCCTGTTTTAGCTTCTTCTGTTTGCTGGTCTCTTCAGTGTCTGATTTCTGCCCTGGCACAAGGAGAACTGTTGTGGACACTTTTTTTAGGTTCACTTGTTCAGTCGCACTTTGGGGAGGGAGGGATGCTGCAAACAAATAATACTGGTGTGTGCTCTCATTGTCTCAGCCACATTGGGCCTGCCCCCACTCACGGTGCATGTGCCCTCCCTGCCCACACTGCTCTAGGTTTCTCTGCTGGGAACCACTCCAGGCCAGCCCTGGGCTGCATGCCCCTCCCAGGTCTAAGCTGCTCAGGTTCAGGCACTCAGGTAGTCCTCAGAGGCACAGACTCGGTTGGGCCTGAGTTTTGTGCCTTTCCCAGGTCCGAACAGCTCAGATGATGAGGTGTTTGGCGAGCGTGGTCGCTGCGACCTATCGTCTCCCCTGTCCCTGCCACTCGGTTTTCTGGGTGTACAACCGGCACACCTTCTCAGGCAGATGTTGACCGTCCAGAACCCCAAGTAGTCTTAGTTAGCAAAGAAGTCTACTTGGAGTTTGGTAGATAATGCCTCTCTGGGGCTGCGATTGCCCCCTTCCTGTTCTAGCTGCCTATCACCAGGGAGGGGGATGGTCTGGAGCCAGCTAGCTCTGTTCAGTCCTTTCTTCTGTGAGTGGGTCTGGCAGTGTCTTAGGTTAGGGCTTTTCACGTGGTAGCTATCCCATAGTCTGGTTTGCTAGCCCAATTTATTTCCCTCAGATTGCCCTCAGGGTATTCAGGCCCGATACTTACTGTAAGCAATGCAGCCCACGCCTCCCTGCCCAGCCCCCGCTTGCTAGCAGAGGGTGCAGGCATCTGTGCTGCTTCTCCGCTGTTGGGCATGTAATCTGTGGATTTTAATTATTTATTTTTCCTCCCAGTTATGTTGTACTCTATGGTTCCAAGGCTTGCCACAGACTCAGCAGTGAGAGTGTTTCCTGGTGTTTGGAAACTTCTCTCTTTTTAAGACTTCCTTCCTGGGACGCAGAGCTCCATCCCTACCTCCTTTGTCTCTCTCTTTGTCTTTCTTATTTTTTCCTACCTCCTTTCAAAGACAACGGGCTGCTTTTCTGGGTGCCTGATGTCCTCTGCTGGCATTCATAAGTTATTCTGTGGAATTTACTCAGCGTTTAAATGTTCTTTTGATGTATTTCTAGGGGAGAAAGTGGTCTCCCTGTCCTATTCCTCTGCCATCTTAGGACCGCCAATGGTGTCATTTTTGGTAGTTGCCCCAAGGCACTTTCTTCACTTGTTCCAATGTAGAAGGATGTTTCTTGTCCACAGTTGGAAACTATTGTTTTGCTGATATTTATACTAGCTATTATCAGCATAGTAGTAGCTTTACATTCTATATGTCTGAATTTTTATTGTCCATAGACAGATTTGTGGCTAAAGTTTCATGATACCTATCACAGTAAGGTACAGATTTACTCTAATAAAATAAGGTCTGCCCTTATTTTTAGGAACATACACATTTGACTGTATGGTTGAGGTCCTGGGGATAGTACAAAAGCATTAATCTTTTTTGCTGTTTAAATTTATGTGTAAAATATAATCTAATATGGCTTCCCAGATAGTTTTAGTGATAAAGAATCCTCCTGCCAATGCAGGAGACCCAAGAGTCGCAGGTTCAATCCCTGGGTTGGGAACATCCCCTGGAGAAGGAAATGACAACCCATTCCAGTTTTCTTGCCTGGAAAATTCCATGGACAGAGGAGCCTGGTGGACTACAGTCCATGGGGCCACAAAGAGTCAGACATAACTGAGCAACTGAAAAGTGAAAGTGAAGTCATTCAGTCGGGTCTGACTCTGTGACCTTATAGACTGTAGCCTGCCAGGCTCCTCTGTCCGTGGGATTTTCCAGGCAAGAATACTGAAGTGGGTTGCCATTTCCTTCTCCAGGCGATCTTCCCACCCCAGGGATCAAACTCGGGTCACCCACATTTTGGGTAGACTCTTTACTGTCTGAGCCACCAGGGAATCCCTTTCTGTTAAGGTAGGTTTGGAAAATGCCATTTTGACCTTTGATTTCTGCTGCGTTTCTTCACTCCAGCATTAGGGAGCTCTGTGCTTTGGATGAAAACTTGAAAATTGATGCTCTTTTTTTTAAATTGAAACTTTTGCAAATTGACTCTCTTCTTTTTTTCCCCCCTCTCATACCAAATGTGCTTATTTAAATTACTCTTCACAAGGGCTCAACCAGAGACTAAAA
Source organism: Procapra przewalskii (assembly GCA_006410515.1). Taxonomy (NCBI): domain Eukaryota; kingdom Metazoa; phylum Chordata; class Mammalia; order Artiodactyla; family Bovidae; genus Procapra; species Procapra przewalskii. The sequence continues at coordinate 5,604,702 of SJYF01000810.1, read as the reverse complement.
CTAAAAAATAGAAACAAAACAAAGATGACACAATTACCGACTCAGGTTCTTGGACACTTTAATCAATAGAAACTGGTAAGAAGTCAGATGAGAAATTCAGGCACAGATTTACTGGGACCTGTGCTATAGCAGGGGGCAGCGATAAGAGAAAACAGGTGCCCTGGCTCACTCTCTGAGGAGGACAGGCTGGTTCCTAAAAGGAGTGAGGGTGGGGGCAGATCAGTGGGTTGACCATGGGGGCAGCTTAGGTGGTCTGCCCACCTTCTTGGTGGTGCTGGGCACAGTGATCATGAGCAGTACTTTACTCAGAAGTATATCTTATTTGTTCATAATTGCCCAAATTTGACTGTACATGCGTGCAGTTATTTTTATTTTATTTATTTATTTGGCTGCATCAGGTCTTAGCTGCATAATGTAATGTAATATGTTAGTTGCTCAGTTGTGTCCAATTCTTTGCAATCCCATGGACTGTAATCTTCCAGGCTCCTCTGTCCATGGCATTCTCCAGGCAAGAATTTTTAATGGAGTGGGCCACCATTTCCCTCTCCAGGAGATCTTCCTGACTCAGGGTTTGAACCCAGGTCTCCTGCATTGCTTCCCTGGTGGCTCAGAGGTTAAATCATCTGCCTGGAATGTGGGAGACCTGGATTCGATCCCTGGGTCGGGAAGATCTCCTGGAGAAGGAAATGGCAAGCCACTCCAGTACTCTGCTTGGAGAATCCCATGGAGGGAGGAGCCTGGTGGGCTACAGTCCATGGGGTCGCAAAGAGTCTGACATGACTGAGCGACTTCACTTTCACTTTCACTCCTGCATTGTAGGCAGATTCTTTACTGTCTGAGCCACCAAGGAAACCCCTAAGCATGTGGCCTTCTAATTGCGGTGGGTGGGCTTAGTTGCCCTAAGGCATATGGGATCTTAGTTCCCCAACCAGCAATTGAACCCGTGTCCCCTGCATTTCAAGGTAGATTCTTCACCAGTGGACCACCAGGGAAGTCTCTGTTCTTTCATTCATTTTTTTGTTTTTTGTTTTTCCAAAACAAGTGTTTTATTTGCTCACAGTCCTGTGGGTCAGATATTTGAACAGGGCTTGACTGGATGGTTCTGCTTCATGTTGGCATCAGCTGAAGTCTCTCATGAGGTTAAGTAAGATGGTGACTGAGATTGGAGTATCCCTGATAGCTTCTGTCCTTTCATTCTTGAAGGATGTTTTCTCTGGTTATAGAGTTCAGGGTTGACGGTTTTTTCTTTCAACACTTGGAAAATATTGTGTCACTTCCTTCTAGCCTCCATGATTTCTGAACCAGCATAGAGGCAGAACATGACATGTCTCTCAAGCATCTGCCATTTCTGTCTCCCTGTCTAAAGAACAGCAGGATCCAGGCACTACTCCCCATCCCACTATGTAAGTAGGGTTGGGGGTAAAAGTCTCCTGTTGTTTCTGAGTTTGGCCTTGCACATTAGCCACTTCATGGTCAGTTTACTTGAATGTCACTCGGCTCTGTAGTGACTCTCAGCTTGATTTGGTTTTGGTCAGCAGCTGACCCCCAGGATCCATGTCCTTTCTAGGTGATTGCTGCTACCACCATGCCATTCTCAGAGGAGACTAAGGTGGAGGCAGCCTGCATTCCCCTTTAGTGCTCTGCTGACCCACACCTATGTAAGACCTGCCATTTCATCTCCCTGAATGGCAACAAGATGTAATTGTTGTGTGTTGACCAGGGATAGCTAGAGAAAATCACCACAGAGGGACATGTTCACTTCCCAGTGCTGTCATAGCAAAGTAGCACAAATGAAGTGGCTTATAATAACAGATAATAAGTCATTTTTATAATAATTTATTCTCTCACAAGTCTGGGGGCCAAAAGTCCAAAATAAAGGTGTTGGCAGGGCCATGCTCCTCCTGGAAGCTGTCAGGGAGGATCCTTCTGAGAGGGTAACAGGCAGGAAGGCTAGGGGTCCTCCCAAGGGGAGGGAATAGACTGCAAGTGTCAAACATTTCCCCCCGCCTCTCTCTTAAGAGGCAGGAGGAAACAAACCACAAGTGTCAGATTTTTATTCCTTCTCTATTAATTAAAAGGAGTTTTAATTTTAACAAAATTAAAAGGAGTTTTCTTTTAAAATTCTGTGTTGCCCTGATGGCACCTGGTTCCCCCTGAACTTTTCTCAAACCTTGAGCTAACCAATGCATTTTTCTTGTGGAAATGTTTTTCTTAAGCTGTGTTAATGAACTATGTATTTACCTTAGAATCTGCCTTTCTCCACAATTTATGTCAATTGATTCATGCCCCGGGATGACTCACCTGGTGCCAATGCTATCTCAAAATGCATGTTATGGGTAAGGGACCTGGTGCAGTTCTCTCAGTTCTGAGGCATTTCCTTTCTCTTATTAACATCTTGCTAATAGGTATATATTCAGAAGCAGAGACATTACTTTGTTGACTAAGGTCTGTCTAGTCAAGGCTATGGTTTTTCCAGTAGTCATTTATGGATGTGAGAGTTGGACTGTGAAGAAGGCTGAGCGCCAAAGAATTGATGCTTTTAAACTGTGGTGTTGGAGAAGACTCTTGAGAGTCCCTTGGACTGCAAGGAGATTCAACCAGTCCATTCTGAAGGAGATCAACCCTGGGATTTCTTTGGAAGGAATGATGCTAAAGCTGAAACTCCAGTACTCTGGCCGCCTCAAGCGAAGAGTTGACTCATTGGAAATGACTCTGATGCTGGGAGAGATTGGGGGCAGGAGGAGAAGGGGACGACAGAGGATGAGATGGCTGGATGGCATCACTGACTCGATGGACGTGAGTCTGAGTGAACTCCGAGAGTCAGTGATGGACAGGGAGGCCTGGCGTGCTGCAATTCATGGGGTCGTAAAGAGTTGGACATGACTGAGTGACTGAACTGAACTGAATAGGTATATAACTCCTTACTATAAACTAGCAAGGGGGCACTCTTTCTTTCCCCTTCTGATGTCTATGTCAGAAGCTCTCTCTATCTCTTTTATACTTTAGTAAAATTTTATCACACAAAAGCTCTGACCAAGTGACCAGGCATCATCACTGGCCCTGGATCGAATTCTTCTCCTCCGGAGGCCAAGAATCCTGGTGTCATTCACGGTTCATAGTGACAACCTTCCTTGCCTCTTCTAGCTTCTAGTGGCTCCAGGCAGCCTTACTTCAACCTCTGCTTCTGCTTTCATATGGCTGTCTCCCCAATGCATGTGTCTGTGTCCAATATCTCCCTTCTAATAAGGATACCAATTGTATGGATTAAGTCTCATTTCAGTGGCTTTACCTTAACAATGAAATCTACAGAGACCTTATTTCCAAGCAAGGTCACATTTGTAGGGTTAGGGCTTCAGTATCTTTTGGAGGGGAACACAATTCAAACCATAAGAGAGAAGAAAGGCTTAAAAAGTGAAGCTGAATACAAATGTTAATAGAGTACAAGAAACTAAAGCTAAAACCTTCCCAAGAACACTTTCGTGAGCTCACTGTCATTTCTGGACAGTCATGTAAATATAATCATATCTTTATGTATCTTTTCCCTGGTTTCTTTCACTTAGTATAATGCTGTCAAGGTTCATTCACACTGTGGCATGTTACCATACCCCATTCCATTTTATGGTTAAATAATATTCCACTGTATGAATATATCCATTCATCTGTTGATATGCATTTGGGTTGTTTCCACTTTTTTTTGGAAAATTATGAATAATACTGCTTAACCATTCATGTAGAAATTTTGGTATGAACATGTCTTTGCAGTCCTCTTGAATGGACACTTAAGAAGAGGAATTACTACATCATGTGGTAATCTATGTTTTAAGTTTTTGAGACAACACTGAAGTGCTTTCTGCAGCAGCTGTGCCGTGTTATATCCTCCCCAGCAGGGTATAAAGATTAAATTTATCCACATACTTATCAGTATTTGTTATTTTTTCTTTTTAAAAGATTATAACAGTCCCACTGCGTATAAAGTGATATCTTATTTGGTGTAGATTTGCATTTCCCAGTACCAGACCACCTGACCTGCCTCTTGAGAAACCTATATGCAGGTCAGGAAGCAACAGTTAGAACTGGACATGGAACAACAGACTGGTTCCAAATAGGAAAAGAAGTACGTCAAGGCTGTATATTGTCACCCTGCTTATTTAACATATGCAGAGTACATCATGAGAAACGCTGGGCTGGGAGAAACACAAGCTGGAGTAGAGATTGCCAGGAGAAATATCAATAACCTCAGATATGCAGATGACACCACCCTTATGGCAGAAAGTGAAGAGGAACTAAAAAGCCTCTTGATGAAACAGGCTACCATGCTCCTCCATGGGATTTTCCAGGCAAGAGTACTGGAGTGGGTTGCCTTCTCCAGAGAAGCTTCCCAATGCAGGGATCGAACCCCTGTCTCTTGCATTGTAGGCAGACGCTTTACCGTCTGAGCCACCAGGCAAAAGTGAAGTACCCACCAAATTATGGGACAACATTTCTGTCTTTTTAAAAACAAAACACTTTTCACTGGCCCCACCCAATCTGCTTCCTGGCTCCGAGGTCTCAGAGGTGCAGCAGTTAGAGCAACATCGGGGCTCAAACAGCTTCTCTGGAGGAAACCAGACAGTTCATCAAGCCCTTCAATCAGGTGAGCCTGGCTGAGAACAGATCCCAGGGAGACAGAGCTGCAGGGACAGTAGGGTAGGGGAGTCTGTGGAGAGTGTAGATTCTGGCCTGAGAAGGAACCAGGTGCTGTGCAAACAAGTCAGGAGGATGCTTCTAGAGCAGGGGAGGTGGCGGTAGGGAGGGGAGTAAGGATGTCTGTTAACACATTGTCCATGGGTCTCATTTTAACAAGACAACATTTTGCTGAATACTCCACCTTCCATCCAGTTGTTGTTGGGATAGACATTGAGCACACTTGATAGCCCAGACATTTCCTTTAATAGGAAATGTGTCCCCAAGGTCTTAAGCGTTGGAAGGCAAGCCCCATTTAGAGATCACTCAGTCTAAATCTTTTTTTTAAATTGTTATTTTATGTTGCAGTACAGCTGTTGTTTAGTCACTAAGTTGTGTCTAACTCTTTACAACCCCATGGACTATAGTTCACCAGGCTTCTCTGTTCATGGGATTTCCCAGGCAAGAATACTGGAGTGTGTTGCTGTTTTCTCCAGGGGATCTTCCTGACCCAGGGATCAAACCGGGGTCTCCAGCATTGCAGGCAGATTCTTTACTGTTGAGCCACCAGGGAAGCCCATATTGCAGTATGTGTAAATCAACTAATTTTTTGGCAGGAAATGAGCATTTGAAGACTGCAGTCTGGCACTAAGGGTACTCATTTCTACCGGACTTATCATTGTTTTGATGTCTTTCCAATGGACTTCAAAACTATACACACACACACACACACACACACACACACACACACACACACACACTGAAGAATAGGATTCCTGACATTTTTTTTGCAGATATTTTGGAGCAAGGGTTGGGGTGACTTAAAGTATATCCCACTGGAAATGGACAGAGAAATGACTGCATTATCAAGTCTCTTAGAACAATTTTTTGTGTGGTTCATTTATCACACAAAATACAATTCAGGTTGTTTGTTTCATTTGCTTTTGATTTTTACTAGGATTTTAAATATAATTTTCTCTGTATGATTATGTAAACTATTTATACGGTTTTAAGATCAAATCAATGAAATATACGTATATCCAAACAAGTCTGATTCCCAGTTTCTGTCCCTGTCCTCTCCCTCCTCTTTTTCACATACCCATATAAGTAACTTTTTTGTTTGTTTAGCTTTCAGATTATTCGGCCATTGTTTTTTACAGATGAATGAAAAATATATATATCACATTTTTTATATGTAGATCACATTCCTCCTTGTTAGAGAAATGCTAGTAAACTATACATTATTTTCTTCTTCTTTTCTGCTTAATGCTATATCCTGGAGAAGTCTCCATACTAAGATATAAAGATATACCTCATTTTTTCTACAGTTGACCAGTGCTTCAATGTGTGAATATACCTTTGTTAATTCTACTGGGTTCCTACCCTAATGATGGTCATTTGATAGGTTCTTGGTATTCTTAGATTCAAATAGTGGCACAGTTAACAGACTTCTGTGGGCTTCCCAGGTGGCCCAATGGTAAAGAATCTGTCTGCCAATGCAGGAGATGCAGGAGACGTGGGTTCAATCCCTGGGTCATGAAGATCCCTTGGAAATGGCAACCCACTCCAGTATTCTTGCTGGGAAAATCCCAAGGAGAGAGGAACCTGGGAGGCCACAGTTCATAGGGTCACAAAGAGTTGAACATGACTGAGCACACACACACACACACACACACACACAGAGCTTTCTGCATAATTTTCTTCCATATTCTCGTTGAGTACTTTTGGAATAAATCCTAAAATTGAGATTGATAATAAAAGGGTAAATGCATATGTAAATGCACATATACAAGACCTTGCTAACTTCCCCTCTAGTTGTTTTAGACCGTTCTTTTATTCCCAACAGCCACACACGAGAAGATCTGCTTCCCCTACATCTTTCATTTATTAAAAAAAATGTATTTATCTATTTGGCTGCATTGCATCTTAGTTGCAGCATGCAGGATCTTCTTGCCTCATGTGGGATCTTTCACTGTGACACATGGACTCTGCAGTTGTGTCATGGAAGGGTTAGTTGATGCATGGCATGTAGTATCTTAGTTCCCTGACCAGGGATTGAACCCACATCCCCTGCATTGCAAGGTGGATTCTTAACCACTGGGCCACCAGGGAGTCCCTCCCCTATACCTTTTATCAACAGATTATGTCAACTAATTTCTGGGATTTTTCAAACCTGTAGGTGAAAAATAGTATTCTAGTGCAATATTAAATAATTAATTCTAGTTTTTCTACGTTTTGATATGTTTTTCTCTATTACAACTGGATGTTGGTATCTTTTTATATATTCAAGGGATACTTACATTTTAATTTGAACTATTTATTCTTATCTCTTACTCCATTTTCTATCAAGTCATTAGTCGTTTGTTTCTCTACTTTTAGATATTGTTTGTTTGCTAAAATATTTTTACTGAAGTATGGTTGATTTACTATAATTATAGCCAAGCAATTCAGTTTTATACATATGTGTGTTTTTGTGTGTGCACATGCTCAGTCGCTTCAATCATAGCCAACTCTCTGTGACCCCATGAACTGTAACCCTCAAGTCTCCTCTGCCCATGGAATTCTCCAGGCAAGAATACTGGAGTAGGTCACCATGCCTTCCTCAAGGTGATCTTCCTAACCCAGGGATCAAACCTGCGTCTCCTGTGTCCCCTGCATTGCAGGCAGATTCTTTACTGCTAAGTCACTGGTGAAGCCTATATATATATATATATATTTTTCATTATAGGTTAATACAAGATATTGAATATAGTTCGTTTTTACTATACAATAAATTCTTGTTGCTTATATATGTTATATATAGTTGTATGTATATGTAATGTATATGTAACATACTACTATATATAACAAAAGGTCAGCTTTCATTCTAATACCAGATAAGGGTAATGCCAAAGAATGTTCAAACTACTGCACAATTGCATTCACTTCACATGCTAGCAAGGTAATGCTCTCAATCCTCCAAGCTAGGCTTGAACCAAGAACTTCCAGATGTACAAGCTGAATTTAGAAAAGGCAGAGGAACCAGAGAATAAATTGCCAATATCCACTGGATCAAAGAAAAAGCAAGAGGATTCCAGAAAAACATCTACTTCTGTTTCATTGACTACGCTAAAGCTTTTGATGGTGTGGATCACAACAAACTGTGGAAAATTCTTCAAGAGATGGGAATACCAGACTAGCTTACCTACCTTCTTAGAAACCTGTACACAGGTCAAGAAGCAACAGTTAGAACCGAACATGTAAACAGACTGGTTCAAAACTGAGAAAGGAGCATGTCAAGGCTATATATTGTCACCCTGCTTATTTAACTTATATGCAGAGTACACCACACAAAATGCTGGGCTGGATGAAGCACAAGCTGAAAACAAGATTGTTGGGAGAAATATCAATAACAGATATGCAGATGACAACACCCTAATGGCAGAAAGTGAAGAGGAACTATAGAGCCTCTTGATGAAGGTGAAAGAGGAAAGTGAAAAAGCTGGCTTAAAACTCAACATTCAAAAAATGAATATAATGGCATCCAGTCCCATCACTTCATGCCAAATAGATGGGGGAACAATGGAAACAGTGACAGACATTATTTTCTTGGGCACCAAAATCACTGCAGATGGTGACTGCAGTCATGAAATTAAAAGATGCTTGTTCCTTGGAAGAAAAGCTATGAGCAACCTAGATAGCATATTAAAAAGCAGAGATATTACTTTGCTGACAAAAGTCTGTATAGTCAAAGCTATGGTTTTTCCAGTAATCATGTATGGATGCTAGAACTGGACCATAAAGAAGGGTGAGCACCAAAGAATTGATGCTTTTGACCTGTGGTGTTGGAGAAAACTCTTTAGAGTCCCTTGGACTGCAAAGAAGTCAAACCAGTCAATCCTGAAAGAAATCAACCCTGAATATGCACTGGAAGGACTGATGCTGAAGCTGAAGCTCCAATACTTAGGCCTTTTGATGGGAAAAGCCAACTCATTGGAAAAGACCCTGATGCTGGGAAAGATAGAAGGCAGGAGGAGAAGGGAACAACAGAGGTCGAGATGGTTGGATGACATCACGGACTCAATGGACATGAGTTTGAGCAAGTTTTGGGGGATGGTGAAGGACAGGGAAGTCTGGCATGCTGCAGTCCCTGGGGCCAGAAAGAATCTGACAGGACTGAAGGACTGAACAGTTACTATGCATCCATAAACCCCATACACCTAATTTATCCCTCTTTCCTGATTTTCCCCTTTGGTAATCATAAGTTTGTTTTCTGTGTCAGTTATTGTTTCTGTTTTGTAAGTAAGTTTATTTATTTATTTTTGATTCCACATACAAATGATATCACGTAATATTTGTTTTTCTCTAACTTCCGTCAATATGATAACACCTCAGTTCATACATGTAGTTGCAAATGGCATTATTCCATTTTGTTTTACAATTGAGTAATATCTCATTGTATATATGAACTGCATCTTCTTTATACATTCATCTGTCAATGGACATTTAGTTTATTTCTGTGTCTTGTCTATTATAACAGAACTTCTATAAAGCTGAAACTCCAATACTTTGGCCACCTCATGTGAAGAGTTGACTCATTGGAAAAGACTCTGATACTGGGAGGGATTGGGGACAGGAGGAGAAGGGGACAGCAGAGGATGAGACAGCTGGATGTCATCACTGATTCGATGGACATGAGTCTGAGTGAACTCCAGGAGTTGGTGATGGAAGGTACCAGGGTCCAGCCATGGTTGGATCCAGGGTATCCTCAGGGGCACGGAGCCAGCGACCTCGACGAATAATTTATTTAGAGATATAGAAAGAGATAAAGAAGGAATATAGCAATTAGGAAAACAGAGGAGAGAAAGAGGCTTATATTCCTTGGTTTACACAGAAAATCAGTAGTCTTAAGACAAGAGACTTGCACCATTTACATAGGCCGCAGGCACCCTCCCAGTCTCGCGAGGGAGTGAAGACGCAGGGCACCTTCTCGTTCAAGTCTTAGGAGCCCAGGCAAATAAGTAAACATGGCGGACCTCTGTGCTCCAGATGGGAATTAGCCTGAAAAGGAGAGTAAGAAAAAACGGGGAAACCAGGCTTTCGTGGAACTGGTTTTGTTCCTGGTCCATCTCTTTATTTTTCAGGGAAGCTTTTATACTTTAAGTTGTACATAGAGATAAATGTAAGAAACAGTCATGCAAGGTCAGCTGCTCTGACCCTTATCTAAAAACAGAGTGTTATTTGCATACCTTTGTTCTTACAAGGGTCTTACATTTGTTTACAATATCTTCTGATCTGGAGACCAATTAACATTTTATGGCCCCATCTTTCTTTCTATTGATAAAGGTTAATCAATCAGAAAACTTTTTCCCTTAATATCTACTTAGTCTTAAGACAGTGATAAAGTTACATTCTTTCACAGCAAGGATACAACGGTTTATAACAAAGAAAGAGGAGTACAGTGATTTATAACAAAGAGAAAATTCATTAACTCAAAAGTCAGTATTGCTAACATCAAAACTACTTTATTTCTTTTTCTGCATTCCAATTACATTGATTAATATACTCCCAGGTGCCTAAGGATGATGGAGGCCTGGTGGCAATCATTAACTCAGCGATGAAACCCTTCACCAACACGACTTCTATCTTTAGAAAAACCCTATGCTAACTAAGACTTTGAAAATACTCCAAACTCTCTGTACTGTTTATGGTTGAGAGGTTGTAAATAATCATGTGCATAGTAGCAAGAGTGTGGATAATCCTGTCACACAAGCTAGTCTGCCAGCAGAGAGGTTTGGGCAAAGTTATGACCAACCTAGATAGTATATTCAAAAACAGAGACATTGCCGACTAAGGTCCATCTAGTCAAGGCTATGGTTTTTCCTGTGGTCATGTATGGATGTGAGAGTTGGATTGTGAAGAAGGCTGAGCGCCGAAGAATTGATGCTTTTGAACTGTGGTGTTAGAGAAGACTCTTGAGATCCTTTGGACTGCAAGGAGATCCAACCAGTCCATTTTAAAGGAGATCAGCCCTGGGATTTCTTTGGAAGGAATGATGCTAAAGCTGAAACTCCAGTACTTTGGC
>SJYF01000810.1:5570042-5587180 GCA_006410515.1 Procapra przewalskii | reverse complement strand
TTCTGAAGGAGATCAACCCTGGGTGTTCTTTGGAAGGAATGATGCTAAAGCTGAAACTCCAGTACTTTGGCCACCTCATGAGAAGAGTTGACTCACTGGAAGACTCTGATGCTCGGAGGGATTGGGGGCAGGAGGAGAAGGGGATGACAGAGGATGAGATGGCTGGATGGCATCAACGACTCGATGGACATGAATCTGAGTGAACTCAGGGAGCTGGTGATGGACAGGGAGGCCTGGCGTGCTGTGATTCATGGGGTCACAAAGAGTCGGACATGACTGAGTTACTGAACTGAACTGAAAGTATACTGGCCTTGGACATGATCACTACCTTGTAAGGAAACATTGGTGCCATTATGCAAAGTGAGTATAGTGTGTTCCTTCTGATGAGGCTGTTAATGTGTCATCTTTATTAAGTTACAAAAAGGCACAAGTTAGCACCATGAGTGATCCCACTTCCTACGTGGGGAAGTAGTAGGTCAACGGTTTTGACGACGAGATTCTTGGCAGAAAAAGTTGTCATTGATTTGGGGAATCACTGTCTTCACCTGTGTTCTCTCTGGCAAGTAACTCTATTGTTGCTGTGGCATATACCTCCAGTGCAGCCAGGGAGCCACCAGAGGAGCCACCTCCATGCTAGTGAAAGCCCAGGGAGAGGGGAGCCTCTGAGATCATGAGAGTTGGTCACGGTTGGAGAGGTGAACCAGCAAACTGGACGCATGCAAGTGAGGGCTCCCCAGCCACTCCCCTGTCCTAGAAATGTGCCTCCTGCTCCCAGTGGTTATTTTTGTTCAGTCCCTCAGTCATGTCTGACTCTGCAACCCATAGACTGCAGCATACCAGGCTTTCCTGTCCTTCACCATCTCCAGGAGCTTCTCAAACTCATGTCCATTGAGTCAGTGATGCCATTCAACCATCTCATCCTCTGTCATCCCCTTCTCCTGCCTTCAATCTTTCACAGTATCAGGATATTTCTAATGAGTCGGGTCTTTGCATCAGGTGGCCAAAGTATTGGAACTTCATCATCAGTCCTTCCAATGAATATTCGAGGTTGATTTACTTTAGGATTGACTGGTTTGATCTCTGCAATAAAAGGGACTCTCAAGAGTCTTTTCCAACACCACACTTCAAAACATCAATTCAACCTTCTTCATGGTACAGCTCTCACATCCGTACTGACTACAGGAGTAAACACATCTTTCACTATACAAACCTTTGTTGGCAAAGTAATGTTTCTGCTTTTTAATATGCTGTCTAGGTTTATCATAGATTTTATTCCAAGGAGCAAGTGTCTTTTAATTTCATGGCTGCAGTTACTATTTGCAGTGATTTTGGAGCCCAAGAAAATAATGTCTGTCACTGCTTCCATTATTTCCCCATCTATTTGCCATGAAGTGATGGGACCAGATGCCATGATCATTTTTTTGAATCTTGAGCTTTAAGCCAGCTTTTTCACTCTCTTCTTTTACTTCCATCAAGAGGCTGTTTAGTTCCTCTTCCCTTTCTGTCACAACGGTGCTGTCATCTGCTAATCAGAGGTTATTGATGTTTCTCCTGGCAATCTTGATTCCAGCTTCCGCTTCATTCAGCCTGGCATTTCTCATGATGTACTCTGCATATAAATTAAATAAACAGGGTGACAATATACAGCCTTGACATACTCCTTTCCCAATCTGGAACTAGTCCACTGTTCCATGTCTGATTCTAACTGTGGCTTCTTGACCTGCATCCAGACTTCTCAGGATGCAGGTAAGCTGGATTGGTATTCCCATCTCTAAGAATGTTCCACAGTTTGTTGTGATCCACAGAGTCAAAGGCTTTAGTGTAGTCAATGAAGCATAAATCGATGTTTTTCTTGAATTCTTTTCTATTTTCTATAACCCAACGATTGGTGATTTGATCTTTGGTTCCTCTGAATTCAGCTTTTACTTCTGGAAGTTCTTGATTCATGTACCGTTGAAGTCTAGCTTGGAGAATTTTGAGCATTACTTTGCTAGTGTGTGAGATGAGTGCAATTGTACAGTAGTTTGAACATTCTTTGGCATTGCCTTTCTTTGGAATTGGAATGAAAACTGACCTTTTCCTGTCCTGTGGCCACTGCTGAGTTTTCCAAATTTGCTGGCCAATTGAGTGCAGCACTTTCATAGCATCATTTTTTAGAATTTGAAATAGCTCAGTTGGAATTCCATCACCTCCACTAGCTTTGTTCATAGTGATGCTTTCTAAGGCCCACTTGACTTTGCATTCCAGGATGTCTGGCTCTAGGGGAGTGATCACACCATCGTGGTTATCCGGGTCATTAAGATATCTTTTGTAGAGCTCTTCTGTGTATTCTTGCCGTCTCTTCTTAAAATCTTCTGCTTCTGTTAGGTCCATACCATTTCTGTCCTTTATCGAGCCCATCTTTGCATGAAATGTTCCCTTGGTATCTCTAATTTTCTTGAAGAGATCTCTAATCTTTCCCACTCTATTGTTTTTCTCTACTTCTTTGCATTGTTCACTGAGGAACCTTTTCTTATCTCTTCTTTCTATTCTTGGGAGTCTACTTTCAGATGAGCATATTTTCCCTTTACTCCTTTGCCTTTTGCTTCTTTCTTTTTCTCAGCTACTTTTAAGACCTCCTCAGAGAAACATTGTGCCTTTTTGCACTTCTTTTTCTAGGGGATGTACAATGTTATGAACCACTCTCAGAAGCCCCACCCAAAGATAGAACCTTCTGGATGGTATAAGTGACCAAACCCACTTAAGGACTCTATGTAAGTGTTTTAGGTTCTGGCAGACAGGTGTGGAGACCCTTCTCCTTGTCGTCACCCAAGACAAGCATTGTGAGTCAGTTCTCTTGTGTATTAAACCTGCCAGCTTCCAGCCTGGAGTGGTTGGCCTCACCATCAGGTTTCAGATTAAACCTGGATAAATCCTGAGGAAGCTTCAAACCAATTTATGTTTTAAGTGTCATCCATATTTATAAACAAGTGAAAAAATGGAATATCCAAGGCAATAGTTCTCAAAGTTCTTTCTTCTTGTGAAAAAGCATCCTGATTATCTAAATTTCTTCCTAAATTGGATTGCATTCTCCAGGATTTGAAATCTACAAATTGCCATGCTGAAGAATGGTTCTTGGTAGGTATTCCATTTCCACACTGTTGAAGTTTAACCTGCCTTCTTGCTCTAGGTCTTCTTTTTTTTTTATAAGTGAACATTTTCTATAATTATACTATAATCTACAAATTATTATTTTTTTTATTGTCTGTCCCTTCAAGGAACGCTGAGAGCTCTGGCAAGGCACAGATCTTTACCTGTTATCATGTGCTAATACATCCACTTGCCCAGAATAGCACATGGCACATAATAGGCTCTCAATAGACACTGAATTAAAATTCTATTTCATTTGATATTTTGTTCATGTTTGTTTAGAATTAGATTGCTGTATTTGCCTATACTTCTGATTTCAACCTATATCGAGTTTCATGTTTTAGATTTGGATTTCTTTTGCAATCCACTCCAAAAACTATTTTTTTATAACTAAAATCTTTGGTGTGTTTATCATAACTATATATCTTTTTATTGTTACTATTACTATTTTTTACCTTACAATATTGTATTGGTTTTGCCACACATCAGCATGAATCCACCATGGGTGTACACGTGTTCCCAATCCCAAACCCCCCTCCCACCTCCCTCCCCACACCATTCCTCCGGCTCATCCCAGTGCACCAGCCACAACTATCCTGCACCCTACATCGAACCTAGACTGGCGATTCATTTCTTATATGATAGTATACATGTTTAATGTCTTTCTCCCAAATCATCCCACCCTCTCCCTCTCCCACAGAGTCCAAAAGACTGTTCTATACATCTGTGTCTCTTTTGCTGTCTCGCATACACGGTTATCATTACCATCTTTCTAAATTCCATATATATGTGTTAGTATACTGTATTGGTGTTTTTCTTTCTGGCTTACTTCACTTTGTATAATTGGCTCCAGTTTCATCCACCTCATTAGAACTGATTCAAATGTATTCTTTTTTAGTGGCTGAGTAATACTCCATTGTGTATATGTACCACAGCTTTCTTACCCATTCATCTGCTGATGGACATCTAGGTTGCTTCCATGTCCTGGCTACTATAAACAGTGCTGTGATGAACATTAGGGTACACGTGTCTCTTTCAATTCTGGTTTCCTTCGTGTGTATGCCCAGCAGTGGGATTGCTGGGTCATAAGGCAGTTCTATTTCCAGTTTTTTAAGGAATCTCCACACTGTTCTCCATAGTGGCTGTACTCATTTGCATTCCCACCAACAGTGTCAGAGGGTTCCCTTTTCTCCACATCCTCTCCAGCATTTATTGCTTGTAGACTTTTGGATCGAAGCCATTCTGACTGGCGTGAAATGGTACCTCATTGTGGTTTTGATTTGCATTTCTCTGATAGTGAGTATGTTGAGCATCTTTTCATGTGTTTGTTAGCCATCTGTATGTCTTCTTTGGAGAAATGTCTATTTAGTTCTTTGGCCCATTTTTTGATTGGGTTGTTTATTTTTCTGGTTTGAGCTGCAGGAGTTGCTTGTTTATTTTTGAGATTAGTTCTTTGTCAGTTGCTTCATTTGCTATTATTTTCTCCCATTCAGAAGGCTATCTTTTCACCTTGTTTATAGTTTCCTTTGTTGTGCAGAAGCTTTTAATTTTAATTAGGTCCCATTTGTTTATTTTTGCTTTTATTTCCAGGATTCTGGGAGGTGGATCATAGAGGATCCTGCTGTGATTTATGTCAGAGAGTGTTTTGCCTATGTTTTCCTCTAGGAGTTTTATAGTTTCTGGTCTTACATTTAGATCTTTAATCCATTTTGAGTTTATTTTTGTGTATGGTGTTAGAAAGAAGTCTAGTTTCATTCTTTTACAAGTGGTTGACCAGTTTTCCCAGCACCACTTGTTAAAGAGATTGTCTTTTCTCCATTATATACTCTTGCCTCGTTTGTCAAAGATAAGGTGTCCATAGGTGTGTAAATTTATCTCTGGGCTTTCTATTTTGTTCCATTGATCTATATTTCTGCCTTTGTGCCAGGACCATACTGTCTTTATGACTGTGGCTTTGTAGTAGAGCCTGAAGTCAGGCAGGTTGATTCCTCCAGTTCCATTCTTTCTCAAGATTGCTTTGGTTATTCGAGGTTTTTGGTATTTCCATACAAATTGTGAAATTATTTGTTTTAGCTCTGTGAAAAATGCGACTGGTAGCTTGATATTTTTTATCTAACTAGGTGCGTTCATAATTTTATTTTTTGTTGTCTGCTTGTCCAATCTGTTTCATAATTTGTGTTTTCTTTCTCCCTTGTACCTTAATTTGGATTATTTGATTTTTTTTTCACATTCTATTTTTTCCTCTACTTGTATGGAAAGTTTTAATTTTTTTAAAGGTTTTAGTTTTGAAAAGTTACACGTCAATCATAGTTATTACAAAATATTGTTTTATTTCCTGTATAATACATATTCATATCAAAATTTTAAAGCAATCTATACTTTTATCTTCCTGTTATACAACAAATAGTTTAGAACATTTAATTTGCACTCTCACCTCACACCCCGTGTGTGTGCTAAGTCTCTTCCTGACTGTTTGTGACCCCATGCACTGTAGCCTGCCAGGCTCCTCTGTCCATAGGATTCTCCAAGCAAGAATATTGCAGTGGGTTGCCGTTCCCTCCTCCAGGGGATTTTCCCCACCCAGAGATCAAATCTGAGTCTCTTACGCCTCCTGCACTGGCAGGTGGATTCTTGACCACTAGTACCACCTGGGAAGCCCACCTTGTACTCCTATGTACACATTGATGGTGTGTATTTTAATTTTCTTGTTTTTTTCCCTTTTAAGCCATAAAAGTTATTACTATTATCTTTCCTTTCTCCTTCTTTCAAGAATCTTTTTCACCTCTCACTTAATATCTGGGATTACTTTCCTCTTCCTCAAGTGCACTCTTGACAAATTCTCTTAGTGAGGCTGTGCTGGTGGCAAAACTGTCTGTGTTGTCTGAAATGTTTCTTTTGCACTCATTTTTGACAGCTATTTTCCAGAGTGTAGAATTTTAAGTTGACCGTTATTTTCTTTCAGTACATTGCAAACCTGCTTGCACTGTTTTGTGGCTTCCTTTGTCATTACTAAGAACTCAGCATAGTTCTTATCTTCTCTTCTTCCAAGGTCACTGGTGTGTTCTTTCTGATTACTTTTTTAGACATTCTGTTTGTTTTCATGTCCCACAGTTTCACTATTACATGTTATGGTTTGATATCATTCTTAATGATCTTCTTTGACATTCAGTTCAGTTCAGTCATGTCTGACTCTGCAACCCCATGGACTGCAGCATGCCAGGCCTCCCTGTCCATCACCAACTCCCAGAGTCTACTCAAACTCATGTCCATTGAGATGGTGATGCCATCCAACTATCTCATCCTCTGTTGTCCCCTTCTCGTCCTGCCTTCAATCTTTCTCAGCATCAGGGTCTTTTCCAGTGAGTCAGTTCTTCACATCAGGTGGCCAAATTGCAGTTTCAGCTTCAGCATCAATCCTTTCAATGAATATTCAAGACTGATTTCCTTTATGATTGATTAGTTGGATCTCCTTGCAGTCTAAGACTCTAAGAGTCTTCTCCAACACCACAGTTCAAAAGCATCAGTTCTTTAGTGCTCAGCCTTCCTTAAGGTCCAACTCTCACATCCATACATGACTACTGGACACACTATAGCCTTGATTAGATGGACTTTTGTTGGCAGAGTAATGTCTTTGCTTTTTAATATGCTGCCTAGGCTAGACATAGCTTTTCTTCCAAGGAGCAAGTGTCTTTTAATTTAATGGATGCAGTCACCATCTGCAGTGATTTTGCAGCATGAAGAATAAAGTCTCTCACCATTTCCATTGTTTCCTCATCTATTTGCCATGAAGTTATAGGACCAGATGCCATGATCTTCGCTTTTCAAATGTTGAGTTTTAAGCCAGCTTTTTTGCTTTCCTCTTTCACTTTCATCAAGAGGCTTTAGTTCTTCTTACCTTTCCTCCATAAGGGTGGTGTCATCTGTGTATCTGAGGCTATTAATATTTCTCCCAACAATCTTGATTCCAGCATGCTTCACCCAGCACAGCATTTCACATGATGTACTTTGCATATAAGTTAAATAATCAGGGTGACAATATACAGCCTTGATATACTCCTTTCCCAATTTGGATCTAGTCTGTCTCCAATTCTAATTGTTCCTTCTTGGCCTGCATACAGATTTCCTGGGGGGGGGGGGCAGGTAATGTGGTCAGGTATTCCCATCTCTTTAAGAATTTTTCACAGTCTGTTGTGATCCAGACAGTGTCACAACAGTCTTTGGTATTAGCTTTCTGGAATGTTTTGACTGTTGAATTTCCTCAGCTCAGAAAAAAAAAATTCAAACATTATCACTTTAAAGTCTACCTGGGTCTTCCCTGGTGGTCCAGTGATTAAGACCTTGCTTTCCAATGAAGAAGGTGTGGGTTCATTCCCTAGTCTGGGAGCTATGATCTCACGTGCCTCAGACCAAAAAACCAAAAACAGAAGCAATATGTAACAAATTCAATAAAGACTTTAAAAATGGTCCACATCAAAACAATCTTTTAAAAAATTAAATAAAGACTTCCTTTACACTATTCTCTCTCTCCTTTTTTTCCTATAAGCATCTTTTGCCTCTTTAAATTACCTTCTGGTCATTTCTCTTTCAAATCTATCATCCTCTTCACTAACTAGAAACTACTGACTTTGTATAACCTTTCATTGAGGGAGTGGCCCCTTGGAGTCAGTGGTAAAAGTTCCTCTATTAGATACCACCTTGAATCTCCCATTGCCTTTGATTCTGATTTTCATGTCAATATGGCTAAGAGAAGCAAAGTGTCAATCCTCCAGGGCTGGTAATGTATCCTCAGAGAGAGAGCCTGCTGCTGTACTCCTCTTGCCACCTTCACTTTGTTCTGTTCTGAGAAAGCTTATTATTTGCCTCACTCCTATGCTTTTAAGAAAAGGTATGAAATATGCTTTCAGCATTTTTAGTTAATTTCAGTGGGTGGATAAATAATGTAAATATCTGAAAGAGAAATTTATTTTCACTTGGTTAGTTTTTTTTTCCTGTTTTTGTTTGTTGAGTTAATGGCACCTCTAGGTTTTGTTTTTTTCTTTTTTTTAATGTTTGTCTTTGTCTCTTACATCTCTCCATCATATTGCAGTTTGTCCTCAAGTGGCAGTTTCCCTGACTGTCTTTTCATGTTTTGGAATAAATAATTAGAAAAGCTGGAAGTTTCACCTGTAAGTGAGGGTTCTGAGTGCAGGCCTCACCTGAGGTGACTTCAGCACAGGATGTTATAGAGAGGGAACCCGAAATGCCCGAATGTGGAGGATTTTCTCTGGAGACCCTCTAATCTTTAGGGCAGAATCCTTCAGTTATGCACTCGGGAAGAGTGACCTTGAAGTGTGAGCCTCTGAACAGGGGCAAGTGAGGAAACAGTTGGGCCTGCTGTCTTATGGTCACATCCTCAAAGGATCTGCAGCCCCATCCCGTCGCAGCTGTCTGACACCCACCTCCCCACAGTACTTCTACTCCTCCATGGATGCCTCAGCCCTAGCCTCTCTGGGGTCATGCTGACTGTGGATGTCCTGCCCCAGTGCTCCTTTCAGAAATTGTTGCATCCTCTTGTATCTGATATGTATGCTCCTAAGTTCTCTATGCAAAGAAATAGAGGAAAACAATAGAGTGGGAAAGAACAGAGATCTCTTCAAGAAAATTAGAGATACCAAGGGAACATTTCATGGAAAGATGGGCTTGATAACGGACAGAAATGGTATGGACCTAACAGCAGCAGAAAATATTAAGAAGAGGTGGCAAGAATACACAGAAGAGCTATACAAAAGAGATCTTAATGAACATGGATAATGAAACCAGATAACCATGATGATGTGATCACTCACCTAGAGTCAGATATATTAGAGTGCAAAGTCAAGTGGGCCTTAGAAAGCATCACTATGAACAAAGCTAGTAGAGGTGATGGAATTCCAACTGAGCTATTTCAAATTCTAAAAGATGATGCTGTGAAAGTGCTGCACTCAATATGCCAGCAAATTTGAAAAGGTCAGTTTTCATTCTGATCACAAAGAAAGGCAGTGACAAAGACTGTTCAAACTGCTGCTCAATTGCATTCATTTCACATACTAGCAAAGCAATGCTCAAAATTCTCCAATCTAGACTTCAGCAGTACATGAACTGAGAAATCCAGAAGTAAAATCTGGATTTAGAAAAGGCAGAGGGACCAGAGATCAAATCACCAACATTCGTTGGGTCATAGAAGAAGCAAGAGAATTCCAGAAAAGCATCTACTTCTGTTTCATTGACTACACTAAAGCCTTTGACTCTGTGGATCACAACAAACTGTGGAAAATTCTTAGAGATAGGAATATCAGACTATCTTACCTACCTCCTGAGAGACGTGTATGCAAGTTAAGAAGCCATAGTTAGAACCAGACATGGAAGAATGGGCTGGTTCCAGTTTGGGAAAGGATTACATCACGGCTGTATACTGTCACCTTGCTTATTTAACTTATATGCAAAGAACATCATGTGACATGCTGGGCTTGATGAAGCATGGAATCAAGATTTTGGGAGAAATATCAATAACCTCAGGTATGCAGATGACACCACCCTTATGGCATAAAGTGAAGAGGAACTAAAAAGCCTCTTAATGAAAGTGAAACAGGAGAGTGAAAAAGCTGGCTTAAAACTCAAAAAACAAAGATCATGGCATCAAGTCCCATCACTTCATGGCCAACAGATGGGGAAACAATGAGAAGTGAAAGACTTTATTTTCTTGGTCTCCAAAATCACTATGGATGGTGACTGCAGCCATGAAATTAAAAGACACTTGCTTTTCGCTTTGACAAATCTAGACAGCATATAAAAAGCAGAGACATTACTTTGCCAACAAAGGTCCATCCAATCAAAGTTATGATTTTTTTCAGTAGTCATATATGGATGTGAGAGTTGGACCAGAAAGAAGGCTGAGCACTGAAGAATTGATGCTTTTGAATCATGGTTATGGAGACTACTCTTGAGAGACCCTTGGACTGCAAAGAGATCCAACCAGTCCATCCTAAAGGAAATTGATCCTGAATATTCATTGGGAGGACTGATGCTGAAGCTGAAACTCCAGTACTTTGGCCACCTGATGCGAAGAACTGACACCTTGGAAAAGACCCTGATGCTGGGAAAGATTGAAGGCAGGAGGACAAGAGGACAACAGAAGATGAGATGGTTCGATGACATCACTGACGTGATGGACATGACTTTGAGCAAGCTCCGGGAGTGGGTGATGGATAGGTAGGTTTGGCCAGCTGTAGTCAATGGGGTCACAAAGAGTAAGACAGGACTTAACAACTGAACAGCAAGTTCTCTATGACATGCTGATTTTATGAGGGTTTTGAAAAGAGAGTATCTCTGGTCTATAATTGATCTCAGTTCATTTACTGGAATGGCTGACATATGGCCAGTTTGCCATCTCAGTGCTGAAATCCCTGATCTCCTGTTACAAAGAGATAAAACATAATAAAAGAAAATGAGCAAACTACTTTTACATGTTTATACACAGATTTTTTTGTCACCATTTACAGCTTAGAAATACAGAAATTTTAATGCAAATTCCATGCTGCTTCAAAATAGGCAATAATAAAAAATAATTGAGTTGTTAAGTTTTCTGTAAGCGGTTTAAACCTTTAAAACTCCATTGTCAGGATTCTAAAAGGCATAGGAAAGCAGAGCAACCTGTGTGCACTGATTGCGCTGATTCTCCACTCAGCTCACAACAGAGCTGTGACTGTACTCAGTCAGGCCTCCTCAACATGTCTGAATCCATTGTAAGCATCACCCTATGTAGTGGGGAAGTGGACCTTGCATCTTAAGCTTTCTATCCTGTGAAGCGACCTCAGCTATGAGTGACAGGTAAGGTCAAAGGTGAAGGAGATGAGGCAGGAAATGGTTTTGGCTGTTTACTGGAAGTTTTATAACAGTCATTCTTGTTATTGTGAGAAGATTCTGAGAAAGGGGTAAACCACAGACTTCCTGTGGACTGTGCTGTTATATGTGTGAACATCATCCTCTTTACCATAGAATTTCTAGTGAATAAGTACAGATATTTTTAAAGGCATGAGAAGGTAGCTCATTCAGTTCAGTCACTCAGTCATGTCTAACTCTTTGCAACCCCATAGACTACAGCACGCCAGGCCTCCTTGTCCATCACCAACTCCCAGAGTTTACCCAAACGCATGTCCATTGGGCTGGCACTGCCATCCACCCTCTCATCCCCTGTCATCGTCTTCTCTTCTGCCTTCAACCTTTCCCAGCATCAGGGTCATTTCCAATGAGTCAGTTCTTTGTATCAGGTGGCCAAAGTATTGGCGTTTCAGCTTCAGCATCAGTCCTTCCAATGAATATTCAGGACTAATTTCCTTTAGGAATGACTGGATGAATCTCCTTGCTGTCCAAAGGACTCTCAAGAGTCTTCTCCAACACGACAGTACAAAAACATCAATTCTTCGGTGTTCAGTTTTCTTTTTAGTCTAAGTCTCACATACATACATGACAGCTGGAAAATCCATAACTTTGACTAGATAGAACTTTGTTACAAAGTAATATCTCTACTTTTTAATATGGTGTCTAGGTTCGTCATAACTTTTCTTCCAAGGAACAAGCGTCTTTTGATTTCATGATGCTTGTTCTCAGTTCATTTTCTATAATGGCTGGCATATGGCCAGTTTGTCATCTGCAGTGATTTTGGAGCTCCCCAAAATAGTCTGTCACTGATTCCACTGTTTCCCCATATATTTGCCATGAAGTGATGGGACCAGTTGTCATGATCTGCAGTTCAGTTCAGTTCAGTTCAGTCACTTAGTAGTGTCTGACTTTGTGACTCCATGAATTGCAGCACGCCAGGCCTCCCTGTCCATCACCAGCTCCCGGAGTTCACTCAGACTCACGTCCATTGAGTCAGTGATGCCATCCAGCCATCTCATCTTTGGTGGTCCCCTTCTCCTCCTGCCTCCAATCCCTCCCAGCATCAGAGTCTTTTCCAATGAGTCAACTCTTCTCATGAGGTGGCTAAAGTACTGGAGTTTCAGCTTTAGCATCATTCTTTCCAAAGAAACCCCAGGGCTGATCTCCTTAAAAATGGACTGGTTAGATCTCCTTGCAGTCCAAGGGACTCCCAAGAGTCTTCTCCAACACCACAGTTCAAAAGCATCAATTCTTTGGTGCTCAGCTTTCTTCACAGTCCAACTCTCACATCCATGCATGACCACAGGAAAAACCATAGCCTTGACTAGATGGACTTTAGTCGGCAAAGTAATGTCTCTGCTTTTGAATATGCTATCTAGGTTGGTCATAATTTTTCTTCCAAGGAGTAAGCGTCTTTTAATTTCATGGCTGCAATCACCATCTGCAGTGATTTTGGAACCCCAAAAAGTAAAGTCTGACACTGTTCCCACTATTTCCCCATCTATTTCCCATGAAGTGATGGGATCTGATGCCATGATCTTCGTTTTCTGAATGTTGAGCTTTAAGCCAACTTTTTCACTCTCCTCTTTCACCTTCATCAAGAGGTCCTTTAGCTCCTCTTCATTTTCTGCCATAAGGGTGGTGTCATCTGCATATCTGAGATTATTGATATTTCTCCCAGCAGTCTTGATTCCAGCTTGTGTTTCTTCCAGCCCAGCGTTTCTCATGATGTACTCTGCATAGAAGTTAAACAAGCAGGGTGACAATATACAGCCTTGACGCACTCCCTTTCCAATTTGAAACTGGTCAATTGTTCCATGTCCAGTTCTAACTGTTGCTTCTTGACTTGCATACAGATTTCGCAAGAGGCAGGTCAGGTGGGCTGGTATTCCCATCTCTTTCAGAATTTTCCACAGTTTATTGTGATCCCCACAGTCAAAGGCTTTGGCATAGTTAATAAAGCAGAAGTAGATGTTTTTCGGGAACTCTCTTGCTTTTTCCATGATCCAGCAGATGTTGGCAATTTGATCGCTGGTTCGTCTGCCTTTTCTAAAACCAGCTTGAACATCAGGGAGTTCACTGTTCACGTATTGCTGAAGCCTGGCTTGCAGAATTTTGAGCGTTACTTTACTAGCATGTGAGATGAGTGCAATTGTGCAGTAGTTTGAGCATTCTTTGGCATTGCTTTTCTTTGGAATTGGAATGAAAACTGACCTTTTCCAGTCTTGTTGCCACTGCTGAGTTTTCCAAATTTGCTGGCATATCGAGTGCAGCACTTTCACAGCATCATCTTTCAGGATTTGAAACAGCTCCACTGGAATTACAACACCTCCACTAGCTTTGTTCATAGTGATGCTTTCTAAGGCCCACTTGACTTCACATTCCAAGATGTCTGGCTCTAGATTAGTGATCACATCATCATGATGATCTGTGCCATGAATATCTTTTTTGTACAGTTCTGTGTATTCTTGCCACCTCTTCATAATATCTTCTGCTTCTGTTAGGTCCATGCCTAACATGGCGGTCGATGATGTGCTTGTATTTTTTCCACAGGACGCAGATTCACCAATTTGGATCCCAGACAGGCTGATTCGTCATGTTGCAGTCCCCCAGGCACCTGGTTCCTCCACTGCCGTGACCACAAAAAACAAAAAGGGAACTCCTCTGTCACCACCGCCGCACGAAACAGCCACGCGCCTGGAGCCACGGGTGGGGCCAGTCACTGGAAAGTCTGGTTTGCCCTGTGTCGACACTCTCTCTTTCTCCCTCTCCCTCCCTCTCCTTTTTAGGCTGAATTCCCATCTGGAACATGGAGGCTCGCCATGTCCACTTACTTGCCCTGGCTTCTAAGACCCATGCAAGAGGGATCCCAAGGCGGGCACACTCTGCTATTCAAGCGGGTGCCTGTGGCTTCACGTAGATGGTGCAAACCTCTTGTCTTGAGGTTTTATTAGCTCTCCATGTAAACCATGTTATTTAGATTCTTTTCTCCACTAATTTTCCTACTGTACTATTTATTCCTAACTTTTCTTTATATTTCTAAATAAATAAGTTTTTCCTAAGATGCTGATTCCGTCTCCCCTTCGAATTACCCTGGATCCACTGGGGCTGGACCCGGCGCTATGGAAAGTAAAACTGCAAAGCCTTTGTGGCTTTGAGCTTCAAGAGGTGGAAAAATAGGTCCCACCTCTGCATAGGTAGAAATCCAAATTTACATTGTAAAAGGGCCTGGAGACAAGGTAGTGTGATAACTTGGGCCAGTTTTACAATCAGTCTCCCACAAATGACTATCCTGCTCACATCCAATTGTGCCTAAATTGTGTATTTTTCTTCTCTATTTAATTTTAATTTGCATAAAATAAAATTTATGGATTTTTTGCAGTACATTCAATAATAAAATATTTCTAAGTCTTGATATTTCTCATTTGCTTATATTTGTGTTTACCTGTTGAAATGAACATTCATTTTACTTTATTTGTCATTCTATTAATGTCATTTGTTTCATCTACTGATTCATGAATGTGGCACTATCCTTGCATCCTTGGATAAGTCTCAGTTGATCATGGCGCATGATGGTTTTGCTGCTACTGCTGGTAAGTCACTTCAGTCATGTCTGACGCTGTGCGATCCCATAGATGGCAGCCCACCACGCTCCCCCATCCCTGGGATTCTCCAGGCAAGAATGCTGGAGTGGGTTGCCATTTCCTTCTCCAATGCACAAAAGTGAAAAGTGAAACAAGTCGCTCAGTCATGTCCAACCCTCAGTGACCCCATGGACTGCAGCCTTGCAGGCTCCTCTGTCCATGGGATTTTCCAGGCAAGAGTACTGGAGTGGGGTGCCATTGCCTTCTCTGATGATGGCCTTAATATATGTTAAATTTGGCTTGCTATTAATTTTTTGAATCTATATTCATTAGAGGTATTGGCATGTATTTTTTTGTAATGGCCTTGTATTTAAAAAAAAATAGTGTTGGTCTTTTTGGCTTCAAAATGTGTTTGGAAGTGTTCCTTTCTCTTCAGCTTTTTGAAAGAATTTGAGAAGGCTTGGTAATAATTCTCAAAACATTTGGTTGAATTCACCAGTGAAGCCATATGGTATAGGCTTTTCCTTGTTGGGAGGTTTTCATTACAGTTTCAATCTCTGTATTCATCATTAGTCTGTTCAAATTTTCTGTTTTTTTTTTTTTTGTGATTAAGTCTTTGTAGGTTACATATTTTTAGGAATTTATCTATTTCTTCTAGTTTATCCATTTTTCTTTAAAAAAAATCCATCTCAGTTTTGTTGATCTTTTCTATTGAAAAAATGTACCTAGATGGCTGCAATTTTTCAGCTTTATTAAATTTTTAAAAAGATTTATTTTTCATTCAGCACAGTGTGTGGCTTGTGAAATCTTAGTTCCTGGACCAAGTATCGAACCCTGTGCCCACTGCGGTGAAAATGAGAAACCTTAACCATTGTACTGCCAAGTAATTCCTTCCATTGTGATTTTTTAAAAAGATTATTTTTGATGTGGACCATTTTTAAAGTCTTTAACTTATTACAATATTGTCTCTTTTTTATATTTTGGTTTTTTGGTCACCAGGCATGTGGAATATTAGTTCCCTGGCCAGAGATTGAATGTGTGTCCCTGCATTGGCAGGCAGATCCTTAACCACTGGACCCTCCATTGTGATGTTTAAATGCATTATTTTCTTCAGTGGTTAAAGCAGATGAACCATATACGTCTAATAGACCACAAAGTGGGCTGTTTTACTTAAACTTCAAGTTAAATCATGTGTAAATCAGTGTGAATTTTCCATGCCCCTTTTCTATCATGATGATCTGTGATTATTGGTCTTTGAAGCTACTGTTTAATTGTCTTGGTGTGCATACACCACACCCATATAGGACAGTGAACTTGACTGAGAAATGTGTGTGTTCTGATTGCTCCTCTAAGTAGCCCTTCACCTATCTCTCTTTCTCTCTTTGCATCTCCCTATGCCCAAGAAACAACAATATTGAAATTACATAATTAATAATCCAATGCTTGCCTCTAACTATTCAAGTGAAAGCAAGGGTTCACACATCACACAGTTTGAATCTAAAGCTAAAAATGGTGAAACTTAGTGAGGAAGGCATGTCAAAATCCAAGACAGGCTGAAAGCTAGGTTTCTTTTGCCAAACATTTAGCTGAATTATGAATACAAAGAAAAAGTTCTTGAGGGAAACTAAAGGTACTACTCCAGTGAACTTAGAATGATAAAAAAAAAAATGAGATAGCTATTCTGATATGGAGAGAGTTTTAGTAGCCACAGCATTCCATTATACTAAAGCCCAATCCAGAGAAATGTCCAAACTCTCTTCAATTCTCTGAAGATTAGGAGAGGTGAAGAAGCTGCAGAAGAAAAGTTTGAAACTAGCAGAGGTTGGTTAATAAAGTTTGAGGAAAGAAGCTATCTCCATAGCATAAACGTGCACAGTGAAGCAGCCAGAGCTGATGTAGAAATGCATGTAAGTTATTCAGAAGACCTAGCTAAGATAAACAACAGATTTCTAGTGTAGGTGAAACTGCTTTATCTTGGAAAAAATGCTGTCTAGAACTTTAACAGCTACAGCGGAGAAGTCAATCATGTATGCATGTTTAGTTGCTAAGTCATACCTAACTCTTTGCAATCCCATGAATTGTAGCCCACTAATCTCTTGTGTCCATGGAATTCTCCAGGCAAGAATACTGGAGTGGGTTGCCATTTCCTCTTCCAGAGGATCTTCCTCACCCAGGAATAGAACCTGTGTCTCCTGAAGCTCCTGCATTGGCAGGAGGATTCTTGACCACGAGCGCCACCTGAGAAGCCCAGAAAAGTCAAACAGTTCAGTCCAGTTCAGTCGCTCAGTCGTGTCCAACTCTTTGCAACCCCATGAATCACAGCACACCAGGCCTCCCTGTCCATCACCAGCTCCCGGAGTTCACTCAGACTCACGTCCATTGAGTCAGTGATGACATACAGCCATCTCATCCTTTGTCGTCCCCTTCTCCTCCTGCCCCCAATCCCTCCCAGCATCAGAATCTTTTCCAATGAGTCAACTCTTCTCATGAGGTGGCCAAAGTACTGGAGTTTCAGCTTTAGCATCATTC
>SJYF01000810.1:5529428-5540948 GCA_006410515.1 Procapra przewalskii | reverse complement strand
AATACTAAACATTATAAAAGGATTATAACTATATATTAAAAGGAGATTTAAAAATTTTTAAAGAATTTTAGGAATAAATTTATGTCAATAAGAAAATACAGATAGTAGATAATTAAAAAAAATAAACTATACAATTTTAGGTAACAAAGAAACTAATGGCATTATTAATCCCATAAGGAAAAATACTTTCTCACTATTTCCCAAATTTTATCCTTTAAATATCTGACTCCTTTATATTTTTCTAGAAATCTAGGCAGAACAATTGCAAACAAGAACACTGTGTTAAGAAACAAACCAGAGGAACTTCCCTGGTGGTCCAGTGGTTAGGCCTTTGCCTTCTAATGCAGGGGATGTGGATTTGGTCTCTGATTGGGAAGCTAAGGCTCCACATACCCCCTGGCCAAAAGCCCCAAACATAAAACAGAAGCAATACTGTAACAAATTTAATAGAGACTTTAAAAATGGTTCACATTAAAAAAAATATTTAAAAAAAAGCATACCAGAAACTAGGCATAAATTCTCAACAATTACTTTAACAAAGCTTTGTTTTGTTTTGTCAAATTATTGCCATCACTCAAATTCACCCCCCTTTGAGCTAAGGCATGTGTTCTAACCTTCTTTCCACATTTCACAACACAACTGAAACCTTTCCAGAAGCATTGACTTTAGACTTAAGAATCCTAAAAGAGAATTAGTCTCTTTATTTTATGACTACCTCTTACAACTTTACCATTTACCCTAATCACCAGATTGGGCATATTTGAAAATTAAAATTCACTCTCAGGTCAAGCTGTGATCTCTGGAAACAGTCAAAAGTTTTGTTTTAGACACACTAAAGGTATGACAGGACTCCTATACAGATGTATTCTATTGGTCAGATCTGAGAGCCCCCAGTGCCTGTGGCTGGACCTTTGGTTGGAGGTGACAGCTGGTCAGATAGGACCGGGCAGAGAGGGATCCAGGAGACAAATGTCCTTATCTAATCTTATCTAATTCTCTGGCTCCTGGATCATCTGTTGGCCTTTTCACTAGTGGTGTCTGAGAGAGAGTCAGAGAACATTGCACCCCAGGATGTGGTCCCTGGCAGGGCCAAAGGACCAAAAAGGGAAGACAGTGGATCTTCAGGGGGAAATGGAACACTCTGGCACAGAGCTATCTGAATTTATAGTCAGAACTTTAAGCCAGCACCTAGAAAAGGAAAGCAGAGACAAATAAGACAATTGTTTTTGAAATGGCCCTTTGGAATTATTGTTTGTTGGAGAATATTACAGACGTTGTTATTTATCTCTTTGTTCATTTGTTGAATAAACAATATGCTGAAATAGATCAAAGAGTTTATAGTAAAAAGTAAGTTTCCTTCTACCCCTGATTCCTAGAAAATGAAGTTCCCTTCCCCAGCAGCAAGTGGCCAGTATTTCAAGAAATATTTTATGTATATGTATTAACATACAACTTGTATTAGTTATCTACTGCTGTGTAACAAATTACCCCAAAGTTTAGCGGCTAAAAACAACAAATGTTTATTATCTAATCTCTAACGAACCAGAGAACAATGCTGCTGAGGGGACCGGAAGCTTTGCTGACAGTCACACAATGTTCACAAGGGGCCTGGGTACTGTGTTTCACAGACAGTGGTAAGGCTCAATGCAGGATGCATTTCAGCCTTGAAATTCCTTTCATTTGAGTCTTTACCATGTGTAATGAGCTAGCACTCAAACTTGGCAATTTTGTAATTTCTTAAACTAGCTGATGTCTGTTGACAGGGAGGCAGACATGGAGAAGGTAGGGAGTGAGCTGGAAAGATGCTTTGCTAACCATAGTAAACTGCGAGAAAATAGTTACTTCTTAAACCAATTACTTATTCTTGAAGGAAAATTCATATTTCCATCACGTTTATCTCTGAAGATACTGTTTCGGGCCTCCTCCCTAGCATGTCTTAGTTTTTCTTCATATTCCATCTTTAGTAACTTAATTTTTCTCTCTCTTTCCTGCATCCTATTTTCGCATGCCTGAGCACACTTCATTTCTTCTTTTTGGATATCTCTTTTTAATTGATCATAATAGATTTCCTTCAAGACTTCTTCTCGCCTCCTCAGTCTTTCCACTGTGCTCTTGTATATGGCATCAGAAAAGTAAGTCCCTTGGTTGTTCTGCACCATGTTCTCTATTAGCTCCACCAGCTCCTGCACCTGAGCATCCTTCTCAGCCTGGTTTGTGTGTTTGCTGTTACCAAAAGCACAGCAGCGCTCTCCACACTCCTTGGTGAGGCTTTGTAGCTTTACATCCGCATTCTCCAAAAAGTCACTCAGGCTCTGGTCCTCCAGCTCCTCTTTGCAAGTGAATAAGATGATCATATACTTCATGGCTGTTTCCCCAAACAAAGCCTTGACCAACGCCACGGTTTGCTGCTCTTCCCATGTGTAGCGGCCCAGCCTCAGGACCAAAACAATGGCATGAGGCCCGGGACAGGAGGCGAGGACACATCGGCTGATTTCCCTGCAGGTGGTGTTCAGGCTCTCCTTGGTGTCGAAGAGCCCTGGGGTGTCAACAACAAGAAGCTCTCTCCCCTTCCATTTCCTGGTTGCTTTCTGACAAGTTTTGGTAACAGCTTCAGCAGAAATCTTAGACTTGAATACGTTTTCCCCGAGGATGGTGTTTGCAGTCGCACTTTTCCCACTTCCGGTCTTCCCAACCAGCACGATCCTCAGAGTTTTGTACTGGGCATTAGTTGTACAGTGTGGGGAAGTCAGCTATGGTTTACCAGGAAAAGAAAAAATACATATTTAGATAAAGTTGAAACCATTCCCAACCCTTTCTTACTCTCCTGAATCTATAAATCATTCCAAGTTTCTAAACTGGGCAAGGATGTATTTCTTGTAGGATTCCCTCCCCAATATCTTCTACCTATTATTCTAGTTCCCATTGCATCCCTTTCTTGTGTTGCTGTGACAAAAGCAGCAATTTCCATTTAAAAATCTGTTTCTCTCTCTCTTTTTTTTTTTTCACTGTTTTTATGTCTAAAATGGAGACGGAAATGGCAACCCACTCCAGTATCCTTGCCTGGAAAATCTCAGGGACATAGGAGCCTGGTGGGCTGCAGTCCATGGTGTTGCGAAGAATCAGACATGACTTAGAAACTAAACAACAACAGAATACTATACACTTTGTTCTGGAGGAAGTCTGACTTTGTTTAAGATATCAAATCTGAGGAATCCTGGTGGAAGAAGTTAGCATCTTATCCTATGAAAGACTATTCATTAAAAAGCACTAACAATCTGGACACAAATGGAAAGAAAGGGTGGATGGAAGAGAGAGCACAACAGTCCCCTATGGGGACTCCAACACAAAGGAAAAGCTTATTAATACTGACCTCATTAAAAACATAAAATTGAAGGAAACCAGTGTAATGGAGGATTATAGAGAAAGTAGTGGAAGGGCTCCCCGCAGAACAGCAGAAGTCCCACATAGTTTCACAGGAGAATTCTATTAAACTCTCGGTGACCAGAGAATCTCAATTTTACTTAAATTATTTCAGAATATAAGGTGAAAAGAGAAACCTTCAAATCCTTTCTAAGAAGTAAATGTAACTGTGTGAGCTGCCAAACTGACAAGAGTGTACCAAAAAAGAAAACTGGCTACGAATCTCTTTTATGAACACCAGTGTTGCTATTGTGCTCAGTTGCCTGGTTGTATCTGATGATTTGCTGCCTCATGGACTGTAGCCCACCAGGCACCTAGCTCATGGAATTCTCCAGACAAAAATACTGGAGCAGGTGGCTATTTCCTACTCCAAAATTCAGTTGGAGATCTTCCAGACCCAGGGACCAAAATGGAGTCTCTTGCATCTCCTACATTGGCAGGCAGATTCTTTACCACTGTGCTACCTGGGAAGCTCTATGAATACCAACAGAAAATCCTAATAAAACATTAGTAAAAATAGAATCTGACAACATTTGGAAAAGGGTTCAATTCTGACCAAGTGGGATTTACTCTAGAAAACTAGAGTGGTAGGGGAGGGTCAATGAGAAGAAAATCATTAATACAACCCACCAACAGCCATTCATTGTAAAAAAAAAAAAAGATCTATAACATATGAATTGACACATACTTTCTTATCTCTCTACTCCTCTTGAGAGGCAGCAACTTTCTTAATGGGGAAATACTTTGTCTCTAAAACTAAAACCATCTCCACCTAACTTTCACATGATATTTGAGAAATCTGTCAATACAAAGAGAAGAATATATTTGTTATAGGAATGTAATTGCAGTATTGAGAATTAGAAATAGAACAAAAGAGGCCAGAATATAAATAATACGGAAAACACCTTAGAGTATTGGCACACAAATAGACAGACCAAAGGAAAACAGAAAATCTAGACAAACACTCATTAGTTTAGGGAAATTTAGTGTATACCAAACTCAACATTCCACACCAGTGAAGAATTGGTTTGAATATTTTAAAAAGTATAAACTTGGATTCATTCCTCACATCAACCCGAGAAATATGCCAAATGCATGAGATTTTTGTTAAAAAATTAAACTATGTACTGCTAGAAATGAAATGTTTTTAAATGCAATTTCATAATTTCCTCAATATATGACTGAAGACATTATTTGGACCTCCTCCCTAACATTTCTTAGTTTTTCTTCGTAGTCCATCTTTAGCAATTGAATTTTTCTCACTTTTTCCCACCTACTCTTCTTGCATTCCTGAGCACACTCCTCTTCCATTCTTAGAGTCTGTATTTCTAAGTGATCAGGGTAGATTTTCTTCAAGACTTCCTCCTTTCTCTTTCTTACCTCCATGCCCTTGTGTGCAGCATTGGTAAAGTAAGCCCCCTGGTTGTTCTGCACCATCTTGTCTATCAGCTCCACCAGCTCCTGCACCTGAGCTTCCTTCTCAGCCTGGTCTGTCCTGTTACTGAAGACACAGTATCGGTCTCCACACTCCTTGATGAGGCTTTGTAGCTTTTTCAGCTCCCTCACATATTCCCTCAGGCTCTTGTCCTCCTTGTGAGTGAGCAAGATGATCATGTACTTCATGGCTGCTTCCCCAAACAGATTCTTGATCAACGCCACGGTTTGCTGCTCTTCCTCTATGTAGCAGCCCAGCTGTATGACCAAAATGATGGCGTGGAGTCCGTGGTGGGTTGTAAAGAGATATTCTTTGATTTCATTAAAGATGGCGTTCTGGCTCTCCTTTGTGTAGAGGAGTCCTGGGGTATCAATAATGAGAAGATCTCTCCCCTTCCATTTCTGGGATGCTTCCTGACAACTTTTGGTAATAAATTGGGCAGGAATCTTAGAGTCGAATACTTGTTCCTCAAGGATGGTGTTTGCAGTCACACTTTTTCCACTTTCCGTCCTCCCGACCACCATGATCGTCAGAGCATTGTCCTTGGCACCAGCCATGTTCACATCAGAGGCTGTGGAGTGTAGGCAAGCCAACTATGGTTTACAAAGAAAAGAAAAATATTTAGTTAAAGTTAAAATCATTCCCAACCCTTCCTTATTTCTTACTGTCCTGAAGATATACATCATTCCAAGCCTTCTAAGCTGGGTGAAGTTGTATTTCTCATAAGATTCCCTCCCTGATAACTACTACTTATCATTCTAGTTCCTGTTGCATCCCTTTCTTGTGTTGCTGTGATGAAAGCAGTGCTTTCCATTTAAAAATGTTTTTCTTTTTAACTATTTTCATTTTCAAGTAACAAAATCGTATACATTTTGTTGCAGAGCAGATTCCATTTTTCTCAAGGAATCCTGGTGAAGCAGTTAACCTCCTATTCTATGAAAAGTTGTTTATTAAAAGCATTAACAATCTGGACACCAAGGGAAAGAAAGTGTGGAAGGAGGAGAGAGCTCAACAGTCCCCTACAGGGACTCTCAACACAAAGAAAAACTACCATTTGGTGAGACGTGTGAAAATTGTCCTAAAGTTTGTGTATGCCACACAGAGCTAAAGTAATCCTTTTTTCTCATACTTCACAGAGAAAGGAAGATAAATTTGATATTCTTGTTCTAAAAAATACACTAGTGTTTGCAAACAATAATTGACTGCTTATGATATATAGTAATAAAAAGTGTTTGAACTGGGACTGATGGCCATCTGGCTTGGTATTTTAGACAATAATCCTTCATCAGTTGAAAAAATAGATCCAATAAGGTCTAAATTTTAAACTGCATACGTATTTTGTAGGTAATGAGAGATTATCAATATTGACCTCATTAGAGACATAAAATTGAAGTAAATCATGAAGTGATCATAGAAGAAATGATAAAGTAGTCAAAATTGTTGTCATTCAATCACCAAGTCATGTCCAACTCCTTTCGACCCTGTGGACTGTAGTATGCCATGCTCCTCTATCCTCCATTACCTCCTGGAGTTTGCTCAAATTCATGTCCACTGAGTCCCATGATGCTATCTAACCATCTGATCCTCTGTTGGTCCCTTCTCTTTTTGTTCAATCTTTCCCAGCACCAGGGTCTTTTCCAATAAATTGGCTCTTCAACATCAGGCGGCCAAAGTATTGGAGCTTCAGCTTCAGTATCAGCCCTTCCAATGAATATTCAGGGTTGATTTTCCTTAGGACTGACTGGTTTGATCTCCTTGTTGTCCAAGGGACTCTCAAGAGTCTTCTCCAGCACCACAATTTGAAAGCATCAGTTCTTCAAAGCTCAGCCTTCTTTATGGCCCAACTCTCACATTTGTACCTGACTATTGGAAAAATCATAGCTTTGACTATATGGACCTTTGTTGGCAAGTGATGTCTCTATTTTTTAATATGCTGTCTAGCTTTGTCATAGCTTTCCTTCTAAGGAGCTAGTGTCTTTTAATTTCATGACTACAGTCATTGCAGTGATTTTGGAGCCCAAGAAAAGAAAATCTGACAGTGCTTCAATTTTTTCCCCTTCTATTTTCCAGGAAGTGATGGGACCTGATGCCATGATCTTAGTATTTTGAATGCTGAGTTTCAAACCAACTTTTTCACTCCTCTTTCACCCTCATCAAGAGGCTCTTTAGCTCCTTTTCACTTTCTGCCATAAGGGTGGTATCATCTGCATATTTGAGGTTATTGATATTTCTCCCAGCAATCTTGATTCCAGCTTGTGATTCATCCAACTCAACATTTCTCATGATGCACTGTGTGTAAGTTAAACAAAAAGGGTGACAATATTTAGCTTTGTACTCCTTTCCTGATTTTGAACCAGTCAGTTGTTCCATGTCCAGTTCTGTTGCTTTTTGAGCTGCATACAGGTTTCTCAGGAGATAGGTAAGGTGATCTAGTACTCCCATCTTTTTAAGAATTTTTGACACTTTTTTTGGGACCCACACAGTCAAAGGATGTTGTGATTGAAGAGCCCCCCATGAAACAGAATCTGTCTCATGTGGTTTCACAGGAAAATTCTGTTAAAACATCAGCAATCAAAGAATCCCATTTTTACCTAAGTTATCCCAGAATATAAGGAAATAGGGGAAAACTTCAAATTCTAAAAAGTAAATGTAACTTTGACCTGCAAAGTTGACAAAGTCTGTATTTTAAAAATCTAATTATATATCTCATTTATGAATGTCAGTTCAAAAATCCTAATAAAATATTAGCAGAATCTGACATTTTAAAAAGGGTTCAATCTTTACCAAGTGGGATTTATTCTAGAAAACTAGAGCAAGGGAGAAGTTTCAATAAGAGGAAACTCATTAATATAATCTACCAATAGTCATTCATGGTAAAAAAACATTCTATAAAATATGAATTGACATATACTTTCTTATCTATTTCTCTACTCACCTACTTACTTAATGGGGAAATACTTCATTACTAAAACTAAAACCATCTCCACCTCACTTTCCCATGGTATTTGAGAAATCTGTCAATGCAAAGAGAAGAAATAATTATAAGAATGAGAATAAGAAAAAGAACAAAGAGGGAAGCCAGAATGTAAATAATATGGGGTGGGAAAGCCCCTTAGAGTTCTGGCATGCAAATAGAAAAATCAATGGAAGAAAACAGAAAATCTAGAAAAACACTCATTAACCTAGGAAAATTTAGTATATAATAAAGGCAATATCCTATATCAGTGGNATATCAGTGGAGAGAAGATGGACATTGTAATTGAATAATCATTTTAAAGCATACAAAAGTGGATTCATCCCTTGTGTCAACCAAAGAAATATACCAAATGCATCAGATATTTGTTAAAAAAATGAACTATGTACTACTGGAAGAAAACAGACAAATTCTTTCAAAACCTGAGAGTGAAGAAAACTTTTTAACCTACTGAAAGCACAGATGGAATATGGAATCCAATTGACAAAGTTGACCTCAAATTTCCAGTTACAGGTCCTGACCTTGGAAGTCACTACTTCATCCAAAGAATAAGTCAAAAGCTCAACAGACTGAAAAATCAACTCTTCTTAAATCCTTAACAGATTCCTTTAAGGACACAGGGCAAAGTGCTGCCCCTCAGACTAGAGAACAGACGGGTGAATAGAGGGAGTCGTGTCTTAGTTGAGCAGAGACTGACTCACCATGGATACTATGCTGGGTTAGGAAAACATAGGGTGTGATTGACATTGCTTGACAGTCAGGATGACCCATCCACAGAATGACCCCACACTTTTGTGTGTTTTAATCCTGGAAGTCCCACCAGGTTCTGATAGTACATATCCAAAAAATTCCCTGGTGCTTCCTGCAAGGGAGGGAAGAAGAAACCATTTTGATACAGGACAGGGTATCTTGTTCTTCTCAAAAGGCCTACCTTCAGAGGAAAGCAGTTAACCAGAGTCTGACCTTCTGGGGTTTTATCAGAGCCTAACTCACCACTAACTACAACACAGAGCTGCCAGAACTAACAGGACTGAGAAATAAACTCTTAGAGGGCACAAACAGAAACTTATATGCACCAGGACGCAGGAGAAAGAAGCAGTGACCCCACAAGAGACTGACCAAGACTTGCCCAGGAGTGTCCAGGAGTCTCCAGCTGAGGTGTGGGTCAGTAGTGGCCAGCTTCACGATTGGGGGCACTGCACTGTATGTACATGCATAGGATCTTTTAAAGGAGGTCCCCATTATCTTCCTTACCTCCACCATAGTTTGGCTCCAGGTAAATAGCAGGGAGCGAACACAGCTCCATCCATCAACAGAAAATTGGGTTAAAGATTTACTGAGCATGGCCCTGCCCATCAAAACAAGACCCAGTTCCAACCCCCATAGTCAGTCTATCCCATCAGGAAACTTCCATAAGCCTCTTACCCTTCTCCATCAGAGGACAGACAGAATGAAAACTAACCAATCTGATCACATGGATCACAGTTGAGTTCAGTTCAATTGCTCAGTCATGCCCGACTCTTTGTGACCCCATGAACTGCAGCACACCAGGCCTCCCTGTTCATTACCATCTCTTGGAGTTCACTCCGACTCACATCCATCGAGTCCATGATGCCATCCAGCCATCTTGTCCTCTGTCGGCCCCTTCTCCTCCTGCCCCCAATCCCATCCCCCCTCCCATCATCACAGTCTTTTCCAATGAGTCAACTCTTTGCATGAGGTGGCCAAAGTACTGGAGTTTCAGCTTTAGCATCATTTCTTCCAAAGAAATCCCAGGGTTGATCTCCTTCAGAAGGGACTGGTGGGATCTCCTTGCAGTCCAAGGCACTCTCAAGAGTCTTCTCCGACACCACAGTTCAAAAGCATCAGTTCTTCGGTGCTCAGCCTTCTTCACAGTCCAAATCTCACATCCATACATGACCATTGGAAAAGCCATAGCCTTGACTAGATGGACCTTAGTCGGCAAAGTAATGTCTCTGCTTTTGAATATACTATCTAGGTTGGTCATAGCTTTTCTTCCAAGGAGTAAGCATCTTCTAATTTCATGGCTGCAGTCACCATCTGCAGTGATTTTGGAGCCCCCAAAAATACAGTCTGACACTGTTTCCACTGTTTCTCCATCTATTCCCATGAAATGATGGAACCAGATGCCATGATCTTCGTTTTCTGAATGTTGAGCTTTAAGCCAACTTTTTCACTCTCCTCTTTCACTTTCATCAAGAGGTTTTTTAGCTCCTCTTCACTTTCTGCCATAAGGGTGGTGTCATCTGCATATCTGAGGTTATTGATATTTCTCCTGGAAATCTTGATTCCAGCTTGTGTTAGTTCCAGTCCAGCGTTTCTCATGATGTACTCTGCATAGAAGTTAATTAAGCAGGGTGACAATATACAGCCTTGACGTACTCCTTTTCCTATTTGGAACCAGTCTGTTGTTCCATGTCCAGTTCTAATTGTTGCTTCCTGATCTGCATACAGATTTCTCAAGTGGCAGATCAGGTATTCTGGTATTCCCATCTCTTTCAGAATTTTCCACAGTTTATTGTGATCCACACAGTCAAAGTCTTTGGCATAGTCAATAAAGCAGAAATAGATGCTTTCCTGGAACTCTCTTGCTTTTCCCATGATCCAGCGGATGTTGGCAATTTGATTTCTAGTTCCTCTGCCTTTTCTAAAACCAGCTTGAACATCAGGGAGTTCACGGTTCACGTACTGCTGAAGCCTGCCTGGATTGGAGAATTTTGAGCATTAATTTACTAGCATGTGAGATGAGTGCAATTGTGCAGTAGTTTGAGGATTCTTTGGCATTGCCTTTCTTTGGGATTAGAATAAAAAGTGACCTTTTCCAATCCTGTGACCACTGCTGAGTTTTCCAAATTTGCTGGCATATTGAGTGCAGCATTTTCACAGCATCATCTTTCAGGATTTGAAACAGTTCCACTGGAATTACATCACTTCCACTAGCTTTGTTCGTAGTGATGCTTTCTAAGGCCCACTTGACTTCACATTCCAAGATGTCTGGCTCTAGATGAGTGATCACATCATCATGATGATCTAGGTTGTGAAGATCTTTTTGGTACAGTTCTTCCATGTATTCTTGACACCTCGTCTTAATATCTTCTGCTTCTGTTAGGTCCATAGCATTTCTGTCAGTTCCATAACATTTCTGTCCTTTATCGAGGCCATCTTTTATGAAATGTTCCTTTGGTATCTCTAATTTTCTTGAAGAAATCTCTAGTCTTTCCCATTCTGTTGTTTTTCTCTATTTCTTTGCATTGATCGCTGAAGAAGGCTTTCTTATCTCTTCTTGCTGTTCTTTGGAACTCTGCATTCAGATGCTTATATCTTTCCTTTTTTCCTTTGCTTTTCACCTCTCTTCTTTTCACAGCTATTTG
The DNA here is from genome assembly GCA_006410515.1 of Procapra przewalskii. Lineage (NCBI taxonomy): Eukaryota > Metazoa > Chordata > Mammalia > Artiodactyla > Bovidae > Procapra > Procapra przewalskii. Next base: position 5,529,727 of record SJYF01000810.1, on the reverse strand, counting down.
TAAGGCTTCCCCAGACAACCATTTTGCTTTTTTCCATTTCTTTTCCATGGGAATGGTCTTGATCCCTGTCTCCTGTACAATGTCACGAACCTCATTCTGTAGTTCATCAGGCACTGTATCTATCAGATCTAGGCCCTTAAATCTATTTCTCACTTCTACTGTATAATCATAAGGGATTTGATTTAGGTCATACCTGAATGGTCTAGCGATTTTCCCTGCTTTCTTCAATTTATGTCTGAATTTGGCAATAAGGAGTTCATGATCTGAGCCACAGTCAGCTACAGGTCTTGTTTTTTTTT
>SJYF01000810.1:5511530-5524220 GCA_006410515.1 Procapra przewalskii | reverse complement strand
ACACTTGTGAAGCTCAAAGTCCAGAGGCAAAGGCTCACTAGAACAGAGATGTGCTCGTAGTACAATAGACTATGTCCCCTCCCCACCTGTCACCACATTACTAAAGTCTTCTTACAGCAGCAGTTCTGTTTACCCAGTACATCATTTCCAGCTGATGAGAAAATTGAACAGACATACTAAAGAGAAAAACTAAAATAAAATAAAATAATAATTTGAGAAGACAAAGCAAGCATTAGAACCAGACATGGCAGGCATCAACTGAACAAAAATGTACAACCTAAACGTTGAGAAAAATATTGTATTTGAGGAATTACTGAGGACTATCACTTGGGAGACAGTCTCTCAGATGACTCTAAGGAACTGTTCCAAAGAGGTAGCAGAGGAGACAGGATATATAGGAGTCTTTTTGAAAACAAAACAAGAAAATAAAATGCATGGTCGAACATCAAAATATCACTTCTTATCACAAAAAAAACCAGACACTCAAGTTAATGATTGTAGTGCTTTTGTACGTATGGGAAGATGCAAGAGTCTGGGCTCATTGAAACTACTCCTTTGATATGCATGTTAGCTATCTAGGGCCAGTATCCTTTTTTCTATTCTGAATTCCCCTCAGGGCACACTATCAGAGGCTGCAATGCTAATGACCTGACTGTGGGCAACATTCATTGCTTATTGAGATGGCAGGCAAGATTTGTCCACAGAGAGATCTTGGAATGATTAGACCAGGAAGATGAATATTGTCCGACAGGACTGAATGACTTCACTTTCACTTTTTGGAGAAGGAAATGGCAACCCACTCCAGTACCCTTGCCAGGAAAATCTCATGGACAGAGAAGCCGGTAGGCTACAGTCCATGGGGTCACAAAGAGTCCAATACGACCAAGTGACTTCACTTTCAAGATGAATATTCTAGGGCTCTAATGTAAAAACAGATGGGCCATATAGGCAGAGTCAAGAAATCCTAAGAAAAATGAATAAATAAATAAATAAATGCTTACAATTAAAAGTAATATAACAGGAAAGAAGAATACCTTTGATGTTCTAGTTAGACCAGTCAAGATTATAGTCTTCAGGACCAGTTACTGCTAAAAATAAGCAAGCCAAAATGACTGGTTGGAGAAATGACTGATTCAAAGTCTGAGGCAGGAAATACATAAAGTGAATACATCTTATTCAACTTTTATCTGCATCTTGATGCAAGCAAACTAAACTGTAAATAAATCATGAGATAATCCATGAAATCTAATGAAGGGATAATTGACAAAATAAAAAATCTATACTACCTTTGAAATTGTAGTTATATTTTAAAATCTTTTCATTGTAAATATGCATCCTAAAATATTTACAGGTAAAATGATACAATGTCTATTATTTGCCTCAAAATAACCCAGGGTTGGGATGGGAAGTATGTTGAAATAAACATGAAACATGAATAGTCAGGAGTTGATAACTGTCAAAGCTTGATGATGGGTATATGGGGGGTTTTATACTATTCCTTTGTAAATGTCTGAAATGTTCTTCAGTAAAAGATTTTAAAGGTATGTATGCCTTTGTAACTACTTTTAATATATATTATATTCCAGACACTCTGATATGCATTTTTCACAAGAATATTTATTCCTTATAAGTACTCTAGAATGAAGGTACTATTATTCTGATGTTATAAGCAAGGAAACTGTGGTTCAAATACCAAGAAACATGCCCAAGATCATCATATTGGGCCAAACAATGATGCAATTCAAAGTACGTCTGACAACCATGCTCATTCTTAACCACTACACACTAAAGCCTCTCCTAGGTTCCTTTTCAGCCCCATCCATTCTGTAGTTTATACTAGGTCAAAGGTAGATGACGGGAAAATGGTTCACTCTCTTTCCCAAATGGTGAATGAGTAGCAGGCCTGCAATTAGGGAAGGCAAGGAGGATGGTTTCAGATTTTACAGATCTTTTTTAGTCTCTATCCAATATCAGGAAGCCAAACATGGGAGACATAGTTGGGGAAAAAATCATTTAAAAAAAAGTTTCTCCAGTGGTTTTAAGACGTCAAGGACCCCCAGCTGAAAGAAAGCACTGAAAAAACCCAGTGCTTCAGAAAAGAAGTGACTTACGCCATGAGCCCAGATCCACCACTTCTAGAAAATTCCTTCAGCTCCCCAAGGTTCAGTTCCCTTTTCAATGAAAAGGGACAATAAAACCAATCTTACAGGCTTGTCATGAGGCGTTTGTAGAATGATTTCTACAAAGATCTCTAAGGAATGGCAATCACTCAATAAGCAGGCAGTGCTGCTAAATGCACTGAAATATTGATATAAGAAAACTGTGGACTGAAACCTAACAGTGATAGATTAGAACACATTGTAGTTTAACGATCCAGCTGCAGTTACAGGTTATATTCTTTCTTCAGAGTAGCTCATCTGCTCCCTCTAGCCACCCCTCCTTCACCCCATACCATGCGCCTTGAGGGATACAGCGTTTCTTGTGAAGTGTTGGGTGAATCGAAACACAAAGTCAGTAAGAGGGGAGGTTCTAATCCTTTCTTGTCAACCTCTATGAGCCTTGGAGAGTCAGTTGTTCTCTGGAATTTGGTTATTTTTCAGTGTAAAGGGAGTTAGAATAGGTTTAATGGAATGTTGTTTAAATTGTCTTCCAGTTCTGAGGGTCTGCTGTAGGGTCACTAACATGTCTTAAAGGAAAACAACAGGTTTCTAGGCAACGTTATCACAACAGACACTGGCTAGAAAGTTCACTGTTGAGACAAGGTCAGCCCCTCCTAACAAAAGAGTAAGGGTACAGTACATTACCCATCCCCCAGCCTCTGCCAACCACTGTTTTACTCACTGATTCTGTGACTCTGCCTATTTTGTATATAAGTGGAATCATACAGTATTTGTATTTCTGTGACTGGTTTATGCAACTAAAGAATAATGTTCTCACATTTCATCCATATTGTCTCATAATGGCATGATTTTCCTCTTTTTTAAGGCTGAATAATATTCCACTGCCTGTCAATACCACACTTTAATCCACTCATCTGTCAATGGACATTCAGGTTGTTTCCACCTCTTGGCTACTATTGGTTAGTTCTTGGCTAGTATTCCAAGCCACCACTTGGAATAGTGCTGCAATGAATATGGAAGTGCTAATAATTCTTCAAGATCCTGGTTTCAATTTTTTGGATAAATGCCCAGGAGTGGAATTGTTGTATCATATAGTACTTTTAACTTTAAGTTTTTGAGGCACCTCCAGACTATTTTTCTGGTTAGATCTCATCTTGAGTATTCTTACTATAGTAAAATAAAATTAAAAAATTGAAAACCATGATGATTTATATAGTAGTTATAAGAATGACTATAAAACCATAGGTCTGTGAGACAAACAGATCACAATACTATGTAATATTATGTTGGCAAAGAAGTTTGTTTGGGTTTTTCTGTAAGTATGGAAACCGTCCAATGAACTTTTTGGCTAATAGAAAACAGAAAGTTATCATGATGAAAAAAAAAATCCCAATGAATCAACTGGGCAAACACCACTCAAAAAATGAAAAAGGAAGAAGTTAAGCAAAATGTATGTGTACACCTACATACATGTACACATGCATCTCTCTACACATACATGTATATGATACATAAAATGGAACCAAATCACAGAGGCCATAACCAAAAGTAGAGAACACTTCCATAGTGTTTTAGACTATGAACCATTATAATAAGAACACAAACTCAAAAACACAAAGTTCCCAGAGGAGATGGTAGAATAAAGAATGAGAAGAAAGTACAAACTTGAAGAAACAAAGTGAAGACAAAAGGTATTATCATTACAGGATCCATCAGAGAGTTAGAAGCAAAGGGGTCAGAAAACATATAAGTCAAAAATAGATGTCTTATTAATAGGAAAAGCTTAATAAGAAACACAACAGATACCAATCTGAAAGACTAGAAGATACAACAGTTAGAGAAAACTAAAACATGAGTAGAACCAACCATAAATTCTACTTAAAAAGGACTGGTGTTGCTGGAGTAAACAAATCAATAAATACAACCCAGGAAGCATAATCTAATAGGTTCTCTGAAATGGGAAAAATATCCCAAACTAAACTCTAACTCTCTAGAAAAAAAGAGCACATTTCATTCCTGGGAAACTTGATACAGAATATTCAATATTGAATTCTCTTTCTCATAGGAACATATCACATTCCAAGCACAAAGAAGAATTTCTTAAGTTATCCATGAAAAATGCAAACGAGGAACTGTAGAAGGGGGTCAGGCTGGCTTCACAATTTTCTATAATCAACATAGAAACAGTAGTACCAGTGGTTTCACAATAGAATGTTAATATTCCACACCTGGAAAAAGTAAAAATAATACATAGCAAAAAGTGGGAGGTTGGAGAGAGGAGATGGAAAAATATCTGCAGCTTTTTCTTTGTCTAACGTCTAAATGTAAACCACTTAGCGTTTTGCATAAATTCTTAATCCTTGAAACTTCTTTCTGGAATAAATAAATCATCAACTTACCAAGGACCAAGGTCTGACTCTGAATATAAACGTGTGTGTGGTACAAACTAAGGATGAGCTGTAGATTGCCCTGTTGCTTTTGAGTTACATTTACTTCCAGAATATGCATGTGAAACTGGACATGTTTTCAAGAAAAAGAAGTTGATTATCACTTAGTGTAAATCATTTATTAGAGTTGCATTTATTACTCTTAAACAGGAGCTGGCAAATTTGAAAAGGGCCAGCAGTTAGACTTTTGCAGTCACAGCCTCTCAGCCCTGGTTGGAACACAAAAGCAACCTCAGATCACAGTAAACTAGTAAATGGATTAGATAACTATGTTACACTGAAACAGGTGACAGGCTGTGTATAACCCATGGAAGGTAGGTAGTTTGTACACTGTTGCTCCAGAGGAGAATTTTGTGTGTATTGTGCCATCAAAAAATTTTTTTAAGTGTTAAATGTTCTAAAAACACAACCTTTTGTCTACATTTTGTGATAAATGTTCATCACTAAAATAGGTGCACACTGTTGAAAGTAACATAGAGACCAGTTTGTGATGAGAATAAAAATTATATATAGATCCACCCCCAAATTAGAGGCCATTTTACATGAAAATCTTTCCTTCTTATTGTGTGTCTTGTTTTTCCAGTGTAACATATTAATGATTTTATATCTTGACTCTTATACCTAACATTATATCATAGAGAATACTGAGAACAGCTAAAACTTTTATAAGCATGAAAAAGGCCTGTCCTGTTAAATATGAGATGTACGGGCATCACAAGAATAAATCCCTCAGCTTCCCCTCCTACAACATTTCCACTCCCATGCGGGCCACCCTGTCTATACCTCTTCCCTCTGCCCCCTCACGTAGCCCTCTCACAAGCTCCATTGCCCTTGTTTTGGCCAGTCTCACCTTCTCTTGCAGAACTGCTGAGATCTCAGCTCCTCTCCAGGAAAGCTACCCAATCTGGTATTTGCTTTATTTGAAGAAAACTGTGTTTTCTACTCCTGCAGTCTCTGACTACAGGAAGCTGAGGCTGGGTGGAGTGAAGACTACATTTTGTAGTTAAAGAGAAACAGAAAGCATTTCCCAGTAATTTGCTGCTGGGAGCCAGCGTGAGGAACTCCGCCCATGGCAAAGGTCATGAGGAAGGAGGCTTGGCATACACAAAGGCTTGATCAAGCCTCAGGAAACCCTCTGTTCCCCAGCATCTACCCCCCAAACCAGAGTCTGTTTTATGCTCTCTCCTACACCTCTGACTTTACGGGGGGCTCTCCCCCATAACCATTTCTCTTGGAGAAGGAGTTAACTTGCAGCTCCAGTTAATAAAAATTCCTGGGTGTGACAAGTGTGTTTCAACTTGCAAACTCCTCTGAAGGTCCTGTAGCCTCCCTGATCATGTTTGTCCAGCCACATGTGATTGTTTACAGCCTCCAACCGTGAGAGGCACGAGATGCTTTAAAACTTTCTAAATACAGACTCTTTTGAGAGGTTAGAAGATTATGAGTATAGTATAGTGGGTTGATTAGAAATCATATTGGTGAAGGGTTTTTTCATTTGTCGTGTCAATAATTACTGCTAATTCCCTGCCCTTGGTGTGACAAGGGTGTCTCAGGTCAAACCTCTCTGCTGACAGACTAGCTTGTGTGACAACCTCTCAATCATAAACAGCACAGAGAGTTTGGAGTATTAGCATAGGGCTTTTCTTATTGTTGAGTCAATGATTGCTGCCAGGCCTCCATATCCCTAGGCACCTGGGAATATATTAATCAATGTATTTGGAATATAGTGAAGGAAATATAGTAGTTTCTGAGGTTAGCAATACTAGACTTTTTGAGTTAATGAATTTTTTCTTTTGTTATAGATCACTGTACTTTGTTATAAATCACTGTGTCCTTGCTATGCAAAAATATAACTTTATCACTATCTTAAGACTGAATAGATCTTAAGGGGAACACTGGTAAAGGGTTTTCATTTGTTGAGCCAATATTTGCTGCTAAATCTTCATATTCCTTGCCCTTATAATGAATATAACTAGCATATAAGAGAAATAAGTATTAACCTTTAAGATTAATCATGTTAACCTTAGGTTAAATTCCTTTTTTGATTGTAATCCACTACACCCTCACCCTATAGGAAGGCAACTTTATTTGGAGGGTGGCGCCTGGTTTAAGAAAAAATCACCCCTGGAAAAAATAAGTTTTCTGGTTGACTGACCATTATCAGAAAGGGCCATAAAATGTCAGCAGGCTTCATGGCCAGAAGATATAAAACCCATAAGACTTTTGTATAATTTTATATGAAGCACCTGATTGTGACAAAGGTCAGGTCTGCTGACCCCCGCATGACTCTGTATTCATCCCTATGTATAACAAAAGTTATATAAGCAAACCTGAAAAATAAAGAAATCTGATCAGTTTCTGGAAAGACTGATTCCCCCGTGTAGTTCGTTCTTTCCCCTTCTGGCTGAATTCCCATCTGGAATGTGGGTACTCACCAAGCCTGCTAATTCTGCCTGGGCTTCTAAGATCGGACCAGGGATGCCTCAGTGCCTCTCTCCTTCGGGAGAATGGAAAGACGCCTGTGGCCTCCGTAGGTGGTGATTAGTATTCCACGTAAACCAAGTTATTCAGACTCTTTTTCTCCACTAACTTTCCTACTACACTATCAGTTTCTAATCTCTCTATATATCTGTAATTAAATAAGTTTTTTCCTAGGACCCCTACTCCGTCTCCCTTTCAAATTACCCTAGATTCACAGGGGCTGGACCCCAGCAATTTGCTTGGTGCTTCAGTGTTGCCCTCTGAAACTTTTACCCCCATGCACCTGCTGAACCACTGAGATTCCAGAATCTTAGCTGTTGCTTTGGATTATAGCACTGGCTCCAGAAATCCCTGGGAGACAGTCCCAATTCTTTTTAAAACCACAATTAGCATTGATTTATAATTTTTGTTACTTTCAGGTGTACAGCACATTTATATGTGTGTGTATACATATACGTATATATATATGGCTTCCAATATGGTTGAATGGCATCACTGACTTGATGGACATGAGTTTCAACAAGCTCTAGGAGTTGGTGATGGACAGGAAAGCTATGGCATGCTGCATGTATGGAGTCACAAAGAGTTGGACACGACTGAGCAACTGAACTAAACTGGTGACTCAGGGACAAACAATCTGCCTGCCAATGCAGGAGACATGGGTTCAATCCCCTGGTTGGAAAGATCCTCTGGAGAAGAAATAAAAACCACTCCAGTGGTGAAGAAACTGCCTGCCAGTGCAGGAGATGTAAGAGATGTGGGTTTGATCCCTGCGTTGGGAAGATCCAGTGGAGGAGGGCGCTGCAATCCACTTCAGTATTCTTGCCTGGAGAATCCCATGGACAGAGGAGTCTGGTGGGCTACAGTCCATAGGGTTGCACAGAGTTGAATATGACTTAGCAAATAAACAACAGAGTGTATATATATATATATATATATATATATATATTCAGATTCTTTTCCATTATAGGTTCTTATAAAATATTGAATGTAGTTTATTGTACTATACAGTGGGTCCTTCCTGTTTATCTGTTTCATATACAGTAGCTTGTATCTGCTAATTCCCAAAGTCATATTTTATTCCTACTCATTTCTTCTCTCCTTTAGTAACCATAAGTTTGTTTTCTATGTCTGTGAGTCTATTTATGTTTTATAAGTAAGTTCATTTGTATTTTAGATTTCACATACAAGTGATATTGGTTAACATTCATTTTTCTCTGACTTACTTCACTTCATATGATAATTTCTAGCTCCATCTATGTTTCTGCAAATAGCATTATTCCTTTCTATTGTTGAGTAACATTCCATTGTGTGTGTGTGCATATATATAACACATTTTCTTTAACCATTCATCTGTTGAACATTTAGGTTGCTTCCATGTCTTGCCTATTGTAAATAATGCTGCTATGAACATAGGGATGCACGTATCTCTTTGATTTAGCATTTTTATCTTTCCCAAATATATGCCCAGGAGTGGGATTGCTGGATCATACGACACATCCATTTTTAGTTTTCTGAGGAACCTCCATACTATTTTCCATTGCAGCTGTACCAGTTTACATTCCCAACAACAGTGTAGGCTTCCCTTTGCTCCACACCCTCTCCAGTATTTGTCATTTATAGACTTTTTGAAGATGGTGAAATGGCCCAAATTTTGCTCAGTATAGTATCTGCTGTGGTCTGCCACTGAGATCCACCCTCAACACTGTTTCAGGACTGAAGCCTCCAGTCTCCCTGCTGATAGGAGTGTTCACTTCAGTCACTCTTTGCCTTTTCATACTGTTCATGGGATTCTCATGGCAAGGATACTGAAGTGGTTCATCATTCCCTTCTCCAGTGGACCATGTTTTGTCAAAACTCTCCAACATGACCAGTCCTTCTTGGGTGGCCCTACACAGCATGGTTCATAGTTTCATTGAGTTAGACAAGGCTGTGATTCATGTGATGAGCTTGGTTAGTTTCTGTGATTGTGGTTTTCATTCTGTCTGCCCTCTGATGGAGACAGCTAAAAGGCTTGTGGAAGCTCCCTGATGGGAGAGACTGACTGTGGGGCAACCTGGGTCTTTTTCTTATGGGCCAGCCGACATCCTCCCACAGCGTTACAGCATCCCCTCAGGATTATTCTCAGCTGAAGAGATTCCTCTTTTACGAGATGTTCCCCAATCCCAGGGCACTCACATTTTAGGACTGGTCCCTGCAGAGGTACAAGGACCCCAGTTCAGGACCGGTCTGTCCTGCCCTCCAAGCTCCAGTGACAGGTGATGCAGCTGCAGCCTTGTTGTGACTCATCACAGCCCAGCGTCTCCTTCCGCCCCATCCTACATCCTTCAGGGCCGCACACGTTTCCATCCCAAGAGCTCTCCTAAAGTTCATGTCTGCAGCATTTTTATCTAAGAATCTGCTCCTGGTGAACTCAGCCAGTGACACCCGTCCAAGCACACGGTGTGAGCTTCCTCCCCCAGTTGAGCAGGAAGCGGGGAAGAATTGGGGAGATGGGGCCTGGCTTAGCATCCTGCAGTCCCTGTTGTGGGCTCTGTGGTGCAATGTAGTGCTCAGGGCATTTTCTGGTGACTGCATCCTTTGAGATTATTTTAGTCCTTCTGAAATCTGGCTATCCTTACAAGTGTACTTTTATACTTCAGAACCAATGTCCCTATCTAGTATACAAAACCAAAGTTACAGAGGATTTAAAGAAAAAAATCAGCATTGAATTAAATGCATTCGTATACCTAGGAAGGTGTACCGACAGTTTCATGATAGTTTTCTTTCCAAGCATGTTGCTTTTTTTTTTTTTATTCTGTGCTCATGTGTGTTCATCAGTCACTTTCTTCTTTTCATTTTTAATCTTAAGTTGTTTGTGAAATATAGTATTAATAGAGGAAAAGGCTCATATAAGTTTACAGCACACTAAATTGTCAGTTATCACAAACTGAACACACCCAGGTAATGAGCACTCAACTCAAGACACGGAAGGTTGTTGGCACACCAAAACCCCTTATGCCCTCTACGGGTGACCTCTCATTGAACTTATGATAGCATAGAGTAACTTTAGCTGTTTTTCTACTTTATAGAAATGAAACCATGCTGAGGTATTCTGTTGTATCTTGCTTTTTTTGCTTATCATTGAATTTTGAGATGCATCCATATTGTCATATGTAGCAATAACTTGTGTATTTTCACTGCTATATACTGTTTCATTGTATGACTATAACCCAACACATTTAATTTGTAATATGAAGATATTTATATAGTTAACCCCATTAATTTGTACGATACTTTTTTGCTTTTTCATTTTAAAAATCAGCTTTTTCCCCCAGATGTTTTACTTCTCAGGTTTTATTGGGGTAAAATTGGAAAATTATAATTGTATATCTTTAACATATATACAACTTGATGGTTTGATATATACATTGTGAAATAGTCACCACAAGCTAATTGACATATCCATCACCTCACCTAGTTACCATTTTCCTTCCTTCCTTTCTTTTCTTGTGGTGAGAGCATTGACACTATGTCCAGTGGTTTGCTATTTTGGGTATCCTGCTAAAAATACTGTGGACATTACCTTTGGTTGGCAAGCACACATTTCTGTTGGCTATGCACCTTGTGGTAGAATGGTGAACGTGGACTGTGTGTAATCTTCAGGTTTCTGAGATACTCCACAGTGTTTTCCAAAGTGGTTCTATTAATATTTAATGTTGCTCAGTCCCTCGGTTGTGTCTGACTCTTTGCAACCCATGTACTGCAGCACACAAAGCTTCCCTGTCCATCACCAGCTCCCAGAGCTTGCTCAAACTCGTGTCCATTGAGTCAGTGATACCATCCAGCCACTCATTTTCTATTGTCCCTTTCTCCTGCTGCCTTCAATGTTTGCCAGCATCAGGGTCTTTCCCAATGAGTCAGTTCTATTCATCAGGTGGCCAAAGTATCAAAGCGTCAGCTTCAACATCAGTGCTTCTAATGAATATTCAGGGTTGATTTCCTTTAGGATGGACTGGTTTGATCTCCTTGCAGTCCAAGGGACTCTCAAGAATCTTATCCAACACCACAATTCAAAAGCATCAACTCTTCAGGGCTCAGCCTTCTTTAAGATCCAGCTCTTACATCCATACATGACTACTGGAAAAATCATAGCATTCACTACACAAACCTTTGTTGGCAAAGTATATCTCTGATTTTTAATACACTGTCTAGGTTTGTCAAAGCTTTTCTTCCAAGGAGCAGACATCTTTTATTATTTATTTATTTGTTTGTTTGTTTTTGTGTGTAATACAGCTTTAATAAAGTATAAAGGAGATAGAGAAAGCTTCTGACACAGGCATCAGAAAGGAGCAAAAAGAGTACCTGCTTGCTAATGTTAGCAGTGGAGTTATATACTCTCCAATGAATCCAAAGAATGTCTGGAGGTTGTAAAGACCTCACCAGACCTACTCCCATAATTTACATTTTAAGATAACAGAATTAGCCAGAAGGATTAATCCAGAGACTGTCCTTAGGCAGGATACATTATTGTGTTGGAATGCCAGTTGAGCTGTTTCAATCCTGAAAGATGATGCTGTGAAAGTGCTGCACTCAATATGCCAGCAAATTTGGAAAATTCAGCAATGGCCACAGGATTGGAAATGGTCACATTTCATTCCAATTCCAAAGAAAGGCAATGCCAAAGAATGTTCAAACCACTGCACAATTGCACTCATCTCACATGCTAGTAAAGAAATGCTCAAAATTCTCCAAGCCAGGCTTCAGCAATACGTGAACTGTGAACTTCCTGATGTTCAAGCTGGTTTTAGAAAAGGCAGAGGAACCAGAGAACAAATTGCCAACATCCGGTGGATCATGGAAAAAGCAAGAGAGTTCCAGAAAAACATCTATTTCTTCTTTATTGACTATGCCAAAGCCTTTGACTGTGTGGATCACAATCAACTATGGACAATTCTGAAAGAGATGGGAGTACCAGACAACCTGACCTGCCTCTTGCAAAATCTGTATGCAGATCAGGAAGCAACAGTTAGAACTGGACATGGAACAACAGACTGGTTCCAAACAGGAAAAGGAGAACGTCAAGGCTATATATTGTCACCCTGCTTATTTAACTTCTCTGCAGACTACATCATGAGAAACGTTGGACTGGAAGAAACACTGGAATCAAGATTGCCAGGAGAAATATCAATAACCTCAGATATGCAGATGACACCACCCTTATGGCAGAAAGTGAAGAGGAGCTAAAAAATCTCTTGATGAAAGTGAAAGAGGAGAGTGAAAAAGTTGGCTTAAAGCTCAACATTCAAAAAACGAAGATCATGGCATCTGATCCCATCACTTCATGGCAAATAGATGGGGAAACAGTGGAAACAGTGTCAGACTTTATTTTTTGGGCTCCAAAATCACTGCAGATGGTGACTGCAGCCATGAAATTAAAAGACGCTTACTCCTTAGAAGGAAAGTTATGACCAACCTAGACAGTATATTCAAAAGCAGAGACATTACTTTGCGGACTAAGGTCCGTCTAGTTAAAGCTATGGTTTTTTCTGTGGTCAGGTATGGATGTGAGAGTTGGACTGTGAAGAAAGCTGAACACCAAAGAATTGATGCTTTTGAACTGTGGTGTTGGAGAAGACTCTTGAGAGTCCCTTGGACTGCAA
>SJYF01000810.1:5493563-5507423 GCA_006410515.1 Procapra przewalskii | reverse complement strand
GTACATCATGAGAAATGCTGGGCTGGAAGAAACACAAGCTGGAATCAAGATTGCCAGGAAAAATATCAATAACCTCAGATATGCAGATGACACCACCCTTTTGGCAGCAAGTGAAGAGGAGCTAAAAAGCCTCTTGATGAAAGTGAAGGGGGAGAGTGAAAAAGTTGGCTTTTGGGGATTTGGGGGCAGGAGGAGAAGGGGATGGCAGAAGATGAGATCGCTTGATGGCATCACTGACTTGATGGACGTGAGTCTGAGTGAACTCTGGGAATTTGTGATTAACAGGGAGGCCTGGCGTGCTGTGATTCATGGGATGGCAAAGAGTTGGACATGACTGAGAGACTGAACCGAACTGAAAACCCGACTTATTCCCATAATTTACTTTTTAAGATACCAGAATTAGCCAGATAGTTTAATCCAGAGACTGTCCTCAGACAGGGTATTTTATTGTTATATAATCCTAAGGAATGTAGAGGGGAAAAAAGGTTTGTCCTTTCTTCCTCCTTGAAAATTCCAGACCCCTCTCTTTTTGGGGACCCCTAAACTTCTTGTCACGGAGAAGGCAATGGCACCCCACTCCAGTACTATTGCCTGAAAAATCCCACAGACAGAGGAGCCTGGTTGGCTGCAGTCCATGGGGTCGCTAAGGGTCGGACATGACTGAGAGACTTCACTTTCACTTTTCACTTTCATGCATTGCAGAAGGAAATGGCAACCCACTCCAGTGTTCTTGCCTGGAGAATCCCAGGGACGGAGGAGCCTAGTAGGCTGCAGTCTATGGCGTCACACAGAGTTGGACACGACTGAAGCGACTTAGCAGCAGTAGCAGCAGCAGACTTCTTATCACCATGCCTAGGTAATGACTCTCTCATTCCCCCTTTCTTTTAGGAGAACTATGTTGCCAAGGAAAAGGGGCATCGTTTTCATCCCAATACTACTTTCTGCTGTTAGGGGTGTAGTCCTTAAATTGTCGAGGCAACATATTCTCCTAACACTCATATTGAGGGTCTCTGATCCAGGGGCCCCAAGTAATAGTTGAAGGAGGCTGTGGCACTCTTAGGAGCTTGGACAACCATTTGTCTCTTAAAAGCTTTTAGATGGTTAGAAAACCCCATTATACAGTAACAGACGTAAGGTTAAATAGTCATTAAACCAAGTTAAACTCAAAATGAAAAGTCACATTATGTCCAAGTTACATGAGTACATCTTAAGGTCGTTAGATGTCATCAGTTTAAGAAGAGGAATCACATGCAATTGTTATTGAAGATATTTGCAGACTGGAGAAAGTCTTTTCCTTGAAGTGGAGATGTCCACCATGGGAAGCCTTCCACTGATGAAGAGGGGAGCACTCCACAGACTCAGCAGTCAGACTGTTTGTGGAATTCAGCATAGGAGTGAGCCCAGGACAGGAGGGCATTGTCTTGAGGATCGAACGGCAGACTCAGGATTTTTGGAGTCAGCAGAAGTAGGCTTACATAGATTATCAGGCCCATCTTTTGGCACATCCAGTTCAGTTCAGTTCAGTTCAGTTCAGTCCCTCATTTATGTCCAACTCTTTGCCATCCCACGAATCGCAGCACACTAGGCCTCCCTGTCCATCTTAAATTCCTGGAGTTCATTCAGACCCCCGTCCATTGAGTCGGTGATGCCATCCAGCCATCTCATCCTCTGTCGTCTCCTTCTCCTCCTGCCCCCAATCCCTCCCAGCATCAGAGTCTTTTCCAATGAGTCAACTCTTTGCATGAGGTGGCCAAAGTACTGGAGTTTCAGCTTTAGCATCATTCCTTCCAAAGTAATCCCAGGGCTGATCTCCTTCAGAATGGACTAGTTGGATCTCCTTGTAGTCCAAGGGGCTCTCAAGGGTCTTCTCCAACACCACAGTTCAAAAGCATCAATTCTTCGGCACTCAGCCTTCTTCACAGTCCAACTCTCACATCCATACATGACCACAGAAAAAACCATAGCTTTGACTACACGGACCTTAGTCGGCAAAGTAATGTCTCTGCTTTTGAATATGCTATCTAGGTTGGTCATAACTTTTCTTCCAAGGAGTAAGCGTCTTTTTATTCCGTGGCTGCAGTCACCATCTGCAGTGATTTTGGAGCCCAAAAAATAAAGTCTGACACTGTTTCCACTATTTCCCCATCTATTTCCCATGAAGTGATGGGACCGGATGCCATGATCTTCGTTTTTTGAATGTTGAGCTTTAAGCCAACTTTTTCACTCTCCTCTTTCACCATCATCAAGAGGCTTTTTAGTTCCTCTTCACTTTCTGCCGTAACGGTGGTGTCATCTTCATATCTGAGGTTATTGATATTTCTCCCGGCAATCTTGATTCCAGCTTGTGTTTCTTCTAGCCCAGCATTTCTCATGATGTACTCTGCATATAAGTTCAATAAGCTGACAATATACAGCCTTGACGTTCTCCTTTTCCTATTTGGAACCAGTCTGTTGTTCCATGTCCACTTCTAACTGTTGGTTCCTGACCTGCATATAGGTTTCTCAAGAGGCAGGTCAGGTGGTCTGGTATTCCCATCTCTTTCAGAATTTGATTGTGATCCACACAGTCAAAGGCTTTGACATAGTCAATAAAGCAGGTTGACTCATCCAGACAGTCTCATTACAAAAGCAGATCAGGTAGAAAGTGGGCCAGGGGCTTCAGTAAGCACGGAGTAAGCTGCCCCAGTATCTAAAAGGAAATCAATGGATTGGACCCCCATAGTTACTGATACCTGGGGTTCCTCAGATGTAATTAGGACAGGAGCTTGCATGGGGCCCCCCAGGCACCTTCAGTCCTGATTGTCTTGAGAGTCCGACCCCTGAAACTTATGCCTCTAGGGGCAGTCTCTCTTGCAGTGTGGTCCTTTGCAGACTGGACATGGAGACGGATGGCTTATATGCCTGAGGGAAATTCTACTTGAGATGCCCCTTCTTTCCTCAGTAATTGCAAGCCCATCCCTTTTCACCCAGGTCCCTCAGGGCATCTTTCTCAGGCTGTTTAAGAATGGCTCTCATAGCCATTGCGAGGGCTTTCGCCTGTTCATCTTTTTCTGCCTTTCTTTCTTTTCCCCATATTCTCTACCATAATAGACTAAGCCAGTTGTAACAGAGTATCTAAAGACTGATTTGGTCCATCCGCCCGTTTTAATAGCTTACGGCAGATATCTGGAGCTGACTGAATGATAAATTTATCCTTTAAGATCAGTTTTCCCTCTTCACTGTCGGGATCAATCTCAGTTAATCTGCGAAGGGCTTCTCTCAGTCTATCTAGGATTTACCAGGAGCTTCCTTCTCCTCCTGTTCTATGTTTGCCAATTTGCCATAGTTTACAGGCTTAGCACAGGCCTGCCTGAGTCCTTCAAGAATACATCTGACGTGGAAGCAACGTAGATGTTCATCAGCAGACGAATGACAAGAAAGCTGTGGTACATATACACAATGGAGTATTAGCCATTAAAAGGAATACATTTGAATCAGTTCTAATGAGGTGGATGAAACTGGAGCCTATTATACAGAGTGAAGTAAGCCAGAAAGAAAAACACCAATACAGGAAAATAATGCATATATATGGAATTTAAAAAGATGGTAATTATAACCCTGTATGCGAGACAGCAAAAGAGACACAGAATAGTCTTTTGGACTCTGTGGGAGAGGGCGAGGGTGGGATGATTTGGGAGAATGGCATTGAAACATGTATATTATCATATATGAAACGAATTGCCAGTCCAGGTTTGATGCATGATACAGGATGCTTGGGGCTGGTATACTGGGATGACCCAGAGGGATGGTATGGGGAGGAAAGTGGGAGGGGGATTCAGGATTGGGAAAAAAAAATAATAAAGAATGCATCTGACAAAATGACTCTGATCCCATCTTCCTTTAGCTGTGTTGTAGTCTCAGTCTGGTTCTGTAATTGGGACCGCCTGATTCCCAATGGGGAGGGTGGTTATCTCATCCTCCCTCTTCCCTACTGATTCATTATCAACCCATTCATCTCTATAAGCAACTACTTTCCCCAAAACTCGAGTTTTTGAGTCGAAACTCAGTGTTTGTTCCAAGATATACATCACATCCTTCCAAGTAAGGTGAGTGAAACCTTTAAAAGCTCTAATATATATTTTCTGGGTCCTCTAAATAGTCTCCCAGATCCCCCTTGATTCTTTGTATTTCTTGATAAGAAATAGGCTTATTAACTCTCATAGACTGATTATTTCTTCTGGTGGTTGTTTCATGAAGAGGCAACAGCTTGTGTGGTTCTTGCTCAGTCTCTCTGGTTGCTCTGCACATATGATCCCAAGGATAGACTGGAGAAACCTGCTTTTCTTTATCTCTTTGTCTCCTGTCCTCCATCTCATCTCACAAAGTAGAAGGACTAGAGGGATGTGAAGGAATCACACCCAAATCTATACCTTTAGGACTTAGATATTTCACAGAGAGAAAAGGAGCAACACATATGCTACTTCTACCCATTTCCCTTGTTTTCTACAGAACCAGTCTAATTGTAAAACAGTATTATACTTAAGAGACCCTCCAACTGGCCACCGTTTGCCATCCTCCAATGGATACTGTGGCCACGCAGTATCACATAGGAAGACCAGGTGTGTCTTCTTTAAACCCTGGGGATCAAATCTATCCCAGTTTTTCAGGATACAATTCAAAGGAGTGAGGCTGGATTTATTAGCTCCCACCTGTAAGAGATTTTCAAAAGCTACCAGTGCCATCTTTTTACCGGAAGCATTTCTTCCTGTTCTAGGTGGGGGTGTAGACAGACTTTACACCAAAACTTTCCTTCCCTGGTAGGACTTAGTCTGTCCCTTAGTGATGCAGGCGATGTACTCGTCCCTCCCAGCTCTACCACTGAGATGGGGTGAAGATGCACCACCAGTAGACTTGATGGCATCCCTGACTGACATCCAGCTCCTCACAATTAAAACCTTGCTTGCCTCTGATGCCATCCAGGGTGAAGTCAGAGTAACCTTCTGGAATAGCTCCCAGGCTAAGCTGCTGGCGGAAACATTTGTCACCTGAGTGCCTATGCATGACCCTGAGTATATTCCTGACCGCAATAAGACTGATACGAACATAAAACTCAGATGTTTCTTCCAAGCATCACCACACCAGTATAAGAGCCTCCTTTGGTCTACTAAGAACCAGCGTTACCAAAGTTGGGGGGAGGGGAACCCATTGTAGTTCCAATCTGAGTAACCTTTGACCTCAGAGATGCTTTTGTAGCTAAAGCTCCATCTAACTTCCGAAAGTTCAATTCCTAGCGAGGCTAGGCACTTCCTGACTATCAATCCAAGCTTGGGACCTAAGTCACAGGACACAGTAACAGCACATATCACCAGTCCCTTGAAAGTCAATGATCCAATAGATTAGGTCAGTACTTCTAATTTCCAAGGAGTTATGAAATAGTCAAAGAGACCGAAAAGTTTGACCGAGAAAGGAGAGTTTGGTCCACATGCTTTGCCCATTTCTGCTCTGGCCAAAGGAGACATTGGGGTGCCTCTTGGCATTGGCAAGTCAGTATAAACCCCCAACAGGCTTCTGCCATAAGCCGTATGAGGTCACTGCAGAACTGCAGAGCAGGGCTCCTCACTTGCTTCACACAGGGCATTTCATTCATTCACACAAGCACACCATAGAGTTAGTAACATACAGCAGAAAACATGTTCACTAGGAGAACAAATAACTAGAGCTCCAAGAATCCTTACCTTGTCTGGAAGGATCCTGGACAAGCCCCCAAGATTAAAGTTTGCTGCTGAACCACGCAAAGATGCCAAGATTCTTGGCCCCCGGAGGAGAAGAATTCAATCCAGGGCCAGAGACAAGGATTGATCACTCAGAGCTTTTGTGTAATAAAGTTTTATTAAAGTAAGGAGATAGATAGAGCTTCTGACATAGGTATCAGAAGAGGGCAGAAGGAATACCCAGGCGTCTTTTAATTTCATGGCTGCAGTCATCATCTGCAGTAATTTTGGAGACCAAGAAAAGAAAGTCTGTCACTGTTTCCATGGTTTCCCCATCTATTTGCCATGAAGTGATGGGACCAGATGTCATGATCTTCATTTTTTGAATGCTGAGTTTTAAGTCAGCTTTTTCACTCTCCTCTTTCACTTTTATCAAGAGGTTCTTTAGCTCCTCTTCACTTTCTGCCATAAGTGTGGTGTCATCTGTATATCTGAGGTTACTAATATTTCTACCAACAATCTTTTTTTTTAACTGAAAGCAGCAGAGTATTTTATTTTATTTTTTAAAAAACCATCATTCAGTAAATGTTGTTACACTATAAAACATCTAGTTTTCAACCAAAAAGTTTTCTAAGGAAATGATTTGGAGCCTTCCACATTTATCATATGCTTTTTCATTATTCTTTTCCATTTTTGCAATTCTGGATCCAAATTGCATGGCCCACTTTGGCAGAAGAACAGAGGCTGTTTGACCAAGTTCCACTGCTGCAAGATGCAAAATTAGTTTTTCACCAATACCACAGGGTAAAGTCAAATTTGCCTTTTCCCAGACTAGTAGGGAATTTAGAAAGGAGACAACATTTTCATCCAGGAAAAGAAATCTTGCTTCTTTTCCGTGATCACGGATACCTCTATCATCATGACCAAGATTTCTAGAAGAAATTCAACCTAGTTCCATTTCAATTTCCTTATTCAGTCCTTCCAGCCCATGTGTCAGGAAGCTGACACATTGACAAGAATAACCTGCAAGCTGCTCATCTGCACCAATTCCAGTAAGAACTACCTTTGCACTGCTCTGATATGGTTTTGCTCCATCTTGGGTCACTAACCAACCAGCTCCTCCAGAAGCAAACCAGACTGCACAACCAATGCTATCATCCAGGACAGTATCCAAGGGCTGGGTTAAGTGCGATATTCGAGTTATTCTTAATCTTTGCAGTTCTTCTAGAGAAACATTAATTTCAATAAAATTCCAAATCTGCAAAGGGTGGCAGCTTGTAGTTCCATTAGTCCCGCTCTTCCTGTGACTCAGTCTGGTGCACTGAACTGTTCACCAGGGCTAGCAGCAGCAGCAGCAACACTTTTGAAGAATTCTTCAGGGGGTATTTCTCAATGATTTTTCTGTTTTCTTCCTTTTTTGTTAAAATTAACTGGTATGGTCGTTTCTTTAGTCATGAAAGCTACATTGAGAAGGTCAATTGGTTCATCTAAAGGAATCTGATGGTCAGCAACGGTTGTGATGACCATGGGATCAGTCTTTCCAGAAAACAGAATCGCAACATCTGCTTTCCTATTACTAGTTTTCAAAACTTCACTTGGTGTCAGGTTTTCATCTCTAGGTAAACATAAGACACGTCTCTTGAATGTGATACTCAGGACACCAATGAACTACTTCCTTCATGTGTCCATCAGTAAGAAATACCTGAAGGGTCTCTTGTCAGTGGACTCCTGGAAATGCTGCTGCGATGGGTCTCAAACGCAGCTTGTGGCAATGCCATATTTAAACGGACAACAGGTTCTTTAAGATACTGTTTGGCTTCATTTGCTGCCACCAAGACAAATGTTGGCAAGTCTGCTGAAATCTCAGTCAGGCTATTAACACATTCTCTGATATCATTTCTCCCACCCCCAGAATTGTACTTCCAAGGATACAACTTTAAAACAACAGATTTGGAAATGGAAACTGACTTAAGATCAATTCTGAAAATTCTAGGTGCTGGAATATCCTGCCACTGATCATCCACTCCAGATGCTTGGGCACCAACTGAAGAGAAGCAGAAACTCCTGCCCAAGTTACTAAAATGCCAAAGCAAGCTACGGCTACCAAAAAAGTCCCTACCAAACCATAAAGAAGGGCTAGATGCTTGATAATATATAAAAGGCCAAGGACCTTGGATTTTTGAGAAGAGTGACAAAATATCAGATTCATTCTTACAAGAGGAAAGATAATGAAACATGATTTGAGTATCATTCTCTTTGGCTTGAACCTTGATCCCACTAAACACTTCATTCCACAGGAATACATTGCCTCTTTAATCTTCCACAGGCTAGGCACACATCTCTTAAGTGAAAGACACAGCCAGAGAATAAACACTGGTAGTTAACATTGGACCTTAACAACTGTTTACTACTATTGGGCTCCCGTGGTTTAAGATTACACAGTAAACATTCTTTCAAATCTTTGCAAAATGCTCAACAGAAAAGCTTACTGCACAACAAATGCCACACATTGCTACGTAAAATCAAGTTGGCTATTTCTTGAATTTGGTCTTCTCTGAATTTTCTATTTCTTGATCTTCTTTCCTTAGTTCATTCAATATATATTTGCCTTCAAAAACCATTTCTGTTCGGCCTGCAAGAAAGAATATGCTATTCTGTTCTTGCCTATATACTTTCCTGTTCTTTTTCAGGTTAGAAAGTTCATCCACAACAACTTTTTGTTCTTTAATCTTTGTTGAGCTCTTCCTTTTGCAGGATCAAGCTCTCAGCAGGGACCAGCCCAGTGCGGTCCTCAGGTCGCTCACCCTGGCTGGGCATCTCTGGGGAGAACCAAATACTCTCCCAGCAATCTTGATTCCAGCTTGTGCTACATCCAGCCTGGCATTTCATATGATGTACTCTGAAAATAAGTTAAATAAGCAAGGTGACAATATACAGCCTTGACATACTCCTTTCCCAATTTGGAACCAGTCTGTTGTTTCATGTCCAGTTCTAACTGTTGCTTCTTGACCTGAATACTAATTTCTCAGATGACAGGTAAGGTGGTCTGATATCCCCATCTCTTTAAGAATTTCCCAGTTTGTTGTGATCCACACAACAGTCAAAGGCTTTAGCACAGTCAATGAAGCAGAAGCAGAAGTTTTTCTGGAATTCTCTTGCTTTTTCTGTGATACAATGGATGTGGACAATTTGATCTCTGGTTCCTCTGCCTTTCCTAAATCCAGTTTAACATCTGAAAGTTCTCTAGTTAATGTATATTTTCACTAAACTTGGGAGAGTTCAGTTTGCTTCATAGTTTCAGAAGTTTCTCAAAGTTTTTCCTATTATATTTTTAACACAATTTTAAAGTTATTCTTGGGCTTTCAATTTTATTTTGTATTGCAATTGTTTTAAAAATCACAAGTTATGTGCACTTGGCTATTGTTTGTAAGACAATTTTTATGTTTTTTTTTAATTTGTACCATAGTTTAATAAATTCTATTGTTTGCATAGTTTGTTAGTTTATTCTCTCAATTTTTCCCAGATATATAATCAAAGCATGTACAAATAATGATAATTTTACATCCTTCTTTACATTTTTATACATGTAGCTTCTTTGTCTTTTATGGTTTCAGTATATATTTCCTCTAGAAAAAAGTTTAAAATAGTGTTAATAGTGAACATTTGAATCCTCCAAAGCACCACTAAACCTCCAAAATCTTTATTGAAATCTTTTTATTAATAAAATACACTCCCTGAAAACTCTTTTAGTATCAGCTCTTTGCAGCAGTTCCAGAGAATAAAGGTAGAAATGAAGCATTCAAGTAACCAAAGATGTTCTTGAAGGCCAGAGCATCAAAGAAAAGAAAATCTTAGGATAAAATAAGGTGGAAAAAGTCAGAAGTGACCAGACACGGCCAGTAACACTTAAAGAGGGAACAGAGGAGGAAAAGAAAAAACAAACAAACAGACAACAACAAGAAAGCGTTGTGATGCCCACAGCCCAGGAACACAGACCCACTGACAGAGTGAGACTCAGTCCCCAAGTAACGCCTCCCTCCTCACTCGCCCCACATCACAGGACACAGGAAGAGAACAGTGAATAAAGAGGAGTGAACAGCAAGACACGAGTTCTATTTAAGAAGGGGTTTTAGGGAAGCCCTCAGACAACTGGGGAGACAAACAAGGGCACCAGAGGAGAATGAAGCTCCAGCAAACGTTAAACACAGCCCAGCTCCCAGCCAGGTCAGCATAACATCTCACACCACAGGCCTATTCACCTTGTTTCCTCATATCTGATATTATCATGTCCGACTTTCAGCAGCATTACAGGATGTGCTAAAGGCAGGAGAAAACACAGAAAGCAAACCTTAGACCCAGACTCTGATGTGACACAGATCTTGGAATGTTCAGGCACGGAATGTGTGTGGATATACACAAGCATAGAGAGACACTTATTGTAAAGAATTGTCCAGTGTGGCTCATCGGATTATGGAGGTGATGCGTCTCAAGATCTAGGGTCAGCAAACTGGGGACCCTGGAGCCAATGGAGTTGCTGAAGGAGGAGCTGGGGGAGGAAGAGAGTCAGGGAGTATGTGTCATGATGGAGAAGACAGAGGATGTCTGCAGGAAGGGGAATTCTCAAAAAGGGAGGAAACCAGTAAAAAATGACTCTGCTGGCAGCACATTTTCTGAAAGATCTGCTGCTTTGGTTTAAGCCTCTGAGTTCCACTTGTCCTAATTCAGGATAAAAGTAATAACAACACTCGTGTTCCTGTTTCCCCTGTTGACGTTACGAGTGAAGTCACTCAGTGGTTTCTTACTCTCTGCGACCCCATGGCCTGCAGCCTGCCAGGCTCCTCTGTCCATGGGGTTTTCCAGGTGAGAACACTGGAGGGGGTTGCCACCAAGGCTGCAGACAAGTGCAGCCCGCAGGGCTTTCTGCCTGGGGGATCTTCCTGGGGGGCTCCCCCACTTCCTCTTCCCTATTCTCACAGCTGATGGCTGCACTCTCAAGGGCAGTTCTTGAGCTGAGCTTCCAGATCACGTATTACTGAAAAAATATCTGTCACATCCTGTATGTGTGTGTATGTCTGGGGCACTGTCATTGATCTCTTCCATTCAGCCTGCAGTGTGTTAGCTCTTAAAGGAGAAACAGAGAGTTCAGGAGAGCACACAGCCCCAGGAGACGCAAGACACGGGCATTCCTCCTGCCCCACAGACAGCGGGGCGGTAAGTCCAAGGCCGTGGTGACCGTACCTGTGTGTGAGCCTGTGTGTGTGTGTGTATTGTGCTTGAGAGTGTGTTGTGGGGGAACTGTGCATAGTGTGTTTGTGTGTATGAATAAGTGTGTGTGTTATGTTTCTGTGCAAGTGAGTGTTGTGTGTGTCTATTTGTGCATAGATGAATATATGTGTGTTTTTTCTCTGTGTTATGTTTGTGTTGTATCTATGTTTATACCTGTGTTTGTATATTTGCCAGTGTGTTGTTTCTATTTATTGGTTGTGAATATATGTGTGTGAGTGGTCTCTGTGTCTTATGTTTGTGTTTGTGTGCTGTGTGCTGTGTATGTATGTTCATATGTTTGTGAGTAAATGTGTGTTCATGTGTGTTGTATGTGTTTGCTATGTTTGTACTTTTGTATGTGTATGTGTGTAAGTAGTGTATGTGCTGTGTTTGTGTGTATCTTTTGTTTGTGTGTTTGTGAGAATGTCTGTGTGTGTGTGCCTATTTCAGGAGCAATGGGACGAGCCAGGGGAATCAGGACATTGCAGTCTTTGGGCTCTGCCTGGCGCTCCCTGCTTACCCTTGGGCAGAACGTCTCTGAGTCTCACTTTTCTCCTGAGAAACCTCACAAGGTGGCAGATCTGTTCCATGTTGGAGACAAACACTGGCACGTGGCCCACGTGTGGTGATGCCCCATCGGGCAGGGTCTGGGTGAGACAGCTGGGGGCTGGGCAGACAGCTCGCTGGGCTTGAGAGTGGATGACAGGATTTCCTGGTGGGTGACAATGCCCTCCTTGGCAAAGAGGAGTGGGAATTTCTCTAAGAAACATCATAAAATGCCCTGGAATCTTCCAGGGGGACAAGATCTCAAGAATGTGTAATATGGACTCAGCATCCACATCGCCAGGGACACGGAGGCCCCGGCAGTGTGACCACCCGAGTTGGTGGCCTGGAGCTGAGCGACAAGGACCCAGGACTCCCAGCAGGACTGGACCCCACGTGGAGAGGGAGCCTGTGTGTGTCTGCCACCCTTCTCACCACCTAGCACTCGGCCTCTGTGGCCCTCACTGCCAGGCTTCCCCCACAGATTGTCCTGGCCTCATGAGCCCCTCAGCAGCCCCTCCAGCAACGTCCTGCTCACGTCACCCAGCACACTGGCCACAGCTCCCGAGACAGTGTCTGTCAGGACACGTCTCTGGTCATTTCTCCCCATCACAGAATGCCCCCCATCCCAAGTGGATAACAGGTGCAGGGGAAACAGGGTCCCTAAAGGAGGTAGCGGGTGTCTCAGACACCCCCCTCACCCAGTCCCATGCCAACAAACTGATGCAAACAGCTCCCATGGGCAAGAGAAAGACAAAAGTCAGGAGCCCCTGAAAGCTCAGAAGAAACATCAGTAAGTCATGTTGTTTTTTTTATAGATGGAGGAAAAATTTGAAATCCTTTTCCTGGAGGAACCTGAAGAAGGCGCATCCCAGGATCCTTCTCCAGACGGGTCAGGAGGTAAAACAGCTTTCTAGCAGACATAAACTTGAGAGAAGTGGGGCTGGGGCTGAGGGGCAGGTGGTGTGCTGGGAGGGGCAGCGGGAGTCCCCCCTGTCAGAGATTCGCCCACCAGGGTGCCCATCACTGGGCGTTTGGGTTGAGCCTCCCTTCACCCCAGCCAGACAGAAGGGAAGGGCCTCTGATGATGCTGTGGGTCAAAGGGGGTGACAGACCACAGCCACTGCCCCTTCACTGAGTGTCAGGAAGGAAGTGTTTGTGGGTGTGACAGACAACTCGTCCCAGGTCCCTGGTAGGTGTTGTGCTGGCTCTGCTGTGAGACTCTCAGGACCATGGGGGCTGCAAAGCACTGGTGAACACAGGATGCAATCAAGGGCCTGCAGGTCTGGACTCTGTCTTCCCAAAGGGCTCCCTCTCCCCAAAAGCTGTTTCATCAGGGTCAGGGGCTTCACTTTCATGGGCTCAACTTTCCATCTAACCTGGGGAGACAGAACTTAGAAATTTAGGAATGCTGGAAATCCATCACTTTCCTGGATAAAGGAATAAATTGCCAGTCAATTGCCAATTGATCAGCAATTTATTATGCAGTTCCATGCACCTATGTTTTTATTAGAAGAACTTCAGTGGCCTGAGCCATTGGGAGAAACCCATAATATTAAGCTGCATGAGAAAGTGACAATCCCAATGTTGACACCTGATTTACCCTTTTCGCAGTAATTGGGGTTAAGTATTATTTTAAAATTCCCTTCTGTGCTCAGTGTATTTGGCTTTTAAGTCCAAAGGCATGGCATGAGTGTCTCCAGGCTTGTCCAGACAGGAGACCACTGTCTTCCTCAAGCTTTGCATCTGAGAGTACAGATGGACATTGCCCTTTCCTGCTTCTGTGGCACTCCCAGTCATTCACTCAGGTCACCCGCAGAAGCTGGAGGGAGCCCATATCTTCCATTCAGAGTTGGTGGGTGGGTCAGCCCACCAAGGCAGAAAGGCAGGAGAAGCACACCCCTGCTGGGGAGAGCTGGAAGATGGTGCCAGTCCTGTCCTCATGATGCTGAGGGCTCTGCACTGAGACACAGCAGTGTCTTCCCTGGGAACAGACTGGAAATCAGCTAGGGTTTGGTGCTTCTCTACATGCTGTGGGTCCTGGGACCTGCAAGGCCAGGAGAAGGGAACTCCCTTCGTGCCCTCCAGCTGGGGTCATTTCTAAAATCTGGACGTGGGTTCCTCAGTATTAGATGGGCATGAAACACCTACTCGCAGCTGATGGTTCTGATATTCTCCTGAGTAAGGGTGTCCAGCCCAAACTTCACCGGTGGAGCTTAGGACTGTGACCCCAGTGTGAGCTGTGCTCTGGAGCTGGGGGTCTGGCTAAAAGGACCCCACCCTCACAACACTCCTTGTTGGGAAAAGTGAAGGTAATGTGGCGTGTTCCATCACGGCAGGGAGACGACAGACACAGAGGCTG
>SJYF01000810.1:5471438-5492517 GCA_006410515.1 Procapra przewalskii | reverse complement strand
ACCACAGTTCAAAAGCATCAATTCTTCACTGCTTAGCTTTCTTCACAGTCCAACTCTCACATCCATACATGACCACAGGAAAAACCATAGCCTTGACTAGATGAATCTTTGTTGGCAAAGTAATGTCTCTGCTTTCAATATACTATCTGGGTTGGTCATAACTTTTCTTCCAAGGAGTAAGCGTCTTTTAATTTCATGGCAGCAATCACCATTTGCAGTGATTTTCGAGCCCAAACAAATAAAGTCTGACACTGTTTCCACTGTTTCCCCATCTATTTCCCATGAAGTGATGGGACCAGATGCCATGATCTTCGTTTTCTGAATGCTGAGCTTTAGGCCAACTTTTTCACTCTCCTCTTTCACTTTCTTCAAGAGGCTTTTTAGCTCCTCTTCCCTTTCTGCCGTAAGAGTGGTGTCATCTGCATATCTAAGGTTATTGATATATCTCCCCAAAAATCTTGATTCCATCTTATGCTTCTTCTAGCCCAGCATTTCTTATGATGTACTCTGCATAGAAGTTAAATAAGGAAGCTGACAGTATACAGCCTTGACGTACTCTTTTTCCTATTTGGAACCTGTCTGTTCCATGTCCAGTTCTAACTGTTGCTTCCTGACCTGCATATAGGTTCCTCAAGAGGCAGGTCAGATGGTCTGGTATTCCCATGTCTCTCAGAATTTTCCACAGTTGATTGTGATCCACACAGTCAAAGGCTTTGGCATAGTCAATAAAGCAGAAATAGATGTTTTTCTGGAACTCTTTTGCTTTTTCTATGATCCAGTGGATGTTGGCAATTTGATTTCTGGTTCCTTTGCTTTTTTCTAAAACCAGCTTGAACACCTGGAAGTTCATAGCCCACATATTGCTGAAGCCTGGCTTGGAGAATTTTGAGCATTATTTTACCAGCGTGTGAGAAGAGTGCCATTGTGCAGTAGTTTGAGCATTCTTTGGCATTGCCTTTCTTTGGGATTAGAATGAAAACTGACCTTTTCCAGTCCTATGGCCACTGCTGAATTTTCCAAATTTGCTGGCATATTGAGTGCAGCACTCTCACAGCATCATCTTTCAGGATTTAAAATAGCTCAACTGGAATTCCATCACCTCCACTAATTTTGTTCATAGTGATGCTTTCTAAGGCCCACTTGACTTCACATTCCAGGATGTCTGGCTCTAAGTGAGTGATCACACCATCATGATTATCTTGGTCATGAAGGTTTTCTTTTTTGTACAGTTCTTCTGTGTATTCCTTCCACCTCTTCTTAATATCTTCTGCTTCTGTTAGGTCCATACCATTTCTGTCCTTTAACAAACCCATCTTTGCATGAAATGTTCCCTTGGTATCTCTAATTTTCTTGAAAAGATCTCTAGTCTTTCCCATTCTGTTCTTTTCCTCTATTTCTTTTCATAGATTGCTGAGGAAGGCTTTTTTTATCTCTTCTTGCTATTCTCTGGAACTCTGCATTCAGATGTTTATATCTTTCCTTTTCTCCTTTGCTTTTTGCTTCTCTTCTTTCACAGCTATTTGAAAAGGCCTCCCCAGACAGCCACTTTGCTTTTTTCCATTTCTTTTCCATGGGGATGGTCTTGATCCCTGTCTCCTGTACAGCATCACGAACCTCAGTCCATAGTTCATCAGGCACTCTGTCTATCAGATCTAGGCCTTTAAATCAATTTCTCACTTCTACTATATAATCATAAGGGATTTGCTTTAGGTCATACCTGAATGGTCTAGTGGTTTTCCCTACTTTGTTAAATTTAAGTCTGCATTTGGCAATAAGGAGCTCATGATCTGAGCCACATTCAGCTCCAGGTCTTGTTTTTGCTGATCTAGAGAGTCTCCATTTTGGCTACAAAGTATATAATCAATCTGATTTCGGTGTTTACCATCTGGTGATGTCCATGTGTAGAGTCTTCTCTTGTGTTGTTGGAAGAGGGTGTTTGCTATGACCAGTGCATTCCCTTGGCCAAACTCTGTTAGGCTTTGCCCTGTTTTATTCTGCATTCCAAGGCCATATTTTCCTGTTACTCCAGGTGTTTCTTGACTTCCTACTTTATCATTCCAGTCCCCTATAATGAAAAGCACATCTTTTGGGGGTGTTATTTCTAAAAGGTCTTGTAGGTCTTCATAGAACCGTTCAACCTCCACTTCTTCAGCATTACTAGTTGGAGCATAGACTTGGATTACTGTGATATTGAACAGTTTGCCTAGGAAACAGAGATCATTCTGTCATTTTTGAGATTGCAACCAAGTACTGCATTTCAGACTCTATTGTTGACCATGATGGCTACTCCATTTCTTCTAAGGGATTCCTGCCCACAGTAGTAGATATAATGGTCTTCTGAGTTAATTTCACTCATTCCAGTCCATTTTAGTTCGCTGATTCCTAAAATGTCGACATTCACTCTTGCCATCTTCTGTTTGACCCCTTCCAATTTGCCTTGATTCATGGACCTAGCATTCCAGGTTCCTATGCAATATTGCTCTTTACAGCATCGAACCTTGCTTCTATCACCAGTCACATCCACAGCTAGGTATTGTTTTTGCTTCGGCCCCATCCCTTCATTCTTTCTGGAGCTATTTCTCCACTGATCTCCAGTAGCATATTGGGCACCTAATGACCTGGGGAATTCCTCTTTCAGTATCCTAACATTTTGCCTTTTCATACTGTTCATGGGGTTCTCAAGTCAAGAATACCGAAGTGGTTTGCCATTCCTTTCTCCAGTGGACCACATACTGTCAGACCTGTCCATCAAGACCCACCCATCTTTGGTGGCCCCACGGGCATGGCTTAGTTTCACTGAGTTAGACAAGGCTGTGGTCCTAGTGTGATTAGACTGACTAATTTTCTGTGGTTATGGTTTCAGTGTGTCTGTCCTCTGATGCCCTCTTGCAACACCTACCATCTTACTTGGGTTTCTCTTACCTTGGACAACTAAAGACCCCTGTTTAGCATCAGTTCTCCCTCGAGCTGACCCGCTGTTCTAACAGCGTCTCCCACTCTAATAAACTGTACTTCCCTCTCATTCTGTCTCATGTCTGGAAATTCTTTTCCAGCCTGTGCCTGGACCATGGCACCGTCTATATCATAACTGAAAGAGAAGTGAGAAGCTGGGATACATCGGTAAGATGGAACAGCATGCAGCAATAAAGGAGAACAAGCTCTTGGCACATGCAACTTGAATGATTCCCCAAATCATTATGCTAAGTGAATGAAGTAAGTCTCAAAAGGGACTTTGTTTCCCTTATCTCTAGATTTTCAGTGTCTAGTATGGATGTGAAAGTTGGACTATGAAGAAGGCTGAGCGCTGAAGAATTGATGCTTTTAAACTGTGGTGTTGGAGAAGACTCTTGAGAGTCTCTTGGACTGCAAGGAGATCCAACCAGTCTATTCTGAAGGAGATCAACCCTAGGATTTCTTTGGAAGGAATGATGCTAAAGCTGAAACTCCAGTACTTTGGCCACCTCATGCAAAGAGTTGACTCATTGGAAAAGACTCTGATGCTGGGAGGGCAGCAGGAGGAGAAGGGGACAAACGAGGATGAGATGGCTGGATGGCATCACTGATCTGATGGATGTGAGTCTGAGTGAACTCCGGAAGATGGTGCTGGACAGGGAGGCCTGGAGTGCTGCGATTCATGGGGTCGCAAAGAGTCAGACACGACTGAGCGACTGAACTGAACTGAAGTGAACTGAGTATATAACCTACCAGGCAGTGCAAACAATCAATCAACGTCAATAAAAAGATGAAAAGGAACAAACTTCCAAAACTCTAGAGAGAAGGAAATAAGCTTCACTCTTCTATTGTACTAATCACAATGCATAGTATTAATCTGTCTGCCTTCTACCCTGGGAGGCAATGGGCAATATTGCTGTCAGGGGCTTCCCTGCTGGCTCAGAGGGAAAAGCGTCTGCTTACATTGCAGGAGACCTGGGTTTAATCCCTGGGTAGGGAAGATCCCCTAGAGAAGGAAATGACAACCCACTCCAGTGTTCTTGCCTGGAAAATCCCATGGATGGAGAATCCTGGTAGGCTACAGTCCATGGGGTTGCAAAGAGTTGGACATGACTGAGCAACTTCACTTCACTTTGTTATCAGGATATGTCACATGGGCTCCTCTTTTCCGTCATGCTCAAGAACAGAACCAGTTTTCTTAGAAGAAATATAAGAATTGGAATTTGAGGATTTTGGAGGCAGTTCTTCCTGGGTTACTAGATCATTTTTGCAAAATTTTCTAATTGTCTTATCTCGGGCAAGTTATTTAAGCTTTCTATGTTTTTATATTCTGCTTAATAATAGAAGGTAGACTATCACAAATAATTTCTGGAAAGTTGGAAGAATTAGAAAAGGAACTTAGAGTACTCAGGACAGTGTCAGGCACACAGGAAGCACCTGGAAGTTGTTAGCTGTGATGATCACCAGTTCATTTTACAGAGGAGGGAGCAGAAATCCAGATGTGGTTAAGGACTTGCCAGAGGTTACAGTAAGAGTGGCAAAACCAACCATACTTGCGCAAGTCACAAAGT
This sequence comes from Procapra przewalskii, assembly GCA_006410515.1. NCBI lineage: Eukaryota > Metazoa > Chordata > Mammalia > Artiodactyla > Bovidae > Procapra > Procapra przewalskii. Next base: position 5,487,994 of record SJYF01000810.1, on the reverse strand, counting down.
GCTTTAAGCCTCTGTCACTTGAACTGCAAAATAGGGGATTGGACAAGATCTTCTCTAGAGAGCTTCCAGTTGAACAGTTCTCATTCTACTAATTGGTACCCTGGGACTTAAAGAACTAATCTACCTGCCTGAATGGTCTAGTGGTTTCCCCTACTTCCTTCAGTTTAAGCCTGAATTTCACAATAAGGAGTTCATGATCTGAGCCACAGTCAGCTCCTGGTCTTATTTTTGCTGACTGTATACAGCTTCTCTATCTTTGGTTGCAAAGAATATAATCAATCTGATTTCAGTATTGACCATCTGGTGATGTCCATGTGTAGACTCTTCTCTTGTGTTGTTGGAAGAGGGTGTTTGCTATGACCAGTGTGTACATTGGAAAAACTCTGTTAGCCTTTGACCTGCTTCGTTTTGTACTCCAAGGCCAAATTTGCCTGTTACTCCAGGTATCTTTTGACTTCCTGCTTTTGCATTCCAGTCCCCTATAATGAAAAGGACATCTTTCTTGGGTGTTACTTCTAAAAGGTCTTGTAGGTCTTCATAGAACCATTCAACTTCAGCTTCTTCAGTGTTCCTGGTCAGGGCATAGACTTGGTTTACTGTGATGCTGAATGGCTTGCCTTGGAAACAAACAGAGATCATTCTGTCATTTTTGAAATGGCATCCAAGTACTGCCTTTGGGACTCTTTTTTTGACTATGATGGCTGCTCCACTTCTTCTAAAGGATTCTTGCCCAGAGTAGTAGCTATAATGGTCATCTGAGCTAAATTCACCTATTCCAGTTCATTTTAGTTCACTGACTCCTAAAATATCGATGTTCACTGTTGCAATCTCCTGTTTGACCACTTATAATTTGTCTTGATTCATGTATGTAACATTCTACGTTCTCATGCAATATTACTCTTTACAGCATCAGACTTTACTTCCATCACCAGTCATATCCACAGTTGGGTGTTTTTGCTTTGGAGGAAATGGGATTCCAGTTGAGCTATTTCAAATCCTAAAAGATGATGCTTTGAAAGTGTTGCACTCAATATGCCAGCAAATTTTGAAAACTCAACATTGGCCACAGGACTGGAAAAGGTCAATTTTCATCCCAATCCCAAAGAGTTAGCTGGTTGGTTAGTTCAGTCGCTCAGTCGTGTCTGACTCTTTACAACCCAATGAATCGCAGCACACCAGGCCTCCCTGTCCATCACCAACTCCCGGAGTTCACTCAAAACCACGTCCACTGAGGCAGTGATGCCATCCAGCCATATCATCCTCTGTCATTCCCTCTCCTCCTGCCCACAATCCCTCCCAGCATTAGGGTCTTTTCCAGTGAGTCCACTGTTTGCATGAAGTGGCCAAAGTATTGGAGTTTCAACTTTAGCATCAGTCCTTCCAATGAACACCCAGGAATGATCTCCTTTAGGATGGACTGGTTGGATCTCCTTGCAGTCCAAGGGACTCCCAAGGGTCTTCTCCAACGCCACAGTTAAAAAACATCAATTCTTCAGCACTAAGCTTTCTTCACAGTCCAACTCTCACATCCATACATGATCACAAGAAAAACCATAGCCTTGACTAGACGGACATTAGTTGGCAAAGTAATGTCTCTGCTTTTGAATATGCTATCTAGGTTGGTCATAACTTTTCTTCCAAGGAGTATGCATCTTTTAATTTCATGGCTGCAATCACCATCTGCAGTGATTTTGGAGCCCAAAATATAGTCTGTTTCCAGTTTCCCCATCTATCTGCCATGAAGTTATGGAACCAGATGCCATGATCTTAGTTTTCGGAATGTTGAGCTTTAAGCCAACTTTTTCACTCTCCTCTTTCACTTTCATCAAGAGGCTTTTGAGTTCCTCTTCACTTTCTGCCATAAGGGTGGTGTCATCTGCATATCTGAGGTTATTGATATTTCTCTCAGCAATCTTGATTCCATCTTGTGCTTCTTCCAGCCCAGTGTTTCTCATGGTGTGCTCTGCATATAAGGGAGGTAATGCCAAAGAATGTTCAAACTACTGCACAATTGCATTCATCTCACATTATAGCAAAGTAATGCTCTAAATCTTCCAAGCCAGGCTTCCACTGTATGTGAACCATGAACTTCCAGATGTTTAAGCTGCTTTTAGAAAAGGCAGAATAAGCAGAAATCAAATTGCCAACATCCATCGGATCATCAATAAAGCAAGAGAGTTCCAGAATAACATCTACTTCTACCCTATTGACTATGCCAAAGCCTTTGACTGTGTGGATCACAATAAACTGTGGAAAATTCTGAAAGAGATGGGAATACCAGACGACCGGACTTGCTTCTTGAGAAATCTGTATGCAGGTCAGGAAGCAACAGTTAGAACTGGACATAGAACAACAGACTGGTCCTAAATAGGAAAAGGAGTACATTAAAGCTGTATATTGTCACCCTGCTTATTTAACTTATATGCAGAGTACATCATGAGAAATGCTGGGCTGGATGAAGCACAAGCTGCAATCGAGATTACCAGAAGAATATCAATAACCTCAGATATGCAGATGACACCACCCTTATGGCAGAAAGTGAAGAAGAACTAAGGAGTTGCTTGATGAAAGTGAAAGGGGAGTGAAAACGTTGGCCTAAAACTTAACATTCAGAAAACTAATAATATCATGGCATATGGTTCCATCACATCATGGCAAATAGATAGGGAAACAGTGGAAACAGTGAGAGACTTTGTTTTTCTGGGCTCCAAATCACTGCAGATGGTGACTGCAGCCAAGAAATTAATAGATGCTTGCTCCTTGGAAGAAAAGCAATGACCAACCTGGACAGCATATTAAAAAGAAGAGACATTACTTTGCTGACTAAGTACATCTAGTCAAAGCTATGGTTTTTCCAGTAGTCATGTATGGATGTGAGAGTTGGACTGTAAAGAAAGCTGAGTGCTGAAGAATTGATGCTTTTGAAATGTGGTGTTGGAGAAGATTCTTGAGAGTCCCTTGGACTGCAAGGAGATCCAACCAGTGCATCCTAAAGGAGATCAGTCCTGATTGTTCATTGGAAGGCCTGATATTGAAGCTGAAACTTCAATACTTTGGCCACCTGATACGAAATACTGACTCATTGATAAAGACTCTGTTGCTAGGAAAGATTGAAGGCAAGAGGAGAAGGAGATGACAGAGGATGAGATGGTTGGATGGCATCATCGACTCGATGGATATGAGTTTGAGCAAACTTCAGATGTTGGTGATGGACAGGAAAGCCTGACATTTGCAGGCCATGGGATCGCAAAGAGTTGGAGACAACTGAGCAACTGAACTGAACTTACCAGACTGAATGCCTTCTTTATAGTATGGAAATGACTGACTACACAGCATCAGTAAATTGGTTAAAAAAAAAAAAAAGGCCAGACACCAGAGAGGAAGACTCTTATGCAGTATTAATAATATACATATTATATATGAGTGTGTGTGTGTGTGTGTGTGTATGTGTGTGTATTGGAGAGGGGCATGACCATGCATTCCAGTATTCTTGCCTGGAGAATCCTCATTGACAGAGGAGCCTGTGGGCTATAGTCCATGGGGTCACAAAGAGTTGGACATGACTGAGCGACTAAGCACATATGTGTGTGTGTTCATATATATATATAGTTGTTCAGTCACTTAGTCATGTCCGACTTTTTGCCTCCCTGTGGACTGCAGCATGCCAGGTTTCCCTGTCCATCACCAGCCTCTGAAGTTTACTCATACTCATGTCCATCGAGTCAGTGATGCTATGCAACAATCTCATCCCTTGTTGTTCTCTTCTCCTCCTGCCTTCAATCTTTCCCAGCATCAGGGTCTTTTATAATGAGTCAGTACTTCACAACTGGTGGCCAAAGTATTGGACCTTCAGCCTCAATATCTGTCCTTCCAATGTATATTCAGTCTGTTTTCATTTAGGTTTGACTGATCTCCATGCACCTCAATGGTCTCTCAAGAGTCTTCTCCAACACCACAGTTCAAAAGCATCAATTCCTCAGCAATCAGCTTTCTTTATAGTCCAAGTCTTACTTGATTACTGGAAAACCCATAGCTTTCACTATATAGACCTTTGTTGGCAAAGCAATATCTTTGCTGTTTAATACACTGTCTAGATTTGTCATACCTTGCCTTCCATGGAGCAAGCATCTTCTAATTTCATAGCTGCAGTCATCATTCACAGTAATTTTGGAGTTCAAGAAAAGAAAATGTCATTGTTTCTCCTTTTTCCCCTTTCTACTTGTGATGAACTGATGGAACCAGATGCCATGATCTTTGTTTTTTGAATGTTGAGCTTTTTCACTCTCCTCTTTTACCCTCATCAAGAGGCTCTTTATTTCCTCTTCGATTTCTGACATAAGGGTGGCATCATCTGCATATCTGAGGTGATTGATATTTTCCTGGCAATCTTGATTCCAGCTTGTGCTTCATCCAGCCCAGTATTTCTCATGATGTTCTCTGCATATATGTTAAGTAAACAGGCTAAGCCTTGTAGTACTCGTTTCCCAAATTTGAGCCAGTATGTTGTTACATGCAAGGTTCTAACTGCTGCTTTTGGACCCACGAACAGATTTCTCAGGAGACAGGTGAGGAGGTCTGATATTCCAATCTCTTGAAGATCACAGTTTGTTGTGATCCACACTGTCAAAGGCTTTAGCATAGTCAATGAAAGAGAATTAGATGTTTTTCTTGAATTCCCTTGCTTTCTCTATGATCTAATGGATGCTGGCAATTTAATATCTGGCTCCTCTGCTTTTTTTAAACCCAGCATGGAAAATTGTAAATATTATTTTATATATATTATATATGTGTATATATATCATACGTATTTTTTTAAGTCACATTCCTTAAGTATCAGGGAAGGGAGTCAAGTCCTTGGTAATTAGTAAAGCTAGGGGAGGTGATGGAATTCCAGCCAAACTCTTTAAAATCCTGAAAGATTATGCTATTAAAGTGCTGCATTCAGTGTGCCAGCAAATCGGGAAAACTAAGCAATAGCCACAATATTGGGAAATGTCAGCTTTCATTTCAATCCCAAAGAAAACTAGTGTCAAAATATGGTGAATAATTACATTGCTGTTGCTGCTAAGTCACTTCAGTTGTGGCCAACTCTGTGAAACCCCATAGATGGAATTACATTGAATACATTTCAATCCATTCTTGGATGTGTCTCAGGGACTTTTAAACTGCACATTCTTAAAACAAGTATTCATATACCCATGTTCAGATTATTTTGATGAAATGATTAAAGTAATGAGATGGGAAATAAATAGCATGATGTTTTTCTTTGTCTCATCTACAGCATTAACCTGGGATGCAAGAATAAGAATAATTGAATGTATTTATACTGAAAATTGCCACTGCAGCTAGCTTTTTTTTGTTTTCATCTTAAACCTGAATTTAATTTTCTTTAGGGGTATGTGTTGTTCTTTGGTTGAATATTTGCTTGTGGAAAGTTGTAATATAATAGCATGTTAAATTCACACCTAAGAATTTTGACTGAAACACCAATGATGAAAACTCTAGAGACCAAGTTCTTTCACATTCTGCAGAGTGAAACGGAATCTGTCCACTCAGAGTGACCGCCTCTGCTGGAGTCCTGTGCTTCTTTGCCAGGTGCTTCTCATATCCTTGAGCCTTTGCTAACTTCCCTGGTGGCTCAGACAGTAAAGTGTCTGCCTACAGTGGGGGAGACCCGGGTTCAATACCTGGGTCAAGAAGATCCTCTGGAGAAGGAAGTGGCAAACCACTCCAGTAATCTTGCCTGGAAAACCCCATGGACAAAGGAGCATGGTAGACTACAGTCCATGGGGTCACAAAGAGTTGGACATGACTGAATGACTTCACTTCATTTTAGTGACTGAACAACAACAGCAATAGTTTCTTTCCAATAGTATGTTAGTTTCTACTGTACAGCAAAGTGAGGCAGCTATAGATAGACAGCAGCTGTGTTCAAGGTACAGTCCTGTGTGTTTGGGGGAAGTCAAGGCAAGGCATATGTCCTCTTTTGGACAGGATGGGTTAGGGCATGGAGAAGATGGTTTTAAGATGACCAAGCAAGGAGAGTTGACATAGGTCACATGTGACCTCCAGACCATATTGGAAGAACATGGGAATGTGCTTGGGGAAAGCCTACAATTAGTAGATGAAGAGGACCCATTGGAAGAGGAGAAAAGGGACAGGCATGTCTCTGTTTTATCCATAGATTTAAAAGAATCTTTGCAGCAAGAAAGCCACAAAGGTCTCAGAAACCTCAATTACACATAATTTCCACCAATACATAATGGATGAGTCCAAGGAGAATGTAGACTTTGACTGACAGAGGGATTGAGAATCTGGATCAAACCTTCCAGGATTGGGGGGAAAGATGAGGGGAGATGTCTGGAGGGTGGACAAGTCTACACCAAAATCATTTTGAACTTTTACAAAAAAACTGAAATTCATCCCTGTTCTTAGAAGGAATAGTGGTGCTTTCCAAGAAAAAAAAAAGTTTCCAATTTGTACAAGTATGAGAGAACAGAAACATTTTATTTAAATAACAATAAGCAAACAATTCATCTGCATGGGGCAGCTGTTAGTTTCACAGGAAAAGGAGAGAACTGGTTATTCAGCAAACTGGTTGCTGTTGGTCAAAGATTTCCTACAGATACATCTGAATACACCAAGCATTATTCCCTTATCTGTTGAATATCTTTTGTGCCTTTGGGCATTTCAGGTAGTTAAGTTCTGAAATATCTATTTGCCAGAGAACTCTTTGTTCATAATGGTCAGTTGATAAAGAACAATTTGAGGCCTTCAGTAAAGTTATAAGTGAACAAATTTCCATTCATCTAGAAAGATTTCCATCAGTATCTCCTGTAAGCTTAACTAATGGAAAGAATCGATCTTTCTAGTAAACTATAAGGGTAAGATGATCAGCCCCATCTAAAGACAAAATAAGTGAGAAAAAGCTATAGGGGAAGATCACCTATCAATCTAGAAAGATTCTAGAGGAGAAATCTTTTCTAGGGATAAAGAGAGAAAGCTCGGGGTCATCTTCTTTGGTCTCCTGCACTCTCTGTCTTGGTGTCTCTGAGAAAGAATTCACAAATAGGGAGCATCAATACTTTCTGCTTTGGAGTTTCACAAGTTGAGAATTGATCCCTTTCCTGTTAAATCAATCAAACATATACCAATTATCAATAGTGAACTTTACTCTCCTTTGCCCTGAAAGTCTCAGAAAAAGGAGAATGCTCTGAGTTATGTGAGGTAGGACCACCCGAAAATATGCAGGAAATATAGAAAGATTTTCATGAAGTTTACTTCTTAAAGAGAGAGAGGACAAATGAAGCAACCTGGAACAAGGCATAGATGATTTCAATTATCTTATTCTGACTCAAAACATCCTCTCTGGCTGTTTGCTGCCTTGAAATCCAGTAAGCTTCCCTTTCTGCCAATTGCCTTTCCATTTCCACCTCCTGCTTTTGCTGTTCTAGTTCATCCTTCAGCTTTCTGATTTCCTCTTTGAACTCCTGTTTTATCTGAGCTTTCACTTTCTCAAGCTCTGCTCTGTAATTTTCTTGTAACACTTGGGTTTCTTTCTGAATCTCCTCCTCGGTCTTCTGATACAGGCTATTTGTGTAGTGTCTACCATTGCACTTGTCTACCACATCCTGGACCAGGGCCAGCAGCTGCTCCCTCTGGTTCTCCTGCTCAGCTCCTGTGGCCTTGTTGTTGAAAACACAGTAGCGATCTCTGAACTTGCGAATCAGCTCTTGGATGCCTCTAGGAGCATACTTCAAGTATTCACAGAAATCCATGCCTTCTAAGTCATCTTTCCGGGTGAATAAGAGAATCATGTGTTCCCTAGCTCTCTCTCCAAACATCGTCAGGATCTTCTCTGTGGCTTTCTGGTCTTCGGGTGTGTAACGGCCCAGTGGGATGACCAGGAGCAGAGCGTGAGGCCCTGGGGAGGTCAGCACCATGCAGCGGGTAATCTCCTTGAGAGTCTCAGCATCTGAGACCTCCGTGTCAAAGAGGCCAGGTGTGTCCACGACGACAACTTCTCTCCCCTTCCAGGTGCAGCTTCCTTTCTTACAGTGCTTGGTGATGGATCCAGCCGAAAAGATAGATGGAAACACTTTCTCTCTGAGGATGCTGTTTCCAGTTGCGCTTTTTCCTGCCCCAGTCTTACCCACTAAAACAAGTCTCAGCTGGGAATCTACAGAGTTTGCAAGCCCTGGAACATGAGGAAACAGAAGACCCAGTATTAGAATGAACTTCAAATGTCTCCCCTGCAAGTCTCCCACCCACTGAATAAATATTCAACCCTGAATATTCATTGGAAGGACTGATGCTGAAGCTGAAGCTCCATACTCCGCCTGATGCAAAGAGTAGACTCACTAGAAAAGATTATGATGCTGGGAAAGGTTGAAGGCAAAAGGAGAAGGGGTGGCAGAGGATAAAATGGCTAGACAGCATCACCAAATCAATGGACATGCATTTGCGCAAACTCCAGGAGAGAGTGGAGGACAGAGGAACCTGGCAAGCTGCACTCCATGGGCATGACTTAGCAACTGAACAGCAATAACAACAGATATTTTTCAGGATCCCTTTCAGCTCTTACTCTGACCATGTTGAAGCAAACAGCTCATAGAGGAAGAAACAATGGGGTGAAGAGGAAGACTCTGAGTTGCTACCAGTAGCTGTTCTTCATAAGATAGCAGATAACACAAAATTGACTGTGCATATTCGACTTGCTAGGAAAGTTGAAAGTTAATATCAGAGCAGTAGAGCACAGCAATTGAAACCTGAATTTAAACACCAAATCATCTACCAGCTTTTTCTGTGCTCGTATTCAGCAAGTCTCTGCATATCTCTGCATTGTGTCTATAAAGTCAAAGTCCTCTGGATTTGTCAGGCATAAACCCAGGACCAGAGGAAGGCAATTAACAATCACACGTGAAAGCCTGTTTTTCCGAGAGGGCAGACTTTGCCGGTGGGCCCTTGAACTTAAGGGTCTGATTCCTGCATGAGAAATCCTATGTTATATCTACCCATTTCTACTTTGAGACAATGCCTACTTTATCCCATGTACAACATTATAGACACTGTTACCAACTCCAGTTTATTTTCAGAGCCATCACCATTCACCCAGGTCCTCAGACTGGAAAGCTAGGAGTCACCCTTGACTCCCCTCTTTCCCCTATTTTCCAGACCTAGCCCATCAGCATGTTCTCCTGGCTCCAAATCTGTTCGCCTGTCTCTGTTTTGAAGATCAGCATTCCAGGCCAGATTCCATCACCACCCCTGCCTCAGCAGTCTCCTAACAGGTGTCTCCACTTCCACTTTGTCCCTTTCAGTCTATTCTGTGAGGTGGGCTAATCTTTAAAAAATATCAATCAAACAGAACCAGGAACTTGCAGAAACCCCTCCTGTGATGTCCACAAAATCTGTAGTTAATCTCCGTCTCCCTCACACTTTCTGATGAAGTGTTTGCTGCTCCCTGAATCCTTAAGGCAGAGTTTTCCCCATTTCAGAACCAGAATCCCAGGATAAAAGAAGTAAATTTCCCAGTGCTGCAAACACTGGATATGGGATGGCTAAGATTTATCTAAGAAAAAATGTACATTAGAATTCAGAGTATTCTTAATAGTTAGCCTCACAATAGACACTCCAACCTAAGGAGATCCCAGGGCATTGGTTGGCCTTAGAGAGAGGATGTAGGAAATTCATGGCCCGGCAGTGAAAAGGCAACAAGGCCAGTGCCAACACTGTAACCATTGGCCAATGCTGATAATGAATGGATGGCAACCTCTGAAGATGGCATCCATAGCCAAGAAGGAATCCATCTCTGCACTCGCCCCTCTTGGGAAGGTGGATTCTCAGCTCCGCTCATCAGGATGCTGGGTCTGTTTCTCCAACCCTTCAGTCTGACTGGGCCTTGTGACTTGCTTTGGATCATAGGATCATGAAAACATGGTTAAGCAGAGAATCCAAAAGCACTGACACATTGTGCTTTGCCTTCTCTTTCTGATTCTTGGAACCCTACACCCTACCCTAGCCTACCTGATGAGGGGCACAAGGCCCTGTTACCCTGTCTTCCTGGTCCACCCAGAACTTGCTGACCACCAGGCATGTCTGTGAGGCTATCCAAGATTATTGCATTGTATCCTGAACCACCAGCCAAACACCAACACATGAGTCAGGCTGACTGACATTAGCTAGGTTGGTCCAGACCCAAGCATGGCCCAAGTGAGTGACCCTCAAAATTAAGAGCCAACTAAATGGCTGCTGTTTTAGGTTCCTAAATTGCAGGGTGATTTGCTGAACCAGCAAAAGCTCTAATGATAGAATCTATTCCTAGGATAAAGGGGTAGACGGAGGGTTATATGAGAAATGGAGTGATCAGTCTGTTGAGTTTGTCGCTTAAAGGGAGGCCACTGGGAGCAAGGAAATTAGGGGCCTGAATGAAGCATTGATCATCCCCATGTTCCTTCTTCCCAGTCCTCTCAGGCTGAAGAGAGGGGCAGAGAAACCACCTGGGAGGCCACAACCCCTGATCAGTGTGTCCACATGGCAAAGAGTAGCAAAGAGGAAACCTCTTCAAGCCCGGGAGCAGTCAGGGTACTGGAACTCTCCTCCTGCTTGCTGTTAAGCTATATCACAAGGAGGATGCAGAGAGAGTGGAGAGAATGAGAGAGCAGAGCCAATGAGGGGGAAATGGGAAATGTGGTTGAAGTCATTTTGCTCTTGTACAGGTTGGCCGGATGACAGGGCAGGAGAGCTCCAGCCCTCAACCAAGCCTGGCTGGCCTCCCCAAGCAGCCTCTCACCGTGGCTGGTCCTGGGTTCGCTGAGGTACTGGGCTGCCATTGTGGTTTGGATTCTGGGAATAGAGAGACAGAACTATGTTATGTCAGGGAAATGCAGAACAAACCAGAAACATTGACCTCCTGTAAACAACACCTTCTCTTTCTTCATAAACTTGCTGTTCGATCACTCCTCTGTTTCTCAATACTTCTTAATTCTGCTTTCAGTCTCATTTTCAGGCTGTCAGATTTCTTCACACAGATGCTAGTGCCTCAAGTGCTTCCCTGGCACTGCTTCTGGGTGCCCTTCCCTCCTCCATTCAGTTATTGCTCTGAGTGCCATTTATATGTAGTCTGCAGCCTGGACCCTTCCCAGTGTTACAGCCTTTTCTATCTCAGTCAAATTCTCCATTTGGCAATTTTGTGGGCATCTCAAACCAGTTTGGACAAAATGAAACCCTGACTTCCATCCCCAGCCTGGTTCGAATTTCAGTAAGTGGCATCACAAAATGGCTCATGAAGAACCTCAGGGTCATCTCTAAAACACTTCTTTCCTCACTTGCTCACAGTCCATCACCAAATCCTATAGATTTTAGTACCCCAAATGAAAAAGTATCCATTTCTCCCCATCTCCATGTGAATCCAATCCTATCATTTGATTGCAATGTAGTAGGCTCCCAAATGATACTGCATCTTCAATCCCTCCTCTACTCAATAGTCAGATGCCTTTTTAAAATTATAATCGAAGGATAATTGCTTTACAGCATTGTGTTGCTTTCTACCAAACATCAACATGAATCAGTCATAGGTTTACTGTGTTCGCTCCCACCTCCCTCCCACCTCCCTCCACATCCTGCCCCTCTAGGTTGTTACTGAGCCCCGATTTCAGGTCCCCGAGTCATACAGCAAATTCCCATTGGCTACCTATTTTATATATGGTAATGTATATTTCCATGTTACTTTCTCTATACATAGTCAGATGCCTTTTTGATATTTGGTTTTTATTTCTCATTTAGATTTTCTAATGGATGCTATTGTTTTTTATTTTTCAAATAGTTGAAAGCCCTTAGAATGATCCCAAAGGCCTTGCACGATCAATTTCTCTCTCTCTGTCTCTCAAAAAGCTTTAATCACACTGGCCTCCTCAGTGTCCCCTGAATCCTCTAAGCTCCCCCCAGCTCCTAGATCTTTGAGGAGCACTTCCCCCTCCCCAGAGCACTCCCACCCCCACTCAACGGCCAACTGGTTTCTGCTCAGCTCTGAGGCCTCAGTGTTTTGTTACTTCTCCAGATGGGTCTCTCCACCCACATCATCAACCAACAAGACAAGTTTGGTGTGGAGTTTGTTCTAACTACACCCAAGAGTTTCTATACACCATGATAGAAAGTGGTTTGATTTTTTCTTTACTGTCTCCTTGTAGACTGCTAGCTTTGTGATGGTGAACTGTCTGTGTCTTGCATACCCCCTTATTCTCGAGGAAAAAAGCACAGTATTGGACAAAGCATGTATCTCAAAAATTATTTGTTTAATAATTAATTGATTAAAAAATACCCCACTGTTTCTTGCCTATTTTGTGATTGAGCTTTATTTCTTGCTTGCATCTGGCTGTGAAAAAAGCTAATCTTTTTATTATTAAAAACACATTGATCTTGAAACATGGCATTACATTTTAGATGCTTTATTTTCTCACTACCTTCTAAGGCCATTTGAAGAATTCTTAGCAGAGCAAATTTTAACTAGAACAGGCTGAAAATGCTGTTTGCTAAAGATAGAGTCATCTGGTAGGAATGCCTCAGATACAAATCTGAAACACTTTCTTTTGAAAGTCGATTAGGAATAAGAGTAGGAAACAGCTTCTTATAATCTGGGAACTGAAATCACCAAATTTTAAAGAATAAGCTCTGTTCATAAAGCTGATGTTGGTTGTGGCCATTAGGAGAAGGAGTAAGATATCAGAAATAGGAACACACAAGGTTTGGGTTATTTCTTAAAGTCTGCTGTCCAGTCTGTGGACTCTGTCTCAGTGTTCTTTAAGTTTATCCTAGTTCAGATATCAAACCAGAGGACTGACCTTGTCTACACACTGACACTGGATGGCTGAATTCTCCCCCTACTGTTTAAGGAACAGGCACCAGTTGGTCCCCTGCTCCTCCTGAATGGTAGACAGTAATATGGGTTGGCATCTCCCACCTGTTTTCTAAAAGCTTCTCTTCCTCAACTCAGGGTGAGGCCCAGGAAGAGACTGTCCCTGAGGAGGCAGGTCCAAAAGGGCAGCTCTGAGCAGAGAGTTAACTGGGTAACAGACTCACTGGTCCTGCTCTGCGTGCTGGTTTTGCAACAGGGGAAGTGCTGAGCTGCACTTCTTACATCTCCTTGAGCTCTATCACCACCAGCTTCCCACAGAATGAATTCTGTCTGCTTGGTCAATGCTAATCCTGAAAACTTCAAGTTTTCTGATAAATTCTATGAATGGTGAGAGGAATCATTTGTTCGTACGAGTATCCTCTGAGCCATCACCATGGAAAGAGGCATCAATGTGTAGGGCTCAGCCTTCAAAACAGATTACAGCCTAAAATCATCAAAAACAGGAAACAGAAACCCAATGAAAAATATATTCTGAGAGCAAGTTTGCAAGGAGGTTTAAGACATAGATCCAGGGGAGGAGTCCCCATCCATCAAATCACACATTTCCCTCCCTCCCTCTCACCCCCACAAACACACCTCTTCCCTTACCTAGAAAATCTGGGGCCTGCTCCCTTCTCTTACTTTGAAGACAAGGCTGAACCAGGAGGTGATGCAAAGCTATTAAAATGAGGAAGCAGGAGGAGACAGGAAGTGAGGGAGGAGCCATCCAGACTCATGCAAAAGACTTGCTGCCCCTGTGACCATCTAGGAGAGTTAGAACTCTGCAAAGATGAAACTGTTTTGTGTGGTTCCATATGGTTGCCCTGAGCCACATGGGTTATTGAGCTCATGAAATGTAAGAAGTGTAATTGAAGAACTGAATTTTACATTTTATTCCAAATTGTTTAATTGAAAGTTACAGTTGAATGGCCACACCTGCCTAGTCACTACCATACTAGGCCATGCAGAGATTACAGAAGGGAGGTGGGGCATGCTGTGAAAGTCGAGAAAAAACTACTGGCTCAAAACCAGAGTGCTGATGTTCAGAGTGTGGCCAAGATGGCAGGATAGGAAGACCCTGAGCACAACTCCTCCTATGGGCACAACAGAATTATAAGCATCTAGAAAATAACTATGATCTAAGAACTGGTAGAAAAGATTTTTCCACAGCTAAAGGTAAAAAGAAGGAACCACAACAAGACAGATAGGAGGGAGTAAGGTCAAGACCCACATCCCTAGGTAGGCGACTCGCAAATGGGAAGATAATCACAACAACAGAGGTTTCCCCAAGGAGCAAGGGACTGGGCCCCACTTCAGGCTCCCCCGCCCCCCCCTGGGGGGGGGCGGCCTGCATGAGAAAGATGAGCCCACAAAATATCTGACTTTTCTGTGTCATTGCTAAGTTGTGTAGGGTTCTTTGTGACCCCATGGACTGTAGCCTGCCAGGCTCCTCTGTCCATGGGATTCTCCAGGCAAGAATCCTGGAGTGGGTAACCATTCCCTGCTCTGGGGGATCTTCCTGACCCAGGGATCTAATGCACATGTTCTGCATTGAGGGCAGGTTTTTTATGACTGAGCCACCTGAGAAGCCCCAAAACATGCAACTTTGAAGGCTACAAGGCTTACACATGGGAGAGTGAGAAGGCATGGAAAGTAGAGAGCCCACTCTCAAAGAGCATGGAGAAAATCATGCTCTGAGACCCAGTGCAGAAGCAGTGATATGACAGGAGCCTGAGGGAGACCCACCTACTGATCTCGGAGAGCCGCCCAGAGAGGCAGGAGGCAAGTGTATATATGTTCATGGATTGGAAGAATCAATATTGTGAAAATGTCTGTCACGATACTGTTCTATACTATCCAAAGTAATCTCCAGACTCAATGCAATTTCTATCAAATAACCAATGGCATTTCTCACAGAATTAGAACACAAAATTTTACTATTTGTATGGGAACACAAATGACCCTGGATAGCTAAAACAATCTTGCCAATAAAATGAACAACAAGGGAGAAGTGGACAAATTCTTAGAAAAGTACAATCTCCCAACAGTGAACCAGGAAAAAAATCAAAATTATGAATAGACTGATAACCAGTTCTATAGTCTGCCCATTGGGGAATCTAACGCAGTCTCCCACTTGACAGGTGGGGATACTGGTAAAGAATCCACCTGCAATGCAGGAGACCCAGTTTGAGAAGATCCCCTGGAGAAGGAAATGGCTACTCACTACAGTATTCTGGCCTGGAGAATTCCATGAACTGTATAGTCCATGGGTTCACAAACACTCGGACACAACTGAGTGACTTTCACTTTCACAATAACTAATCATGAAAGTGAATGTGTTATTCAGACCAAGAAACAAAGTCCAGGACCAGATGGTTTCACAAGTGAACTCTACCAAACATTTATGAAAATGTTAACAGCTATCATTCTCAAATGATTTTTAAAAATTGCAGAGGAAGAAATACGTCCAAACTCATTGTATGAGGCAAGCATTACTCTGATATCAAAATCAGAAAAGATAACACACAAAAAGAAAAGTATAGGCCAATATCACTGATGAACATATCAGCAAATGTCCTCAACAAAATATTGACAAACCGTGCTGGGCTTTCACTCTAGAGTCACCTTCTGCACCTCCTAGATGGTGCCCGCGTGCCACTCTCCTGCCCTGCCTGGCTGGGCCTTCCTCTTCCAGGGACCAGGCAACGGGTGGGCAAGGGGTCGATGGGTTAAAGGGACGCCTGCCTGGATGTGGGTGCCTCTACCCACACCACCTTATCCTCTCAGTCCCGCCATGGTGGAAGATGCTCCTTGAAGGCAGGTTGTGTGTGGGTGGCCCAGAATCAAGCGGTTTGGAAAAGTCTCTTGACACAGAAATCACAGAGCTATTCCAAAGTAGAAGGAATGCACTCAAACTAGCTTGGCCGGAAGGTAGAAAGTGAGAAGAGAGGCCTTCACCAGTTGCACTGAGAAATGAAGAGCTCGTGTGTGAATTCGCCAATCTGATTTCTTGCTCAGGGAGGCTGGAACATCTATCTTCAGAAATGTCTCTGAAAAATAAAAAGCAAGATAACCTTTCATCTGAGGACTCCGTTAAAGGAAATAACCAGTACAGGTCTCCATGTAGGATCCCCCTGGAGCGTGAAGAGGAATCACCTAACAACTTTCAGCAACTTGAGACCAATGATCAACACAGACCTTATCCTAGGGCCCACTTGGAGCCTTCAGAGAAACCAGATACTAACTTCAGGCAATTTGCCACAAAAACCTACAGTTGCCAGTGCAATCCAACCAAACTCCAAAATATCATTTTTGGTTTCCTTCCTGTTTTGCAGTGGCTCCTAAAATGTAATCTGGAGGAAAGCATTTTAGGAGGTGTGATGTCTGGCTTGATTGTGGGCATCTTGTTGGTGCCCCAGTCCACTGCTTATTCTCTCTTGGCTGGCCAGGAACATATCAATGGTCTACACACATCTTTTGTTGGCTTCATATACTTCCTATGGGGACCTCCATCACATCTCTGTGGGCATCTTTGGAGTGTTGTACCTTGTGATCAGTCAGCTGTAGTTGACTGAGAACTGTACGGAGCTGGCTATGATGCTGCCCATGTTGTGCCTTCTTTGGGAATGGTTTCAGGTGGGAGCACATTATTAAGCCAGACATC
>SJYF01000810.1:5459451-5471068 GCA_006410515.1 Procapra przewalskii | reverse complement strand
TTCAATCCCTGGGTTGGGAAGATCCCCTGCAGAAGGGAACAGCTACCCACTCTAGTATCCTGGCCTAGAGAATTCCATGGACGATGTGGAGGATTAGCTGAATGGATACAGTTACCTCGTTTGGTACTGTGTTGTCCTCTGAACTAAGTACTGAAATAGGCCTGCTTATTGGGGTTGGTTTTTCTATGTTTTGGCTCATCCTCTACACTCAGAAGTAAAGACTTCATTGCTTGGCCCAACAAAAGAGCCTGAAATCTTTGAATCCATGTCTGCCTACAAGACCTGTCAGGCTGTTAGCCATCAAGATTGTCTACTTTGAATCCGCTCTCTATTACATGAACAGAGAATATTTTAAATCTTCTTTATAAACCTCCCCCCCCCCAATCCAGTCTTAGTAACTTCAGTTCAGTTCAGTCACTCAGTCGTCTCAGACTCTTTTAGACCCCATGGACTGCAGCCCGCCAGGCCTCCCTATCCGTCACCAAATCCCAAAACTTGCTGAAACTCATGTCCACTGAGCCAGTGATGCCATCCAGTCATTTCATAGGCAGCTCAGAAGAAGGCAGCAAAGAAAAAGATCAAAAGGGAAATAGCCGCTCTCAGTGGAATCCAGGATCAGTGTGACTTTCCCATGATTCCTTAGAGTTCCACACCATTGTGACTGACTGCAGTGCAATACAGCTTTTAGATCCAGCAGGGATCCACATGATGAAAGAAGTTCTCAGGGTCTATGAAGCCATTGACATCCAGGTTCTGCTGGCTGAGTGCAATCCCTCTGTGAGGGACTCCCTGGCCCAGGAAGAGTACTGGAGAAATAAAGAGGAAAATCTCTTTTACAGTTTATGTGAAGCATGACTTTTGCAGAAGACTCTCAAAATTTGAAAGATATGTATGTTCCCAATGGTCTGAGCTTTTCCAGTGATTGAGTAAGTAGATGGAAGGGAGGATTACTGTCTATCCAGTTGTTTAAAATTACAGGTGTGCAGAATTTTGTACCGTGGACCTGGAAATTGTTTCCCCACCCCCACGTGGAGATTTTGGACTTTTGGCTGGACAGAACTGTTCCTCTGAAGCTGATGGCCATCTGCTGCTGATGCTGCTGATGCTGCTGCTGCTACTGCTGCTAAGTCGCTTCAGTCTTGTCCGACTCTGTGCAACCCCATAGACAGCAGCCCACCAGGCTCCCCTGTCCCCGGGATGGCCATCATCGGTACCTAAATGCAGCAGAGCTTTTAGTTAGGCAGAATCAAAAAGAAGAAACTACCTAGGTTTTCACCTTTCTTGCACATATGGAATTAAATGAGTATCTGTTGAATTGAAATGTAGTTCAGTTTAGTGTCTCAGTGGTGTCTGACTCTTTGCGACCCCATGAATCACAGCACACCAGCCTCCATGTCCATCACCAACTCCCAGAGTTCACTCAGACTCGCGTTCATCGAGTCAGTGATGCCATCCAGCCATCTCATCCTCTGTCGTCCCCTTTTCCTCCTGTCCCCAATTCCTCCCATCATCAGAGTCTTTTCCAATGAATCAACTCTTCGCATGAGGTGGCCAAAGTACTGGAGTTTCAACTTTAGCATCATTACTTCCAAAGAACATCCAGGACTGATCTCCTTTAGAATGGACTGGTTGGATCACCTTGTAGTCCAAGGGACTCTCAAGAGTCTTCTCCAATTGTAGAGCAGCTCCCATATTTAATGACCATCTTGTTTTAAGAGATAAACGTCTGGATTCTTCCTCGAGAGGTGAAGGGGTAGAGATGGCATTTACATGAGAAGTCCTGGAGCCTGTTTGGCAGGGCTTCCTAGAGAGGGAGTAGAATGGAAGTAGGGAAAGACTACTGTGTCTGCTCCTGCAAGAGCAGGTCAAGAGGCTTCCTGAGTGCAGGTTAGTAATTAGACAAGCTTGTGGGAGAAGGCAATGGCACCCCACTCCAGGACTCTTGCCTGGAGAATCCCATGGATGGAAGAGCCTGGTAGGCTGCAGTCCATGGGGTAGTGAAGAGTCGGACACGTCTGAGCAACTTCATTTTCACTTTTCACTTTCATGCATTGGAGAAGGAAATGGCATCCCACTCCAGTGTTCTTGCCTGAGAATCCCAGGGACAGAGGAGCCTGGTGGGCTGCCATCTGCGGAGTCGCACAGAGTCGGACACGACTGAAATGACTTAGCAGTAGCAGTGGTCAATTTGGGCTTCCCTAGTCCTTGTCATCCCTGCCCACCCTGCCCATCCCCCACTCCCAGATGGCACTCAGGTCTCTGACAATTCCTCTCAGACAAAGTCTTACCAAGAGTCTAATGGCTAAGCAGGTTTGCAAAATTCTACCAGCAAGCCCCACTTTATACAAAACACTCTTGATGATGTATTTGATGCTTTTAGTCAGCCTTTTAGTTTAGGGTAAGTACGTAAGAAAAGAACTCCTCAAAATCAACCAGCACAATGAGAATCCTCCCTGTCTCTTCTGTGATCTTTAACTGTCCCTGTTTCTGAGGACTTCTTCCCATTAAGCGCCGTGTGCTTCCCATGGAATCTGTCCTAAACTGCTGTATCTGATGAGCAATGAGTAACGAGTCGGCCAGGCAAAATGTAAAATGCTGGCTGGGTAATTTTGTGTAGCCTTTACTTTTTTTTTTTTTTTGGCTGCACTTGGTCTTTGCTGCTGCACCTGGGCTTTTTTCTAGTTGCAGAGAGTGGGGCTTATCTCTAGTTGCAGAGAGTGTGGGTTTCTCTTGCTGGGAAGCATGGGCTCTAGGGCAGGTGGGATTCAGTAGCTGTGACACATGGGCTCTAGAGCGCAAGCTCAGTACTTGTGGCACAAAGGCTTAGTTGCTCTGCAGTATGTGCTGCTACTGCTAAGTCACTTCAGTCGTGTCCGACCCTGTGCAACCCATAAACGGCAGCCCACCAGGCTCCCCTGTCCCTGGGATTCTCCAGGCAAGAACACTGGAGTGGGTTGCCATTTCCTTCTTCTGCTCCTTAGTATGTGAGATCCTCCCAGACTAGGGATGGAACTTGTGTCTCTTGTATTGGCAGGAGGATTCTTTACCGCTGAGCCACCAGGGAAGACCATATGTAGCCTTTTAAATGAGCCTGAAGCAAATTGTTCAGGATAGATTGCAAACAGGCATGACTGACAGCTTCTTTCAAGAAGTTATTTATTTAGCAGTGAATTGTTTTTTCCTTTCCATGATATTTTAGCAAGGGTGAACTGGAAATTGATGGTCTTTTGCATATTGAGAAGCTGCTGGTCATCTTTATTTACTCTGCAAGAAAAATTTATTGTAACCAATGGAAAAGAATGCACATAAGTGATAGTCTGCTTCCCAAAGAACATCAATAATTAATCTTCAGATGTTTTTAGTGAAAACAGAGTGAAAGCTTACTGCCATGCCCCCTATTGATGTACAAAGAATACTGATGACAGTGACAGCTTTTACCTCTATGAAACAAGGTGAAAATGAAAGTCACTCAGTCATGTCCAACTTTTTGCAACCCCATGGACTGTAGCCTGCAAGGCTCCTCTGTCCATGGAATTCTCCAGGCAAGAACACTGGAGTGAGTTGCCATGCCCTTCTCTAGGATGTCTTCCCAACCTAGGGACTGAACTCATGTCTCCTGCATTACAGGCTCTTTGGATCATCTAAACCTATTATTTAAGAGGATTTAAAAGCATCACATTCATACAACCCAGATTCTGTGGGTGAATTATTTATGATAGCTGATCATAGGTTGTGGCATAGCAATATTTCCTTCTCAAAAACAAGCACATTCAACATTGAAAGCTTAAAGTTCTGTATCTGGACTTTCATGGGTGAAGAAAATAAACAGAACTTTTCAAAGCTAGGACTAGGAGACTAGTTCATGCAAAAATGAATAGCACACTATTTTAAACAAATGAGATAAAAATAACAAAAATGCAACATCATTTTTAACCCACTCCTACATTCTAAAATGACTACTGGTTTTTCCAGTAGTCATGTATGGATGTGAGAGTTGGACCATAAGGAAAGCTGAGTGCCAAAGAACTGATGCTTTTGAACTGTGGTGTTAGAGAAGACTCTCGAGAGGTCCTTGGACTGCAAGGAGATCAAACAAATCAATCCTGAAGGAAATCAATTCTGAATAGTCATGAGAGGGACTGATACTGAGGCTGAAGTTCCAATACTTTGGCCACCTGATGCAAAGAGCTAACTCATTGAGAAAGACCCTGATGCTGGGAAAGATTGAAAGCAGAAGGAGAAGGGCTTGGGAAGGCATCACCAACTCGATGGACATGAGTTTGAGCAAGCTCCAGGAGTTGGTGATGGACAGGGAAGCCTGGCATGCTGCAGCCCATAGGGTCAGACACCACTTAGTGACTGAACAACAACCACATTCTAAAATGTTAAAGTATTTATGAAAAGCAAAACTGATGAGTAGAGCACCTATTAGAGGGGGAGACTTAAATTTTTTTTAAATATTTTGTATTGGAGTATAGCTGATTAAGGAGTGGGATACTTTTAAAATATTTTTTTTGTTGGCTCCATAAATTGCAAGTGTTTCTTTTCTTTGGGGAGAGCTCTGCTCATCATGAAAAATGCCTTTCTGTTATTAAAACAAAGCAGTTTCTCATGAGCTAGATTTCTGTTTTGAGGTGATTGACATCATGATTACATGTCATAGGGTCCTGAGTGTTGACATCCTTTTAGAACTTAAGTCTAGAAATTCAGAAATGTTAGCTGCTGTTTGTATTTGTCTTTTGTTCATTGTTTGTAGCCAATATTTGCTTTTTTCTCTTCGGTCTTATAAATAGTAGAATTTAAAAAATTAGCAAACCAAATCAAATAATCCCTTAAAAGGGTCATATACCGGGATCAAGTGGAATTTATCCTAGGGATATGAGGATTTTTCAATTTCTGTAAACCAATCAGTGTGATATACCATGTTAACAAATTGAAGAATAAAAAAATCCAATTATCTCAATAGATGTAGAAGAAGTTTTTGATAAAATTCAGCATCCATTTATAATAAAAAAAAAAATCTCCAGTAAGTGGACATAAAGGGAACATCAGTTCAGTTCAGTTCAGTCACTCACTTGTGTCCAACTCTTTGTGACCTCATGAACCACAGCACGCCAGACCTCCCTGCCCAGCACCAACTCCCAGAGTCCACCTCAAACCATGTCCATTGAGTCGGTGATGCTATCCAACCATCTCATCCTCTGTCATGCCCTTCTCCTCCCACTTTCAATCTTTCCCAGCATCAGGGTCTTTTCAGATGAGTCAGGTCTTTGCATCAGATGGCCAAAGTATTGGAGTTTCAGCTTCAATATCAGTCCTTTCAATGAATATTCAGGACTGATTTCCTTGCAGTCCAAAGGACTCTCAAGAGCTTCTCCAACACCACAGTTCAAAAGCATCAATTTTTCAGTGCTCAGCTTTCTTAACTGTCCAACTCTCACATCCATACATGACCACTGCAAAAACCATAGCCTCAACTAGACGGACCTTTGTTGACAAAGTAATGTCTACCTCAACACAATAAAGGCCATATATGACAAACCCATGGGCTTTCCTGGTGGCTCAGTGAGAAAGAAGCCACCTGCCAATGCAAGAGATGTGGGTTCAGTCTCTGGCTGGGGAAGATACCTTGGAGAAAGGAATGGCTACCCACTCTAGGTGTTCTTGCCTGGGAAGTCCAACGGACAGAAGAGCCTGGCAGCTACAGTCCACAGGGTCCCAAAAGAGTCAAATATGACTTAGTGACTAAATAACAACAATGACAAATCCATAGCAAACATCATAGTCAACAGTGAAAAGCTGAAAGCACTCAGTCTAGGATCAGGAGCAAGTTGATAATGCCCACTCTTGCCACTTTGACTGAACATAGTCTTGAAAGTCCTAGCCTCAGTAATCAGAAAAGAAACAGAAATCATGCGAAGAGTTGACTCACATCAGAAAGGGAGAAGTAAAATTGTCACTGTTTGCAAATAACATGATACTATATATAAGAAATACTAAAGAAAACTACTCAAGCTCATCAGGGAGGTCAGTGAAGTGCAGGATACAAAATTAATACAGAGAAATCTGTTGCATTTCTGTACACTAACAAAGAACTATCAAACAGAGAAATTAAGGACACAATCCCATTTATCTTTTCATAAAAAAAGAAAGAAATACCTAAGGGTAAGCCTACCTAGAGTCCCTTGGACTGTAAGGAGATCCAACGAGTCCATTCTGAAGGAGATCAGCCCTGGAATTTCTTTGGAAGGAATGATGCTAAAGCTGAAACTCCAGTACGTTGGCCACCTCATGAGAAGAGTTGACTCATTGGAAAAGAATCTGATGCTGCAGGGATTGGGGGCAGGAGGAGAAGGGGACGACAGAGGATGAGATGGCTGGATGGCATCACTGACTCGATGGACGTGAATCTGAGTGAACTCCGGGAGTTGGTGATGGACAGGGAGGCCTGGTGTGCTGTGATTCATGGGGTTGCAAAGAGTTGGACATGACTGAATGACTGAACTCAACTGAAGCCTATCTAAAGGAGATGAAAGACCTGGATTACAAAAAACTATACTACATTGATGAAAGGAATGGAAGACAACACAGATAGAGAGACATATCACGTTCTTGAATTGGAAGAATTAATACTGATAAAATGACCATAGTACCCAAGGTGATTTACAGATTCAGTGCAGTCCCTATCAAATTACCAATGGCATTTTTAAAGACCTAGAAGAAATAATTTTTAAAATTTGTATGGAAACACAAAAGATTTTGAAAAGTCAAAACAATTTTGAGAAAGAACAAAGTGGGAAGAATTATACTCTCTGTAATCAAAACAATATCAACAGTAATCAAGACAGTATCGTATTGGAGCAAAATGACCCAACTCACCCAAAATATTGCACGAAATCTTCAAATTCCTTGGAGGTTTCACATTCCTTATCACCCTGGTGCTCCTGTAAGGTTGAGAGAGCCAAGCAAGTCCTAAACGAAACTCTGACCAAATTAACAATCAAACTTCATCAAGAATGGACTAAACTCCTCCCCTTAGCCCTCTTAAAGGTCTGGGCCATACCAAAAAAAAACCCTCTAGATATCAGTCCATTCGTGGTCATGTATCAGCGGCTGATAGTACCTTTAGAACCCTCCCTTCCCAGGACGGTCCCAAACTGCCATACCACCTTCCTTTTCTCTTACTTGCCCAGATACGAGATGCCCTTTGGCAACATATGGATAACCTCGACCACTCTCTAATCTTCCATACGCATCAAAAAGCCAAAAACAACAAGTATTGTGAGGGTGTGGAGAAAAGGGAACCTCATGCACTATTGACAGTGTTGGGTAGAATAGGAAACAGGAGTCCAAAATGGTGGTAGCTAAAAGACAAGGAAGCGAAAAGCCCATGAAAATAGAACAAAGCAAGGTCAAGGGACGGTCCGAGGACCTGAGTGAAGACCTCAGGTAGAACAACCAGCACTCCTGGCTAGCCCAGTTTACATAGGGCAGGCCCAGGGGCAGGAAAATAACATGTAAAAGAGGAGCCAAAGGAGAAACCAAAGGGCTCTCTCTCTCTCTCTCTCTTTCTCCTGGGCACTTGTTCGCGTCTTTCCGTTGGCATGCCCTCACGCCTGGAGGATAGATTCTCCTGCTATATTCTAAATAAAATAGAGGTGTAACACAGAGCTTTAACACTGATTTGTCTAAGAACTACAACACAGTTGTTCGAGACCTGAGAGCTATAACAAGGTCTGTCCAAGACCCGAGAGCTGTTGCCGAGGGCTTTAATGTCCGTCACTTCAAATCTTTGCTGTGACGACAGAACCAAGGAACATACACTCGCCTGACGATAGGAATACAAAAAAGTGCAGCCAGTGCAGAAAACACTGTGGAGGCTCCTCAAAAATCTGAACTCGAACTCCATATGACCCAGCAGTCTCAGCTCTGCGTATTTATCTAAAGAAGGTGAAAACACTAACAAGTAAAGATGTCTGTGCCCCCACGTTCATTGCAGCATCATTTACAATAGTCAAGATATGCAGACAATCTCCGTATCATTGATGAATGAATGGATAAAGAAATTTTGGTGTACACACACACACACACACACATACACACAAGAATAGTATTCAGCCATAAGAGAGAAGGAAATCTTGCCCCTTTGACAACATGGATAGATGGGAGGGTGTTATGGTAAGTGAAATAAGTCTAACGGAAAAACAAATACTGTGCAAACCAATTGATATGTGGAATCTAAACAAAACAAATGCCAAACTCATAGATGCAGAGAACATGTTGGTGATTGCCAGAAGTCAGGATTGATAGTGGAATTGGGAGAAATGGGTGAATGGGATCAAAAGGTAAAAACAATAAAATAAAATAAAAAGCATGCTCACTGCAACATGTATACACATATATAAGCTAATGGGAAATACCAAGACTTAGAAATATTTTTGATTGATTATTGAATCTCTTGGAAAATGCATGAATTTTTATTTCATGCAAACTGAAATTCAATACAGTTGAAAAACTGTAGGTACAATTGGATGTGAGCAGCATAGTCAAATGTAAGAGACTGATTGGAAAACTGGTCTAAGTTGTCAAACTACCTTGTCTCCAGGCCCTTTTACGATGTTAATTTGGATCTCTTCTAATGCAGAGTTAGGACCTATTTTTGTACTTCTTGAATCTCAAAGCCTCAAAGGCTTTGCAGTTTTACTTTCAATAGTTTCTGCTCTTTTAAGCATTTGCTCGTTTTGCATTTTTCATTTCCTGTTTTTTTCAACCCACAGACTACCTTCTCATGCATGTAAAAATATCTGTACCTATTTGCTAGAAATTCTACAATAAAGAGACCAGAGGATGATTTTCACACACATTACAGCACAGTCCTCAAGAAGTTTGTGGTTGGCCCATTTCTCAGAATCTCACAATAACAAGAGTGGCTGTTACAAATTCACATGTACACAGGCACAACCGTTTCCTTCCTGTCTCGTCTCCTTCACCTTTGGCCTGACCAAGGTCCACTTCCCCACCTCTACATGGGGTGATCCTCACAGTGGGCTCAGACTTGCTGAGGAGGCCTGACTGAGGGCAGTCCCAGCTCTGTCTGGAGCTGAGTGAAAGAGCCAGCACAATCAGTGGATGCAGGTTCTTCTGCCTTCCTGACAATGGAGTTTTAAAAGCCTGAACATAATAGAAAACCTAAGAAGCCAATTTTCTTTCTCGTTGCCTATTTTGAAGTGATAAAAATTTGAAATTAGTATTAGAAAGTCTTTATCTCCAAGTTGCAGATGACCGCAAATAATTCTGTGTATAAATATGTAAGAGTAGATTGCACATTGTCTCTTATTGCACTTTATTTCTCTGTAACAGGAGATGAGAGATTTCAGCATCAATTTAGCAAACTAGTCATATGACAACCATTCTGGAAATGGATTGAGATCAATTATAGACCACAGACATTTTATTTTTGAAATCCCTAATAAAACTGGGATGTCACAGCGAACTAGAAGCATACATATGAGATACAAGAGGGTGCAACAATTTCTGGAAGGAGCGCTGTGGCCAAACTTTCACAGTCAGCGTGGGCCCAGAGAGGCCACTGCTGAGGTATCCACGGAGGAGACAGAGGCACCGTGGGGAGGTGGGCTTCAGACATTTCAGCTGCGAAGGGATGGGGCCGAGGATTCATTGAGGATGTGACCATGAGACAGCTGGCCCAACTGTCTCTTCATATCCCCCTGTTCAGAGGCTCACATTTCAAGGTCTCACTTCCCGAGTGCATAACTGAAGGATTCTGCCCTTTGATTAGACCATCTCCAGAGAAAACCCTCCATATTCGGGCATTTTGCGTCTGTCTCCATAACAGCCTGTCTCGCAGTCACCTCAGGTGAGACCTGCACTCAGAACCCTCACTCACAGGTGAAACTTCCAGGTTTTCTAATGATTTATTCCAAAATTCGAAAAGGTAAACAGGGAGAACTGCCATTTGAGGACAAACTACAATACAATGGAGAGATGCAAGAGACAAAGATAAACAGAAAAAATAACCCTAAGGGGGCCATTAACTCAGCAAACAAAACCATGAAAAAACTAACCAAGGGAAAATAAATTTCTCTTTCATATATCTAGATTAATCATCCTCCCACTGAAATCAACTGAAAATGCTGAAAACCTATTAGATAGCTTTTCTTAAAAGCATATGTGAGTAGGCAAGTAATAAGCTTTCTTAGAACAGAAGTAAGTGGGAGACAAGTGGAGGGCAACAGCAGGCTGTCTCTCTGAGGATACTTTACCAGCTCTGGAGAATCTAACCTTTACTTCTGGAAGCCACATTGACATGAAAATCAGAGTCCAGGCAAAGGGGATTCAAGGTGGGAGGAGGCGGGTAGCTAATAGAGGAACCTGTATCACTAAGTCCAAAGGGACACGCCCTCAGTGAAGGGTGACATAGGGGTCAGTGACTTCTAGTCAGTGAAATGGATGAGAGATTTGAAAAAGAAAAGATCAGAATGAAGTTTAAGGAGCAAAAGATGCTTCTAGAAAAAGAGAGAGAATAGGCTAGAGGAAGACTTTAAAGTAATAATGGTTGGATTTTTTTTTTCCTGAGCTGAGGAAAGTCAGCAATTAACATATACAAGAAATCTAATGCCAAAGAAGCTCCTTAGGAAAGAATTCACAACTTGATGTGTAGCAGTGAAACTGTGGGGAAAGAAATGAACCAGAATGAACAGACAGATGACCTTTGAAAACAGAAAGGAACTGGGCTGATTTCTTAGTAATGACAAAGGAAGCCACAAAACAGTAGAAGCAGGCTTTCAGTGTGCTCAAAGAAAAGAACAGTCAACTTAAAATTCTACACCCAGGGAAAATAGCTATCAAAAATAAGGCAAAAGAAACACATTTCAGACAATACAGACTAAGCGTCTTACCACCAGCAAAACTTAACTAGGATTTGTAAGAGTGTACTTAAGCAAGACAAAAGTAATCCTAGATGGTAAATCACAGGTGAAAAAGAAGAAAGAAAGAAGAGATTCTATTAATAATTTCTAGGGCTCTCCCAGTGGCTAAGTTGGTAAAGAATCTGACTGCAATGTAGGAGCCCCAGGTTCAAGGGTCAGGTAGATCCCCTGGAGAAGGAAATGACAATCCATTCCAATATTCTTGCCTGGGAAACCTTATGGGCAGAGGGTCCTGGTGGGCTACAGTTCATGGGATCATAAGAGTTGGACTCGACTTACAGACCAAATCATCGGGGCTTAAAAAGGAAAAAAACAAGAAAATTAAAATACACAACAACAATAATGTGGAGATAGGGGTGGCTACCGGGGTCCAGCCCCGGTGGATCCAGGGTGATTCGAGGGTGGAGACAGAGTAGGCGTCCTAGGAAAAACTTATCTAATTACAGATACGGAGGGACTAGGAATTTAGCAGAGAAAAAGAGGCCGAATAACTTGGTTAACACAGGGTACCAATCACCACCTATGTAGGCCGCAGGTGTCTTCCCATTCTCCCAAGGGAGAGGAGGCACTGAGGCCCCCCCGGTCTGATCTTAGAAGCCCAGGCAAAGTTAGTAGGCTTGGTGGGTCCTATGTACCAGATGGGAACTCGGCCAGAAAATAGTAAGAGA
>SJYF01000810.1:5418546-5444986 GCA_006410515.1 Procapra przewalskii | reverse complement strand
TTTGCAGTCGCACTTTTCCCACTTCCGATCTTCCCAACCAGTACGATCCTCAGAGCGTCGTTTGGCGTGGCAGCCATGTTTACATCAGGAGATTCTGGCGCTCAGGCACCCACACCACTTTAAGAAAAGGTAGGAGAGAGGAAAATGGTCAATATAGGTAAGTAGGAACCATTCCCACTCTCTTTTTCCCCCTTCTTTTCCTCCCTGAAAGTTTCTATTGTTCTCTTACACATATTGACCCTGGTAGAGACAGATAATTTAAACAGTTGAATTGTTATTTAAGAAATAACCAAGTAGTTAGTTTCCCCACAAAAGTGTCAGGTCCTTATGGTTTCACAGGGAACTCATGAAACCTTTAAAGGCCTGATAATCTCAGTGCTACTCAAACTATTCGGGATCACATAGCTATGAAGGAAAATATTCAGTTTTTTCTATGAATCAAATGTAATGTTGATTCCAAAACCTAACAAAGATTTCACAATAAATAAAGCTATAGATATGTCTCATGTATAAATATTGATACACACAAAGTCCTAAATAAATTATTAGATGCGAAAAACAGTATCACATGAGTAAGTATGATTATTTCAGAAATACTACGGTGATTCAACATGAGGATTTTGACTGTTACAATACATTCCATTAAGAGGTTAAGTAGAAAAGTAACTAGGTGCAGAAGAGTCATTTGGCCAAACTCAATCCTGATTCATGTTTAAAGCAGTTCATCAAATTTAAGTTAATTGATTCTTAACATGATTTTATATATATATATAAACAAAATTTTTGATCACTTGTTTTTTCAGGCAACTAAAATCATTTGTTTTTCAGGAACTAAGTTGTGTCCAACTCTTTTGTGACCCCATTTACTGTAGCCTGCCTGGCTCCTCTGTCCATGGCATTTCCCGAGCAAGAATGCTAGAGTGGGCTGTCATTTCCTTCTCCAGAGGATCTTCCTGACCCAGGGATCCAACCCAAGTCTCCTGCATTGGCAGGCAGAGTCTTTGCCATTGAGCCACCTGGGCTCTGATAGCTCAGTTGGTGAACCACCTGGGACCTAATAGCTCAGCTGGTAAAGAATCGCCTGCAATGCAGGAGACCCCGGTTCAATCCCTGGATTGGGAAGATCCCCTGGAGAAGGGAAAGACTACCCACTCCAGTATTCTGGCCTGCAGAATTCCATGGACTATATAGTCCATGTGTTTGGAAAGAGTTGGACATGATTGAGTGACTTTCACTTTTCACAGCTGGGAAACCCAGCAACTAAAGCAGTTGACTATGAAATTTATTTGGGTGAAGAAAAAAAAATTAGCCTGGGCAATGAAGCAAAAAAAAAAAAAAAAGAAAGAAAGAAAAAGAAAGAAAGAAAGAAAGAAAGAGGTAAGATTAGCTTTCAGTTCAGTTCAGTCACTCAGTCATGTCTAACTCTTTGCGACCCCATGAATTGCAGCACGCCAGGCCTCCCTGTCCATCACCAACTCCCGGAGTTCACTCAAACTCATGTCCATCGAGTCAGTGATGCCATCCAACCATCTCACACTCTGTTGTCCCCTTCTCCTCCTGCCTTCAATCTCTCCCAGCATCAGGGTCTTTTCCAATGAGTCAACTCTTCACATGACATGGCCAAAGTACTGGAGTTTCAGCTTTAGCATCATTCCTTCCAAAGAACACTCAGGACTAATCTCCTTTAGAATGGACTGGTTGGATTTCCTTGCAGTCCAAGGGACTCTCAAGAGTCTTCTCCAACACCACAGTTCAAAAGCATCAATTCTTCCGTGCTCAGCTTTCTTTATAGTCCAACTCTTACATCCATACATGACCACTGAAAAACCATAGCCTTTACTAGATGGACCTTTGTTGGCAAAGTAATATCTCTGCTTTTCAATATACCATAGGTTAGTCATAACTTTCCTTCCAAGGAGTAAGTGTCTTTTAATTTCATGGTTGCAATCAGCATCTGCAGTGATTTTGGAGCCAAAAAAAATAAAGTCTGACATTGTTTCCACCGTTTCCCCATCTATTTCCCATGAAGTGTTGAGACCAGATGCCATGATCTTCATTTTCTGAATGCTGAGCTCTAAGCCAACATTTTTACTCTCCTCTTTCACTTTCTTCAAGAGGCTCTTTAGTTCCTCTTCACTTTCTGCCATAAGCATTGTGTCATCTGCATATCTGAGGTTATTGGTATTTCTCCCTGCAATCTTGATTCCAGCTTGTGCTTCTTCCAGCCCAGCATTTCTCATGATGTACTCTGCACATAAGTTAAATAAGCAGGGTGACAATATATAGCCTTGACGAACTCCTTTTCCTATTTGGAACCAGTCTGTTGTTCCATGTCCAGTTCTAACTGTTGCTTCCTGACCTGCATATAGGTTTCTCAAGAGGCAGGTCAGGTGGTCTGGTATTCCCATCTCTTTCAGAATTTTCCACAATTTTCTTATTAGTCCACCTTTTTTCCCACTGATGTAAGATGCTGCTTCAGTGAATATAAATATAACATAGTATAACTAAACTGAATATAAATGAGTATAGTGTGATCAGTTTAGTCTATTTCTGAATTTTGTTTGTGTTTCACTGTTCTATCTATTCATGCACCATACTGTTTTAATTATAGAAATGATAATGTTCTACTATCTGGTAAAGCTTCTGGTCTTTCTAGTCTTCATTCATTGATGATTTTCCTTTACTGTCAAGGCTACCTTTTCTATTTTCTTCATTCAAATGAACTCTATAATCAACTATATTAGTTGCATAAAAAAGTGATGACAAAAATGTTTTAAATTCATATTTATATAAAGACATGTTAAAGAAGTATCTAATGTAAATTTTATAAACTGCCTTAAACATGAATCAATGTTGAATTTTGGCCAATTTGACTCTTCTGCACCTAGTTAGTTTTCTTCTTAATCTATAACTAGAACAGGTTGTAAGAATCAACTTTTTCATGTTGGGCCACCCTAGTATTTCTGAAATGATCATACTTATCATGATGTATTCCTTTTTAGTGTCTAATAATAGCCTCTTCTTCCACCATCAGGATCATGGAATGGCTAAGAATTCAGGGGTTATCAAAGCAAATATGGGTTTTGGAGGTATGGGACTAAGAAACATTTCTAGGCAGACAGAGAGGGGAATTGTGTCTTTTCTGAGAGTAATAGAAAAATGTGGGAGAAAAACACATTTCCTTGTTTCTTATTTTCTTACTGTTGGAAACAAGTAGTAAATAAAGCTGATATCTATAACTGTCTGTAGCCATCCATTGCTCTCATAACTGCTGAGACTCAGGAACACTGGGATGAGAAGGCCTGGACTAGAAGTGGTCTCTCGCTCCAAGGCCCCTGAAGCCAAGGGCACCAAGAACAGCCCCCATCATGTAGTCTCCCTTTTACTTACGACCACTGTTCTCTTCACCACTGCTGGAGGTTTATAACTATAACCACCAATCTCTGAGAAGCAGTGTGGGTAAGCAGACCAGGATTCACAATTCCTGCCAGTGAAGGTGTCGGTATATGTTCTCGTTGTTGCTGTTGTCTTTGTTCTTCAGTCATTCAGTCGTGTCCAACTCTTTGTGACACCATGGACTGCATCACAGCAGACTTCCCTGTCCTTCACCATCTCTCAGAATTTGCTCAAACTCCCATGTCCATTGAGTCGATGATGCCATCCAACTATCCCATCGCCTGTCATCCCCTCTCCTCCTGCCTTCAGTCTTTCCCAGCATCAGAGTCTTTTCCAATAAGTCACCACTTCACATCAGGTGGCCAAAATATTGGAGTGTCTGTTTCAGTGCCAGTCCTTTCAATGAATATTCAGGATTGATTTCCTTGAGGATTGCCTGGTTGAATCTTCTTGATGTCCAAGGGACTCTCAAGAGTCTTCTCTAGCTCCACAGTTCAAAAAGCATCAATTCTTCAGCACTCAGCCTTCTTTATAGTCCAACTCACATCCATGCATGACTACTGGAAAAACCATAGCTTTGACTATACAGACCTTTGTCCTCAAAGTCTCTGCTTTTTGATACACTGTCTAGGTTTGTCATAGCTTTTCTTCCCAGGAGCACGTTTTTCTTCCAAGGAGGGGCCTCTGGATAGAGACAAACCTGCTGCCTGCTGTGGTGCCCTCAGCCACTGCAGTCATCCCCATGGAGCACCCTGAGGGCACTCGATGTGAAAACACCAGATACTGGCCCCAGACAGCTCAGTGTACATCAAAAGAATCATTTCAAAGGTGCAGTCATTTCATTGCACCTTTCCTACATAGAAAACTACTAAATTCACTAACTGGAGATATCTGACTTTATGTAATTTATCATAGTCTTTTGATATTTCTGACCACCTGGTGTTTGTTGCAAAATCCTACCCATAGTGACTCTTCCTTTGTCTCTTGGGAGTGGACTCTCAGAGCTATCTGAGAGGCTGCTTCCTGGGCCAAATTCTCAAATAAAATTAATTCTCAGCTTTTAGGTTACACACTTTTTTCAGTCAATTTCTTGTTTAAACTGTTGAACAAGACAGATTCTCCTGAGAATTTGAAAGCTAAATTCTCCTGAGAAAGCCACAACTCTCTCATCACTGAGACTTCCGTGGCCCATCCTGGCCAGAGGTGTAGGTAGGGAATGAAGAAGGACACAAGCTAGTAACCATGCACCGTTGGACCCTGTAAAGCAGGAGGGGAATGTGTGGGTCAGTAAGAGGAACAAAACACAGGCAGAGCAAAAGAGAAAGGTGATAGATTAGATCCCTAGAGCTGCTCCACCAGATCACTACAAACTATGGAGCTTGAAAGGAAGACATTTATTGCCTCATAGTTGTAGTTCAAACTCAAGATGGCCGCAGAACCCTGCTCTCTGAAGGCTCTCAGACCCTTCCTGGCCTCTTCCGGGCTTCTGGGGCTGCTGGCAATCCTCAGCTTCTAGACACATCACTGCAACCTCTTTCCTCTTGCATTTCACTATAAGCAGAAGGATGAACCAGGCTGCACCTTCCACACCTTCGTTGGAAATCTCTTCAGCTAAATGGTCAGGTTCATCACTTACTGGGGTCTCAAAGAGTCAGACATGACTGAGTGACTGAACTGAACTGAAAAAGCAATATTGAAATAATGATGTAGAAAAAGATAAAACTGCATCCATTTTGTAATGCCATTCAAATTCCAAATAAATTAGAAATTTAAATGTAAAAACATTAATCCATATAAATATCAGAAGAAGCATAGTTAAACCTTTGTAATGTGGGGATGGGGGAAAATATGTCCAAGATTTGAAAAAGAGTAAGGAAATAGAATATCAATTTGATTACATAAAAATCAAGAAGATAATGTGATGCAAAAATAATGCACAATATGTAAAGTACGCACAAATCAAACCTGTGTTATTCAAGAGATAATTTTGTCTTACTCCCCAAACGACCTGTAGGGAAGCTAATTTTTTTACCAGAATTGTTTAAATGAAGAAACTGATGTGGCTTAAGAATTCTGAGACACTCGCCCACAATCGTGGTGCCAACTGGTATTGAGCAGAGAGAGAGATCCAACTCAAAGTCTGTCTGACTACCATGGTCACTCTTAACCACTGCATACTCTAGCTTCCTCTAGGTTCCCTCTCTGTTTCATCATTTCATAGATTACATCAGATCAGAGTAGATCGGGGGAAATAGTTCACTCTCTTTCCCAAATGGTGAACAGGTAGCAGGTCTGTAATTAGAGAAGGCAGGGGAGAGTTTCACAAATATTATTTCTTTAGAATAGCTAACGCTGTCCACAGAGCATCTGCTCCTCAACTTATCTGTCATCCTACTAGGGACACAACTTCTCTCTGTTAAGTATTGAAAAGAATTCAAACTGAGTTCTAGGTTTCCTCTGCTGTAAGTAACCTGGGTAATCCATTGACTCATGAATTCACCAAGGTCTCATGGAGTCACAATGTTCTCAGGGATTCTATTTCCATAAAATCAACAAGGACTTACTGTAAAGCATGTGCATATTGAACTCTACTCAATACTCTACTGCTGCTACATCACTTCAGTCATGTCTGACTCTGTGCGACCCCATAGACGGCAGCCCACCAGGCTCCCCCATCCCTGGGATTCTCCAGGCAAGAATACTGGAGAGGATTGCCATTTCCTTCTCCACTCAATACTCTGTAATAACCTATATGGTGAAGAATCTGAAAAAGAATGGGTATATGTATAACTAAGTCACTTACCTGTACACCAGAAACTAATACATTAAAAATAAATGGTACTGCAATATAAAATTTAACAAGGAATTTAGACTGAATGGCCTAAATTGCCTTGTAGTCCTAAAGACCTGCCTTGAAGACACTAAGAGAAATCTCTGGGTTATCAAATGGTACTCAAAGTTTGTCCCAACAGCAACTGGATAGAAGGTGCTTGCATGTATTCTGAGTGGTGTTTGACTCTTTGTGATCCCATGGACTACAGCCTGTCAGGCTCCACTGTCCATGGGATTTCCCAAACAAGAATAACTGCAGTGGGTTGCCATTTCCTCATCCAGGGGATCTTCCCAACCCAGGGACTGGACCCATATCTCCTGCATCTCCTGCATTGCAGGTGGATTCTTTACCACTGAGCCTCTGGGGATTCCTGGAGGAAAGTTGCAATATTCAGCAAAAGGTTGTCTTGTTAAAATGAGACACATGGACAGTGTGTTAACAGACATCCTTATTCCCCTCCCTACCACCACCTCCCCCACTCTGGCGGCATCCTCCTGACTTGTTTGCACAGCACCTGGTCCTTTCTCAGGCCAGAATCCACACCCTCCCCAGAATCCCCTACCCTACTGTCCCTGCAGCTCTGTCTCCCCGGGATCTTTTCTCAGCCAGGCTCACCTGATTTAAGGGCTTGATGAGCTGTCTTGTTTCCTCCAGAGAAGCTGTTTGAGCCTCTGCTTTTGCTCTAACTGCTGCACCTCTGAGACCTCAGAGCCAGAAAGCAGATTGGGTGGGGCCAGTGAAGAAACTGTTTTAAAAAGAGACAGAAATGTTGCCCTATAATATGGTGGGTGCTTCAGTTTTGTGAAGTGGAAAGCTTTTTCTTCATGTGCTTGCTATAGCACCAAAATTTCTTAAATTATATTCAATGTTTGGAGTTATCATGGTGGATCCAAAAGACCCTTGTTAAATGACCTAAATCTTGCCCAGAAAGTCAGACTCAGTGTCTGATCATCTCTCCTGGGAGCTGGAAGAGACCACAGGGCCCTTCAAGGAAGAAGGAAGTCAGACACATGGCTTGCTGTATCCTGGGGATACTGCCTGTTCTACTATTGGGTGGAAAGTAGACCATTTAGCTGAAGAGATTTCCAAGCAAAGTGTGAAAGGTGCAGCCTGGTTCCTCCTTCTGCTTATAGTGAAACGCAAGAGGAAAGAGGTTGCAGTGATATGTCCAGAAGCTGAGGATTGCCAGCACCCCCAGAAGCCCGGAAGAGGCCAGGAAGGGTCTGAGAGCCTTCAGAGAGCATGGTTCTGTCAACATTTCGAGTTTGAACTCCCAAACTATTACCCAATAAATGTTTCTGCTTTTAGTTTGTAGTAATCTGATAGAGCAGCTCTAGGAATCTAATCGATCACCATTCTCTTTTCCTCTACCTTTTCTCCTGCCTGCTTTTTGTTTCTCTTACGGACCCACACATTCCTTCCTGCTTTACAGGGTCTGACTGGTGTAAGATTACTAGAATGTGTTCCTCCCATTCCTTACCCACACATCTGGCCAGGATGGGCCATGGAAGCCTTAGTGATTCGAGAAGTTGTGGTTTTCTCAGGAGAGTTTAGCTTTCAAAGTCTCAGGAGAATTTAGCTTTTGTCAACAGTTCATGCAACAGATCAACTGGGAAAAGTGCACAACCTAAAAGTTGAGGGTAACGTCTCATTTGATGGACTTCCTGAGGACTTCAGTCCAGAAGGCAGCCTCTCAGGTAGCTCTGAGGGACTGCTCCCAAGAATCAAAGGAAGAGCCAGGACATGTAGGATTTTGCAACAAAAACCAGGTGGTCAGGAACATCAAAAGATTACGGTTAATTAAAGAAACCCAGGTATCTCAACTTACTGAATTTAGTGCTTTTCTATGTCGTGGATTCAATATCCAGCAAATTTGGAAAACTCAGCAGTGCCACAAGACTGGAAAAGGTCAGTTTTCATTCCAATCCCAAAGAAAGGCAATGCCAAAGAATGCTCAGACTACCACACAATTGCACTCATCTCAATGCTAGTAAAGTAATGCTCAAAATTCTCCAAGCCAGGCTTCAGCAATACGTGAACCATGAACTTCCAGATGGTCAAGCTGGTTTTAGAAAAGGCAGAGGAACCAAAGATCAAATTGCCAGCATCTGCTGGATCATTGAAAAAGCAAGAGAGTTCCAGAAAAACATCTATTTCTGGTTTATTGACTATGCCAAAGCTTTTGAGTGTGTGACTCACAATAAACTGTGGAAAATTCTGAAAGAGATGGGCATACCAGACCACTTGACCTGCCTCTTGAGAAACCTGTATGCAAGTCAGGAAGCAACAGTTAGAACTGGACATGGGACAACAGACTGGTTCCAAATAGGAAAAGGAGTATGTCAAGGCTGCATATTGTCACCGTGCTTATTTAACTTATATGCAGCGTACATCATGAGAAATGCTGGGCTGGAAGAAGCACAAGCTGGAATCAAGACTGCTGGGAGAAATATCAATAACCTCGGATATTCAGATGACACCACCTTTATGGCAGAAAGTGAGGAAGAACTAAAGAGCCTCTTGAGGAAAGTGAAAGAGGAGAGTGAAAAAGTTGGCTACAAGCTCAACATCCAGAAAACTAAGATCATGGCATCCAGTCCCATCACTTGGTGGCAAATGGATAGGGAAACAGTGGAAACAGTGTCAGACTTTATTTTGGGGGGTTCTAAAATCACTGCAGATGGTGACTGCAGCTATGAAATTGAAAGACACTTGCTCCTTGGAAGGAAAGTTATGACCAATCTAGATACCATATTAAAAAGCAGAGACATTACTTGGTCAACAAAGGTCCATCTCATCAAAGCTATGGTTTTTCGAATAGTCATGTATGCATTTGAGAATTGGACTATAAAGAAAGCTGAGTACTGAAGAATTGATGCTTTTGAGCTGTGGTGTTGGAGAAGACTCTTGAGAGTCCCTTGGACTGCAAGGAGATCCAACCAGTGCATCCTAAAGGAGATCAGTCCTGAATGTTCATTGGAGGGACTGATGCTGAAGCTGAAACTCCAATACTTTGGCCACCTGATGCGAAGAGCTGACTCA
This sequence comes from Procapra przewalskii, assembly GCA_006410515.1. Classification (NCBI taxonomy): domain Eukaryota; kingdom Metazoa; phylum Chordata; class Mammalia; order Artiodactyla; family Bovidae; genus Procapra; species Procapra przewalskii. The sequence goes on along the minus strand of SJYF01000810.1, from coordinate 5,435,715 downwards.
TTTGAAAAGACCCTGATGTTGGGAGGGATTGGGGGCAGAAGGAGAAGGGGACGACAGAGGATGAGATGGTTGGATGGCATCACCGATTCAAAGGACATGAGTTTGCGTAAACTCTGGGAGTTGGTGATGGACAGGGAGGCCTGTTTGTTGCAATCCATGGGATCACAAAGAGTTGGACATGCCTGAGCAACTGAAGTGAACTGAACTGATGGAATGTTAATGGGCTTCCCCAGTGGCTCAGATGGTAATGCCTATAATGCGTGAAACCCAGGTTCTATCCCTTGGTCTGGGAGTTCCCCTGGAGAAGGGAATGGCAACCCACTCCAGTATTCTTGCCTAGAGAATCTCATGGACAGAGGAGGCTGGCAGGCTACAGTCCATGGGATCAACTGAGCGACTAACACTTATGGAATGGTATCGACTCTAATATTTTGGCTTCAGCCAATGAGAATGAACTTTCAGAGTCTCCGCTGGTAGGAATCATGAACCTTGGCCTGCTTACCAACATTGCTTCTCATATGTTGGTTGGTTATAGTTATAAACCTCCAGTAGAGAGAGGTACAGAGAACAGAGTTCCTAAAAGGGCAGCCACCATATGCAGACAGTTTCTTGGGCTCTTGCATTTATGGGCCTGGGATAAGGAACCACTGTTAGTCCGGGCCCTCTTCTCCCAGTGTTCCTTAGTCCCAAGGGTCATCAGAGCTTTGGATGGTTACAGACAGTTACACATATCAGCTATATTTACTGCTTAGCTCCAACAGCCAAAAAAGCAAGAAGCAAGGAAATAGGTTTTTCTTTCACATTTTTCTGTTACTCTCAAGAAATCCACAGTTCCCTTCCTTATTTACCTACCTAGGTTTCTTAATCCCACACCTCCAAAATTCACAATGTTTACTTTGATATCCCGGATTCTTAGCCATTCTATGATCCTAATAATGGAAGAAGAGGCTGATTAGGAGAACAGGTATTGGGAAAAGCATTCAGAGGCTGCAATAAGTCATCTGACAGCATTCGATAACTTTCCCTCTTTCTGGGATTTGTCATTTAGTTTGCACAAATTCTGTCATTATTTTTATTTCTTTTTGGTTTCAATTTCACAGCTTTTGTTGCTTCACTTCAATCCTTCCCTAAAGAGACTGTTCTTCAGTGCTTTCTTACTGAAGATGGATGCTATAAATAAAGTTTTAACAAGGGGTGCAGGAACAACTGCAGTGGACACCTCAGTATATCACACCACAAACTTCTTTCAAAGTCCTACCAATGATGTTCTCAAAGCCTAGGTAGCTAGTAAATAGCTGAACAGCCTTATTGCTTTTGTTTATTGTTTATCATGAAATAAGTAACTTGAAAATGGTACTTAAATGACTCGTTTCTAAACTTTGGGAGGTCACACATGACTATTTGGAAATATAGGGAGACACTAGAATTTATCTGATCCTTTATGAGTGTAACATATTTGCATTTAGTGGAGAACCAAGAGTTCCAAATAAAATAGCAACCTGGGAGACAATGGTAGCTATCACATAGGTCCCTGTTAGCTATATTTTATTCAACTACAATAAAGAACAACATGAAGGGGAAAGTAAACTATGCAAAACCCATGCACATGGCAGGAAGGAAGAAGAGGGGAGCTAGCAGTGTGACCAAAATTTAATTTAAAACCACTGACAGAGTTTCCAGCTCCACAATGCCTTATGAGAAGCCTTGCACTTATTACTGGTGAACTACCATAACTGGTGAATATTATTTTTTTTAAATGAAATCTCTAAAGATTATCCTATGATCATATAATGAAGAAGAAACATTTATTCAAAAAAAAAGTCTACTGAATCTTAGAACAGTGAGAGTCTGCATTATACTTGAGCCATGACCAAATTCCTCCTTCCCCAAATCACCGTCAGCTAAGCTTGAAGGAATTCTGGGCAAGAGTGGCTGAGAAGATGAGGCTCCCTCTCCCCATAGCTACTCATCAAGAGTATAGTATCTTACCAATAGGAACAGCACTCCCTCCGGCTCTGAGTTCCAGAGACTAAATTCATGGTGAGTGGAGCTAGCAGTACACTGCAGCTTCTCTATTGGTAGAGCAGAGGCTCTACTCCAGGCATGACAGGTCCAGCTCCTTCATAGGATGGAGATTTTATGCTAGGAGAGGCAAGTTGAAAAGACCGAAGGCTACAATCCCCTGCTCTTGGCCTAGAGCTGTGACTCAAAAGATTTTGTTCAGGAAGAAAAGAAGTTCATAATAACTGAAAACTCCAAAGCCCTCCCCAAAGGAAATTTGAAACATAGGGTAGTAAGCTCAGGTCAAAGTATTCTTTTGCAAATGATACAGATTTTAATGGTAAGCAATTTAAAGGGGACTGGTAATCCTATGAGAGCCATAAGAGAAACCATAGGCCAGCAAGTTTACCAGCAAGAAGCAGAAAAACAGGTAAGAAGAGTCCTTCTAAGATCAGAGAAACCTGAAAAGCTGGCCAAGAAAACTATCCCTGCAAATAAACCAAATTTAATTAGATAAGACTGTGGACTAATTTATGTCCATAGGCATTGTTAAAAATTAGAGTGCAATTAACTGGCTACTGGTAAGCCTAACAGCTGGGTATAATACCAATAGAGACACACAGATAAGCAGAGAGATCAGGGAAAGAAACTTTCAGAGAGAGCACTGCTAAAACTATTGTCATCCCAGGTAACTGTGTGAATGCCAGTGACTGCACCTTCTGAGGAGCAACATCAGAGATTTCACACTGCAGGGGAAATTTTTGTTATTGTTGTTGTTGTTATTCAGTTGCTAAGTCATGCCCAACTCTTTGCAACCCCATGGACTGTAGCATGCCAGGCTCCCCTGTGCTCCACTATCTCCAAGAGTTTGCTTACTTCATGCCCTTTGAGTTGGTGATGCTATCTAATCATTTCATCCTCTGTGACCCCCTTCTCTTCTTGCCTTCAATCTTTCCCAGCATCCAGATCTTTTCCAATGAATTAGCTCTTTGCATCTGGTCGTCAAAGTATTGAAGCTTTGGGATCAGTCCTTTCAATGAATATTCAGGGTTGATTTTCTTCAGGATTGACTGGTTTGATCTTCTTGCAGTCCAAGGGACTCTCAAGAATCTTCTTCAACACCACAATTCTAAAGCATCAATTCTTTGGTGCTCAATCTTCTTTATCCATCCATATATAACTTCTCATATCCGTCCATATATGACTAGTGAAAAAACCATAGCTTTGACTGTTTGGACCTTTGTTGGCAAAGTGCTGTCTCTGCTTTTTAATATGCTGTCCAGGTTTGTCATAGCTTTCCCTCCAAGGAACAGGTGTCTTTTAATTTCATGGGTGCAATCATTGTCCATAGTGATTTTGGATTCTAAGAAAATAGAATCTGGCAGTTTTCAATTTTTCTCCTATTTGCCATGAAGTGATGAGACCAGATGCTATGATCTAAGATTTGTTGAGAACTGAGTTTTAAGCCAACTTTTCCACTCTCCTCTTTCTCCCTCATCAAGAGGCTCTTTAGTTCCTCTTCACTTTCTGCCATTAGAGTGATATCATCTGCATCTCAGGTCGTTGGTATTTCTCCCAACAGCAAAATGGACAGGAATGGGTGGGGGAAACATGCATCACCAAAAGAGCCTGGGGGTGGTTTAGTTCAGCAACTAGTCCAACTCTTGTGACCTCATGGAGTGATCCCACTAGGTTCCTCTGTCCATGGGATTGTCCAGGCAGAATACTGGAGCGGGCTGCCATTTCCCTCTCCAGGGGATGTTCCTGACCCAGGGACCAACCTGGGGACTCCTGCACTGCAGGCAGTTCACTTCAGTCACTCAGTTGTGTCCAACTCTTTGTGACCCCACGGACTGCATCACACCAGGCCTCCCTGTCTATCACCAACTCCTGAAGTCTACTCACACTCATGTCCATTGAGTCGACGATGCCATCCAACCATCTTATCCTCTGTTGTTCCCTTCTCCACCCACCTTCAATCTTTCCCAGCATCAGGGTCTTTTCAAATAAGTCAGTTCTTTGTATCAGGTGGCCGAAGTATTGGAGTTTCAGCTTCATCATCAGTCCCGCCATGAATATTCAGGACTGATTTCCTATAAGATGTACTGGTTGGATCTCCTTGCAGTCCAAGGGACTCTCAAGAGTCTTCTCCAACACCACAGTTCAAAAGAATCAAGTCTTTGGCACTCAGCTTTCCTCACAGTCCAACTCTCACATCTATACATGACTACTGGAAAAACCATCACTTTGACTAGATGGACCTTTTTTGGCAAAGTAATGTCTCTGCTTTTTAATATGCTGTCTAGGTTGGTCATAACTTTACTTCCAAGGAGAAAGCATCTTTTAATTTCATAGCTGCATTCACCATTTTGCAGTGATTTTGGAGCACATAAAATCAAGTCTGTCACTGTTTCCACTGTTTCCCCATCTTTTTGCCATGAAATGATGGGACCAGATGCCATGATCTTAGTTTACTGAAAGTTGAGTTTAAGTCAACTTTTCCACTCTCCTCTTTCACTTTCATCAAGAGGCTCTTTAGATTCTTTACCAACTGAGCTACAGAGACATGTAGACTAGAGCCTAGTGAAGTCATCAAGCAAATAGGGAAGAGCAGCAAACAAGCCCCAAAAGAAGAGAAGGTGAATCAGTATCCAGAGTTGCTACACTATATTACCTAAAATGTCGAGTTTTTAACAAAAACTACAAGACACAGAAAACTATGATCCGTATACTGGAAAATATCAAGCAACAGAAACTGCCTGTTAGAGGAACCAGATATTGGATTTGAAGACAAGGCATCAAAGCAGTAAATATAAATATATTTAAAGAACAGAAAGAATCACACCTAAAGAAATAAAGGAAGTTATGATGACAATATCTCATCAAGTAGAGAATGTCAATAAGGAGAGAGAAATTATATTTTAAGAAAGAAAAAATATAAACATTCTGATATTTGAAAATAGAACTGAAATTTAAAATTTTTATTTCTAAGGGCTTAATGACAGATATGAACCAACAGAGGAATGATTCAATGAATTTGAAAATATAACAATTACAAACATATGAATGTAACAACTGAGCCCTGAAACACATGAAGCAGAAAATAACCAAAATCAAGGGGAAATAGACTATTCCACAATAATGGCTGTGAACTCCAATACTTTACTATGAATAATGCATACATCAATTAATCAGAAGGTCAACAAAGAAATAAAAGATGTGACAACACTATAAATCAATGAGGTCTAATACAAGAATACTCCACCACCAGCAGTAGATTACACATTTTTTGAGTGCACAAGGACTATTCTCCTAATTAGATCATCTATAAGGACATGAAACAAACTTCAATAAGTTTGTGTTGTTGTCACTGTTGTTTAGTTGCTAAGTCACGTCTAAGTCATGTCTGACTCTTTTGTGACCCCATGGACTGTAGCCCACTAGGCTCCTCTTTCCATGGGATTTCCCAGGCAAGAATACTGGAATGTGTTGCCATTTCCCTCTCCAAGGGATTCCTCCCAACCCAGGGATCAAACCCATGTCTCTGGCATTAGCAGGTAGAGTCTTTACCACTGAGTCACCAGGGAAGCCCAAGAGGCTTGAAATCATACATAGTAAGTTTTCCAGCCAAAACAGAGTAAGATAACAGAAAAAAATGAGGAATTCAGTAATACGTGGATATTAAACTATACAATCTTAAATACAAAGAGTCAAAAAAGAGATCAAGCAGGAAATTATAAATACTTTGAGATGAATGAAAATGAAAAACCAGCATGGCAGAACTTAGAGAGTACAGCTGAAACAATGCTTGGAGGAGATTTCATAGTTGGAAATACCTATATTAAACAAAGGTTTCAAACAAGTACCNNNACAAGTACCACGATATTTCACATTGAAATAGTAATAAATTAAAAGAAAACTAAACCTAAAGCAACCAGAAGAGGGATATAGTAAAGCTAGAATGGAAATTATTGATCTAGAAAATAGAAAATTAACAAAACAAAAGCTTTTTTTAATGAACAAATTGATAAATTTCTAGATAGCTTATCCAAAAATATATGGAGGAGAATTAAATAAGTAAAATCATAAATGAAAGAGGAGACATTATTACTGAGCTTTCACAAATGAAACAGTTACATGGAAATATCATGAACAATTTTATGCTCCCAAGATAGCTTAGATAAAATGAACAAATTAATAAGCTATCAAAATTGAATCAGGAAGAAATAGAAAGTCTGAATAGATCTATAATTCATAAAGAAATTCAAGTACCAATAAAAATATATATCTACCAAAAAAAAAAAAAGCAAAAAAATGCAGACCCAAATGGCTTCACTGATAAATCCTGCCAGGTATTTAATAATTAATATCAATTCTTCACAAACTCTTCTAAAAACAGAAAAATACACTTTTAAATTCATTCCATGATGCCAGTATTATTCTGATACCAAGTCAGAAAAAGACACAAAAATATAAGAAAGTTACATGCCAATATATCTTATGAGTATAGATGCAAAAATCATCCACAGAATAAAAGCAAAGTGAACCCAGCAATTATATGAAAAGTATACAGCAAGAACAACTGAAATTTACCTTAGGAAGAAATATTGGCTTAATATCAATTGACATAATAATTAATTTAGTAAGCCATATCAATAGTATAAAGAAAGATTATTTCAATAGATTTAGAAAAGTATTTGAGAAAAATGAATGCCATTTCATAGTATAATAAAAACAAACTAGAAAGAGAAAGAAATTTCCAACCTGGTAAAAAGTCATCTGTGAAAATTCTAACTAGTACCATACTTATTGACAAGAGACTGAAATTTTTCCTGCTAAGGTTAGGTATAAGACAAGGATATCTGCTCTCATCACTTCATTTCAACTTTTTACCAGAGGTTCTGACTCGAGCAATTAGGTAAAAGAATACACTATTCAAAAACAAGGAAATGAGGGCTACAAAGATGGTTCAACATCCACAATGTGATTCACTACACTAACACAATGAAGAATAAAAACCATGTGATCATTTCAATAAATACAGAAAAAGTATTTGACAAAATCCAATGTTCTTTCATGATACAAACTCTGAACAAACTGGATACAAAGGGAACATACCTCTCATAGCAAAGGCCATATACAGCAAGCCTACAGTTGTCATACTCAACAGTGAAAAGCTTTTCCTCTAAAATCAGGAAAATTACAAGGATGTTACTCTTGCCATTTTTATTCAATATAGTACTGGGAGTACTAGGCAGAGCAATTAAGTAAGAGAGAGAAATAAAGACATCTAAGTCAGAAAGAAGTAAAAATGTCTCCATTTTCAAATGAAATGATCTTATATACAGAAATTTTTAAGACCCCACCAAAAATGTAATAATAAGCACAGTAAGTAAAATTGCAGATTAAAAAACCATATACAAAAATCAGTTGCATTTCTGTACACTGATAATGATTTATCAGAAAGAGGAAACAATCTCATTTACAATAGCATCAAAAGGAATAACTCACCTGGGAATAAATTTAACCAAAGAGGTGGAAGACCTGTACACTGAAAATAAGACATTGATGAAAGAAATTAAAAGCCACAAATAAAAGATATTCTGTGTTCATGAATTGAAAGAATTAATATTGTAAAAATGTCCACTCTCCCCAGAGAGATCTACAGATTCAATGCAATTCCTATCAGAATTCCAATGGTGCGTTTCACAGAAATAGAAAAAAACAATGCTAAAACCTGTAGGAAACACACAAGATCTCAAATAGGCAAAGCAGTTTTAAGAAGGAACAAAACTAGAGGCATCGCACTTTCTGATTTCAAACCATATTACAAAGCTACACTAATGAAAATGGTATAGTATTGGCACAAAAACAGACACATGGAACAGAAGACAGACCTCAGAAATAAACCCATGTATATATGGTGGATCAGTTTACTGCAAATGAGCCAAGAGTATACAGTGGGGAAGTAAGTATCTTTTCAATAAATGGTTTTGGAAAAACTAGACAGCCACATGCAAAAGAGTGAAACTGGATGCCTCTGCTGCTGCTGCTACTGCTGCTAAGTCGCTTCAGTCGTGTCTGACTCTGAGTGACCCCATAGACAGCAGCCCACCAGGCTTCCCCGTCCCTGGGACTCTCCAGGCAAGAACACTGCAGTGGATTGCCATATCACTCACCAAAAACAAACATCAATTCAAAATGGACTGAAATTCGAACATATGATTTAAAACCACAAAGCTCCTAGAAGAAAACATAGTGGGGAAGGTCCTTGACATCAAGTTGGCAATGATTTTTTGGATTTGAAACCAAAAGCACAAGTGACAAAAGCAAAAATCTTAGACCTCTTGCAGTCAAATAAATAAATATTGGGGAAAAATATTTTTAAAAAGTACAAAAATTAATGTGAGATTATATCAATGTAAAAAATTTCTGCACAACAAAAGAAACAATCCATAAAATGTAAAGGCAACTTATGGAATGGGAGAAAATATTTGTTAAATCAAATATCTGATAAGGGGTAAAAATAAAAAGTATACCAGGAATTCATACAGCTCTCTAGCAAAAGAAATAAGCAATTCAATTTAAAAATGAGTAGACAAACTAAATAGACATTTTCCCAAAGAAAACATGCACATGGCCAACAGATAATCAAAAAAATTCTCAACACTGCTAATCATCCAGGAAATGCAAATCAAAACCAGAATGAGATTATTTCATACCTGTTAGAATGGCCATCATCAACAAGACAATAATAAGGATAACCTATGGCTGATTCATGTTGACGTTTGGCAGAAACCAACACAGTACTATAAAGCAAGTCAGTCAGTTCATTTCAGTCACTCAGTCATGTATGAATCTTGGCGACCCTATGAACTGCAGCACAGCAGGCCTCCCTGTCCATCACCAACTCCCAGAGTCTACCCAAACTCATGTTCATTGAGTCGGTGATGCCATCCAACCATCTCATCCTCTGTCATCCCCTTCTTCTCCCACCTTCAATCTTTCCCAGCATCAGGGTCTTTTCAAATGAGTCAGTTCTTTGTATCAGGTGGCCAAAGTATTGAACTTTTAGCTTCAGCATCAGTTTTTCCAATGAATATTCAGGACTGCTTTCCTTTAGGATGGACTGGTTGAATCTCCTCATAGTTCAAGTGACTCTCAAGAGTCTTCTCCAAGACCACAGTTCAAAAGCATCAATTCTTTGATGCTCAGCTTTCTATATGGTCCAAGTCTCCATACCTGACTCCTGGAAAAACCATAGCTTTGACTAGATGGACCTTTCTTGGCAAAGTAATGCCTCTTCTTTTTATTATGCTGTCTAGGTTGGTCATAACTTTTCTTCCAAGGAGCAAGTGTCTTTTAATTTCATGGCTGCAGTCACCATCTGCAGTGATTTTGGAGCCCCTGAAAATAAAGTCTGTCACTGTTTCCACTGTTTCCCCACCTATTTGCCATAAAGGGATGGGACCAGATGCCATGATCTTAGTTTTCTGTATGTTGAGTTTTAAGCCAGCTTTTTCACTCTCCTCTTTCACTTTCATCAAAAGGCTCTTTAGTTCTTCTTTGCTTTCTGCCATAGGGTGGTGTCATCTGCATATCAGAAGTGAAGTGAAGTGAAGTCACTCAGTCGTGTCTGACTCTTTGTGACCCCGTGGACTGTAGCCTACCAAGCTCCTCTGTCCATGGGATTCTCCAGGCAAGAATACTGGAGTTGGTTGCCATTTCCTTCTCCAGGGGATCTTCCCGACCCAGGGATTTGAACCCGGGTTTCCCACGTTGGGGGCAGACGCTTTAACCTCTGAGCCACCAGGAATTCGCTGCATATCAGAAGGGATTGATATTTCTCCCACCTGTCTTGATTCCAGCTTGTGCTTCACCCAGCCCAGCATTTCTCATGATATACTCTGCATGTAAGTTAACTAAGCAGGGTGACAATATACAGCAATTGTTTTTCAATTAAAAATAAATTTTAAAAAAAAGCAATAGAAAGTGTTGATGAGGATATGGAGATTTTTAATTTTTTGAGGAACCTCCGTACTGTTTTCCATAGTGACTGCACTAATTTACTTTCTTATCAACAGTCCACACCGGTTCCCTTTTCTCCATACATGACTACTGAAAAAACATAGCTTTGACTAGATGGACCTTTGTTGGCAGAATAATGTCTCTGTTTTTTTAATATACTGTCTAGGTTGGTCATATCTTTTCTTCCAAGGAGGAACTGTCTTTTAATTTCATGGCTGCAGTCACCATCTGCAGTGATTTTGGAGCTCAAGAAAATGAAGTCTGTCACTGTTTCCATTGTTTCCCCATCTATTTGCCATGAAGTGATGGGACCAGGTGCCATGATCTTCATTTTTTGAATGTTTAGTTTTAAGCCAGCTTTTTCACTTTCCTCTTTCACCCTCAACAAGGGGCTCTTTAGTTCCTCTTTACTTTCTGCCATCAGGGTGGTGTCATCTGTATATTTGAGGTTATTGATAGTTCTCCCAGCAATCTTGATTCCAGCTTGTGATTCATCCAGCCCTGCACTTCACAAGATGTACTCTGCATATAAGTCAAATAAGCAGGGTGACAATATACAACCTTGATATACTCCTTTCCCAATTTGAAACCAGTCCGTTGTTCCATGTTCAGTTTTAACTGTTGCTCCTTGCTTTCTCAGGAGGCATGTATGGTGGTCTGGTAGTCCCATATCTTTCAGAATTTTCCACAGTTGTTTGTGATCCACACAGTCAAGGTCTTTAGTGTCATCAGTGAAGCAGAAGTAGATGTTTTTCTGGAATTCTGTTGTTTTTTCTATGATCCAACAGGTGTTGGCAACTTGATCTCTGGTTCCTCTGCCTTTTCTAAACCCAGCTTCAACATGCAGAAGTTCACAGTTCATGTATGGTTGAAGCTTCGCTTGGAGAATTTTCAGCATTGCTTTGCTAGCATGTGGGATGATGCAAATGTGTGCAGTTGAGGGCATTTACTAAGTGAAATAAGTCAGACAAAGAATAAAAAATACTATATGGTATCACTTTTTAATGTGGAATTTAAAAAAGTCAAGTTCCTTGAAATTGAGAGTAGAATGGTGGTTACTAAGGGCTGGGGGATGGGAGAAATTTGAAGATGTTGGTCAAAGAGTACAAACCTCCAGGGAGAAGATGAGTAGGTACACACACAGTGATTATAATGCAATTTGGTATTATCTACTTGAAAGTTGCCAAGATAGTAGATCTCACCACCAAAAAGAAATGATAATTATGTGAAGTGATGCAAATATTAGCTAATGTTGTGATGGTAATCATTTTGTAATATATAAGTATATCAAATCAATACATCATGAATTATAAATGTATATGATGTTACATTCAATTATATTTCAACAAACCTAGAGGGTGATGTTCCTGGCAGGTAGAACCACTTTTGTGGCATTATCCATGCTGTTGTTCACTCAAAAACTCCTGTCCTGGGAAAGGAGACACTCAAGAGGCCATTTTATTTTTAAAAATGCCTAAAAAGCAAGAGACAACTGGAGATAAAATTATTGGTCAAAAGTTGGAAATAAAAAGAGATCTCAGAAACCTAAAATGCTCTTCAAGATGCTGGTGTCACAGAAAGATTTGGAAAACTTTACCATAGCCCAGAGCTATGGGATAGGATGTGCCTAGTTGCTAAGTCGTGTCCAACTCTTTGTGACTCCATGGACTGCAGCCCTCCAGGTTCCTCTGACCGTGAGGATTCTACAGGTAAGAATACTAGAGTAGGTTGCCATACCCTCCTCCAGGGAACCTCCCCATCTCAAGGATTGAACACAGGTCTCCTGCATTGCAGGCAGATTCTTTACTTACTGTGCTAAGCAGGGAAGCTCAAGAAGACTGGAGTGGGTAGCTTATCTCTTCTCCAGGGTATCTTTCTGGCCCAGGGGCTCCTGCATTGCAGGAAGATTCTTTACCAGCTGAGCTACCAGGGAATCAGCATAGGATAGCATATACAATGACAATACTGCATACCCACCAGTTCACTGGTTAATGTTGCTGTCTCTTTAAGTCATCACCACTGGGCCCTCCCCTCCCTGAGCTTCTTGAGCTCGGAGTGGCACAGAGACTTCCTCGTTGGTGGGGAGGAAACCAGTCACTGCACCCACAGCCAAGGGCAGGCAGCAGATCAGGAGTTTCTTGGATCTAACGTTAGAGCCTGTCACCAATTCTGCAGGAAAGGTGAGTGTAAGGGAAAGGGAGTCAGTCTGGGAGTAGGACCTGTGGGCAACAGGAAGAGCCCATGTGAAACTGGCTAGTGAGAATGTGCATTCTAACAAGTATGAGAAAGTGAAGCAAGACCTACAGACATTAACTTGGCATGTGTAGGTTAGTAAAGGTGTTTTGAGTGTCAAATAGAGTAAGTTCAGAAGTGGTAAGCGTCACTCTCCAGCTCTTGTTGCACATGCTCCTGTTGTTATTAGTCATTCAGGCATGTCTAACTCTTTGCAACCCCTGGACTGTAGCCAACCAGTCTCCTCTGTCCTCCACTATCTCCTGGAGTTTGCTCAAAATTCACATCCCTTGAATCAGTGATGCTACGTGATGCACATACTCTTGAAAGTGAAAGTGAAGTTACACAGTCATGTCCAACTCTTTGCGACCCCATGGACTGTAGCCCACCAGGCTCCTCCACCCATGAAATTTTCCAGGCAGAAGTACTGGAGTGGGTTGTCATTTCCTTCTCTAGGCACATACTCTTATGTGGGACTAAATTCTCTCTCTTTCTCTGTATGTGTGCATACTCAGTCACTCATGTTCAACTCTTTATGACCCCCTGGACTGTAGCACATCAGGCTCCTCTGTCCATGGAATTTTCCAGGCAAGAATACTGGAATGGGTTGCCATTTCCTACTTCAGGGGATCCTCCTGACCCAGGAATCAAGCCCACATCTCTTGTGTCTCCTGCACTGGCAGCAAGATTCTTTACCACTGAGCCACCCGGGAAGCCCCTCTCCTTCCCTAGTCCCCTAGTAAATAAGAAAGGTGATTGCTAGAACTACTGCAGACACCAAAAATGCATTTTCAAAGTCAACAAACACCCCCCAAAAGCATGTTCAGCAAAGGCAAAAGGTACTCCCGGGGACTTATAAGGAAAGCTAACCTCAGAACAAGTTACAATGTGAAAATTCTGTAATTCTCCTAAAACCTCCACTCTCCTTAGCACTATCCACAATAGTGCAGGAAACAACTAAGGTTATGAACTTGGTCCTCACCTCTTGCCCTACAGGGACTCTTGAAAATCGTCTCCACAAGTCAAGCTGGCCTTTGTGGGCTGCTGTGTACCATGTTAATTTTCTCATCGCAACTGTGTACTGAAGGGGTGGGACTAGGATAACATTCAAAAACTCAAGTCATGGGCTGAATGATTAAAAATAATTTGGCATGGAGGGGAACTTAATAGTTTTAAGTACAGATACAGGAATATAAAGCTAAGAAATATACCTTTTATATATTGTGAATCACCACAATGGCATTTCTGCAGTCATAAAATAAAGATTGGAGCAATATGGCAGGTGTGTATAATATTAAGAAAAAACACAGACTGTGAATAGTTTGTGTGACAGCATTGTAGCTACATAAAAATGTGCATTGCACATGGTCAATAAGATCAAAGGAACTATAGAAAATAAACAGTATTGCAAAAGGTAAAAATACATACATTTTTAACAGTCCCCTAAATAATTCCAAAAGATGCCAGGTTCAATGAGTACTGGACTAGCTAAATAAACCTTGACCCCTTGAAGTTTTAAAAGAAAGATTGTACAAGTTTTACTTTTTCCAGTAACTGCATACCTTTGTAACCCCAGATTTAAGCTGTTAAGAACCTCAGAAGAACTTTCCAAATTCCATTCCAAACTTTGCAGGAAGTTCCAAAGGGCATACCCAAGAGTTCTGTGGACTCCCTGTAGCACACTTTCTCGTTTCCACCTGTGACGGGCACATCTTGCTTCAGGTAAAGTCTTCTTCTTGGTTGTCAATGTTGTAGCTCTTCATGTCACCTCTGGTGTTGATTAGGGAGCCTGTTGGTTTCTAGATACAAAATAACTAATCACATTAAGGGATTTGCCCCTGGGACAAAGGGGGTGGGGGTGGGGGGTACAGGAGAGATATTGCAGAAATGCAAACAGTTTTGACGAGTTCTAGACAAAACTGCCCTCTGAGTTCTTTGAGACGGGTTATTGAGCCAGCCTCTCTCTTTGCTTTTCCTTTGTTGTTGGAGCCAATGGGGGAGAACACAGTTATCTGTAAGAACCAGGTGGTGACGTGAAGGGATAGAGTTTGAAATGGACAGTAAAGCTGACCTGAGTCCTGTACATGTATATATACAAAACACCTACTTTACCCAATCATCTATTGATGGACATTTAGGTTGCTTTCCTATCTTGGTTATTACCAATAATGCTGCTATGAATATTGGAGAGCATACATCTTTCTGAATTAGTGTTTTTGTTTCCTTTGGCTATATACCCAGAGGTAAAACTGCTAGATCATATGGAAGTTCTATTTGTAATTTTTCAAGGACCCACCATACTGTTTCCTACCATTACTGTAGCAACTGACATTCCCACTATCAGTGCACTAGGGCTCCCTTTTCTCTACATCCTCGCCAACACATGTTATTTCTTGTTTTCTGATGACAGCCATTCTGACAGTGGTGCCCCATGCCTCTTGTACCAGAATATCTATTTTCTTCCTCAAGTTACTGTTGCTTTGGACTCTTTGGCAAGCAAATTATTTGTCTCTGTTATCTTGTTCTTTCATTTAAAATATACGCCTCTGTTTTCTCATTTTCTTTAACTTTCTCAGTCTGCTGCTATGAAATTGGGTGAACGGTCACCTATCCTGGTCTTGAGGGCATGTCCTTCGTGGAAGTGCCCCTTTGCAGTGTGCATGTGTCTGGTGGCTTTGGTGGGAGAGCTGGACCGGAACTGAGTGGTGACTGTGTCTTCTCCCAGGGTGTGCTGGCAGCCACCGCAGTGGTGGGAGGCAGGGCTGGAGTAGGAGGGGCGACAGCCAGAGCCAGGTGCCAGCCTGGGCTTCTCCTAGGCCCCATACCAGTTGCCACCCTATTGTGGAAGGAACAAAAGCCAAGTGGCAGGAGCGGGAGTCTTAAGGGAGCTTAATCTTCCCCCAGATTGATGACTGTCTTCACCTTGGCTGGGGGCATAGCCAGGGCCTCAGGGCTTGGGGCCTCACTTCTGAGCTGGTTTCATTTTTTCAGTACCAAGGGGTACACACCGAGGCAGGATGGGGAACCAAAGGGTTGGAGCCAGACCACAGAGCTTGCTCTGCTCCTTCCCTGGTGCTCATCTACCCACTGGCAGTGGTGGCCTCTGCCTTTGAGGGGAGCAGTAGTGGATGGAGTAGGATCCCGGGCGCTGGGAGGTGCTCTGGCGGCAGTCCTGGCAGGCTGGCCAGAGCACCAGGCAGTGTTCAGTCTACTGCCTCTGCACTGGGACTGGGGGCAAGCAAGCTGTGCATGCTCTTCAAGACCAGGGTCTCAGTATCTTACAGCCCCTACAATAAGCCCTACTGATTTCCAGACCAGCTAAGGGGCTCATCTTGACACAGAGTGAGTGTTATCATCTCCCCTCTGCTCTTTGCATTTGGGGGCCCTGAGAAGACAAAGCCAAGCTTACCAGGTGTTCTCACAGCATCACCCCAACCCCAGACTAGGCTCCTCCAAATGTCTTTCTTGAACATTTCCTCCAGTCTCTTTCCAATGCCCCAGGGAAGGCAGGAACTATGACCTTCTCACTCTGAGGTCACCAGCATTTTAGACCTGGCCTGACAGACTGTCGGCAGATACACCTATTTGATGAATGAGTGAATGAACAAATTGTGTCTGGGACTCTTTCAGGTAATCATGGGAGGACGGAAGGTGGCAAGAGATGAAGAAAATGCCTATGGTAAGAACACGTCTCACAATGCGTATTTGCCCCCAAGTGTGAACCCTGGATGGTGGGGGATGGATGGGCTCATTCAAGACTGAACAGAGAGAAGCCGAGAGGTGACTTGATGCTGGGGTGAAGCAGCAAGAGGCCTGGGGCTGGCACTTCACCTGGATCTTTGTCCCCGCCCTGCTGTGAGATATCAACATCTTTGACTAACCTGTATCTCCATTTCCAAAATAAAATGAATAAACAGAAGTGGATGTAGAGGGCATCAAGTCGTGTATTAGAGGGAACATGGTTCACCAGGTAGAAGGCGTTAGGGAACAAGGATGGAGAATTACACAAGTGTCTTATTAAGCAGCAGGTTTAAGAGACAAGAGAGGAGGAGGGAGGCAGGAAGGGAAGGAAGAGAGTTAATCTCATCTTATTTTCTGACAGTGTCCTATGAGGACAGTGCTACAGTAGTGATTGCGTTTGTGCAGAAGAGGTTTACCACTTAGATTAAGCAGCTCCCCAGGGTTACAAGGCTGATAGAGGACAGGTCTATAATTCAAACCCCAGCTATGGGACTCCAGATAGCCCTCCCGGCTGGGCCCACTGCCCCACCCCTTTCTCTGGTGGGACAGTATCAGGGAAAATAAGACAGAAATTGTCATTGGGGACCAGCTCCCACAGCCTGGATGACAGATCATATCAGACAAAGTAATGGCCTGTATTACAAAGGCGCATCTTCTAGAGAGACGTTCAGCAGCTGCTGGAGCACCTACAGGTGCACGTGTGACACCAAAGACGGGAGAAACAGAGGGGTAGAGACCCCTTGGAGTGCCCAAATCTCACACCAGGTCACTCAGTAAAAGTCTGGCCCCAAACACAACCGTGGAAGCGCTCTGTTCTCCTTTGCTCGCAAGGCGTCCAGGAGACCCGGGGGCCAGGACATGTAGCACTCAGGTTCCGAAGCTTACACACCACCGGTGCCCACAGGTTTCCAGGAGTTCGGGTCCGCCCTGCAGGACCGCAGGCTGCGCCTCCTCCTGGCCGGGAGGTCAGGGACCGGGAAGAGCGCCACAGGCAACAGCATCCTCCAGCGGAAGCACTTCCTCTCCAGGCTCGCGGCCACGGCGGTGACCAGAGCCTGCGCCACGGGGAGCTGCCGCTGGGCCTCGTGGGACGTGGAAGTCCTCGACACCCCCGACCTCTTCAGCCCCGAGGTCGCCCAGGCAGACCCGGGCTTCCAGGAGAGAGGC